>CM075863.1:25370736-25795736 GCA_038021265.1 Cyprinella venusta
GATTACCCTATCACAGAACAAGAGTTAATAGAGGTCATCCAGTCCCTGAAAGGAAAAAAGGCTTGTGGTGTAGATGGAATCCTTAACGAAATGATAAAATACTCAGATCATAAAATCAGATTGGCTATACTAAAACTATTCAATACTATTCTATCAACTGGAACTTTTCCAGACATTTGGAACAAAGGTTTAATAACCCCAATTCATAAATCCGGAGATAAATATGACCCAAATAACTACAGAGGAATATGCGTATCCAGTAACCTGGGAAAAATATTCTGCAACATCATAAACAAACGAATCATCAAATTTCTCGATGACCACAATATTCTTCATAAATGCCAAATTGGTTTTTTGCCAAATTGCCGCACAACAGACCATATATTTACACTCCAGACTCTAATTGATCAAGAATTGAACATTAAGAAAAGGAAGGTATATGCCTGTTTTGTTGACTTCCAAAAAGCCTTTGATTCCATCTGGCACGAGGGCCTCTTCTATAGACTACTTGAAAGTGGCATTGGAGGAAAAACATATGATTTGATTAAGAACATGTATACAAAAAGTGAATGTGCCATAAAGATTGGAAACAAACAAACAGCGTTCTTCTCCCAGGACCGGGGAGTGAGGCAGGGATGCAATCTCAGTCCAATTCTCTTCAATCTGTATATGAATGAATTAGCAGACCAATTAGAGAGCTCCACGGCTCCTGGCCTGACCCTGAACAACACAGAGGTCAGAGGTCTGCTGTATGCAGATGACTTAGTGTTACTCTCACCTACTAAAGAAGGTCTGCAGCAGCATCTCAACCTCCTGCAGAGATTCTGTCAGACCTGGGCCCTGACAGTCAACACAGTAAAGACTAAGATAATGATCTTTCAGAAACAATACAGAAATCAGGTTACACACAATTTCTATTTGGACACCACTAAATTACAACACACAAAAAACTACACTTACCTTGGCCTCAACATTACATACACGGGAAACCTCAACATGGCTGTGACAGATCTGAGGGACAAAGCAAGGAGAGCTTTCTATGCAATAAAAAGAAACATTAAAATCTGTATTCCAATTGAAATCTGGCTTAAAATCTTCCAATTTGTACTAGAACCAATAATTCTATATGGTAGTGAAATCTGGGGACCAAAACTCAATAATGATTTCGACAAATGGGACAAAACAATCATAGAATCTTTCCATAGCGAGTTCTGTAAGAGCATCCTACAGGTGCAGAGAAAAACACCTAATAACCTGTGCAGAGCAGAGCTCGGCCAATACCCCCTCTTACTAAAATTACAGAAAAGATCAATTAAATTTTACAATCACTTGAAATCAGTTAACCCCCAGACATATCACCACAAAGCCCTAACATACCAGGAGCTGAAAGCAGAAGAGAGTCCCCTCAGCCTGCTGGTGCGGAGGCTCTCTGCAGGAACAGGTCCACAAAAGGACAGCAATGCCAACTCAAGCAGACCAAACCAAATTATAAACAAGCAGAAAGAGAAATATATTGAATACTGGAAAGAAACGACCAAAACACAAAGTAAATCACAATGCTATTTGACCCTAAAAAGAGAATACACAATGGCAGATTACCTGAGTACAATAAAATGTCCTAAACTAAGAAAAATGTTGACAACATACAGACTGAGTGAACACAACCTGGCCATAGAGACGGGTCGCCACAGACAGAGCTGGCTCCCGCAAGAGGAGAGACTCTGCTCCCAGTGTGACCAGGGACAGGTCGAGACAGAGCAGCACTTTCTAACCTCATGCCCCAAATATAATTCTCTACGACAAAAACACTTTACATACATTTCTCAAATATACCCTGAATTTGAATCCATATCAGACACACAGAAAATCCCGTATTTACTGGGAGAAAAGCCCAAATGTGAAATAATTGCTGCTAAATATATCTCCTCATGCCATGAAATGAGGACAACCAGTGGAACCTCAGATGGATAAATAATTGTACATATTTTCAAATAATAATTATTTTGATTGTTCGCTCTTTTATTTTATTATTATTATTTTTATTATTATTGCTTTTCAGTTGTATTTACCTATATGTTTGTATGTGTCTATTGCTTTGGCAATGTTGTGCTATTCTACACATTCATGCCAATAAAGCTAATTTGAATTTGAATTTGAATTTGAATTTGAGAGAGAGAGAGAGAGAGAGAGAGAGAGAGAGAGAGAGAGAGAGAGAGAGAGAGTGCGAGGATTAGGAGTAGGAGTGATGTCCTGAGATTACTCAGCATCTAAAATAAGCCGAGCACTGAGGAAGTCTCTTTATCCGAGACTGAAGAACAGAGACTGGACTATTACCTACTGTGAGCACAATGACTGCGCTGTATCACACATTCCTGCTCTTTACAGGTGAGGCTGCTCACGTCTCATTTAACCATTCCTTCTCACGCTGCTTTTGTCTTATATAGTCTACATTTGCTCATTTAGCTACTCAAAGAAGTGTGGCACTGGACACATCTAGTGTGTGTGTCTGTTAGTGTGATGCTCCTTAAAAACAATGTGCATTTACTTTTAATCTATAATATTTAGAAATAAGTTTTGCATATGCAGGATGATGATACATATAGAATCGTTTTTATTTAGTTGTTATAGAACAAAATGTAAAATGCAAAAAGGCAACTTAACTCCACTACTGGGGTAAGAAGCCTCCACTGGCCAAACCTTTACAGAATGTATGACTTTTGATTGAATTCTTATTCATTTTATTTTTTGCAATGGCGCAGTGGATGAGACACATGCCTTTGGTGTGAGAGACTGGGTTCAAATCCACTGTGAGACACCAATGTGTCCCTGAGGAAGACACTTAACCTCTAGTTGCTCCAGAGGCGTGCGACCTCTGACATATATAGCAATTGCAAGTCGCTTTGGATAAAAGCGTTAGCTAAATGAATAAATGTAGATGTAAATGTAAAACACTAAATCAACTATTCTGTTTAAAATTGAATTTGGACCATTTTAGCTAAATAATCTAATAATCAATTACAGACAAAGCAGAATCCTATAAAAGAGGTTAATCTGAAAGGTAAAATTATTCTAGTGAATTAAATCTTTTCTTGAATTAAAATATGGGCAATTAAATATCTAAATATTCACATGCTATAGTATAGTTTTACTTCAAGATATGTCATAATAGCAACACTATGAATGCAAATGTCTGAAATGTACATCTAATTTATGGAAATACTTAATAATAACCCCATTAATTACAATTTAAAAATAATAACACTAGAAACAACATGCCAAATGGTGCCTTCTGTGCCAATTCTGGTGGCCCATCTTACCCCAAGGATCTAATTTGATTTTTTTTTTTAAAGCTAAAACTTTTTCTCAACAAATCTAAAAACATTGATGTGTCCACAAAAAATAACATTAACATATAGGCTATTATTAAAATTATATAGGGTTGTCAAACAATTAATTGCGATTAATCGCATCCAAAATAAAAGTTTGTGTTTACATAATATATGTGAGTGCACTGTGTATAATTATTTTATATATTTATATATATATAAACACATGCTTGAATATATTTAAGAAATATTTTCATGTTTATACTGTATATAGATTTATATATAATTTATATTATAATATATATATATATATATATATATATATATATATATATAATCTAATATATTATCCACATATATCATCTAAACACAAACTTTTACTTTGGATGCGATTAATCGCGATTAATCGTTTGACAGCCCTATAAATTATATTAATTTTTAATAGCCTACATACTTATTCCTATATATTAAGACTAAAATTTCTGAGCAAATGCATTTAATAGCTATTTTTAAAATATGACAGCATTTTCTGCATTTTTAAAATGCATAAAAGTTTTTGTTTTGTTTTTTTTAAATAAAAAAAATCCATAAAATGACTTTGAAGATACAAAGTATGAATACGTGTAAGTTGGATTTATTTATACAGAGTGGACAAAACAAAATAAAAATTCAGATCCTATAAAACACATTCTTATGAGTAAGAGCGAAACACTGGTCATTTAGACTTTAAGAGATCCACAACTGGAATCTGACACTTAAACTGTGGAATCTGACACTGCATTGGTGAAAAATGGCCCTATTCTTTCCTTGGGAAACTCTAGACAATAAAGGACATGAATTTAAGCTTTTACCACTTAGTTTGTTTATAACAAATTACTATCAATGTCAAATATTTCATATATGGTATCGTAACAAAAGCATTATATGTGAGAATATGGCAATATATTTTAAAAGCGTACAGCACAATATGTTAAAATATGTTAAAAAGTAATTGGATTCCCCCTTTTGCTCTTTTCAGTCAGTATGGCTTCCCTGCAGCCGCAGAGGTCTCCAAGGAGTAAAAGGGGTCTGCTGGAACTAGCTGGGGTTATCAAGTGCAGCACGGGACGATCAGCTTTATCCTATGTGATGTATGGATGTTACTGCGGTGTGGGGGGTCAAGGGTGGCCCAGAGACAGAACAGACTGGTAAGACACCTACAAATAGAGAGACTAAGTCCCTCCCCTTCTGGTTGACCACTTATTTAAGAAAAATATTGGAGACAACAAATAATTTGTTCTCGTTTGAATCGTGCCCTGAATTACACATATGATTGTCAATTTAAAACAGTGATTCCCAATCCTGGTCCTGACGACTCACAGGTCTGCACATTTTATATGTCTCCTTTATCTGACGCACCCAGTTCAGGTCAGCGCTCTTTCTTAACAAGATGATGATCTGAATCAGGTGTGTTAAATGAACTTTGCAGAGCTGCAGGGAACCACTGATTAAAAAGATACATTTAACGTTGCAGGTCGATGTAAAACCATTGAGATATAAGACTGTGAAAATACGTAATTACAAAGACTACAAACACCAAAGGCGCACATTTTCTCTCAATGAATGAAGCTAACTTTACTGAAGCTAACGTCTGTCACTGTTTCCATAGTTTTACGTTATAATTGTAACGTTACGCTGTCATGCCTGTTTGTTTTGTTCCAGACTGCACACATACAAGCAACGGATTTTACTTGTTATTTCGCTTCCTGGGAGATGTAGTTCATGTAGCGATTTTCACATAAAACTAAACGTTGCTCTTCTGTTTGATGACAAACTGCAACTTTCTTGACTTTCAGAATTATCTTTTAAATTGACAAACATCATATGTGTAATTCAGGGCGCAGTTCAGACAGAATAAAAAGATAAGTTGTCTCTCACCATTGACTACTACACATATTTTTTCTGAAATAAGGTCCCATGAGCCGGAAGCGGAGCGGGGGAGGGCCTCAGTCTCTCTATATCAGTGCCTCTCTGTGATTGCAAGCACTTCTCTTTGCAATGGTTCGATTTGCTCAGTCTTTTTTTAAATTTACTCCATGCGTCTTGGTCACATCGTGTCCATTTCTGTGGCATTTTCCATCTGGGGAAAGGAATACTCCCAACTCTCCCACACACAAAATAACTGTTTCCCTTAACCTCAGTTTAGGATGCAGAGACCAATTTCGCTGCTCCCAGAGAGAAAGAGCTCCTCGGAAGTTGACAGCGAGATGAAAAAGAATAAACAAACCTGCTAATATCATTGCACCACATTCCACAGCGGTATTGTTTAATGGAATCTCACAGAGTCAGCAGTTTATCTGGCCGACACACTCAGCCGCTCTCTGTGTATGAGTTCATGGTGTATTTCTGCAATTCCACTTGAATTATACGTTACATAATGAAGAAACAATTCAAAACCAGACAGAACTGGGCTCGGCCCTCTGTGTCGTTTCATTAAAGGCAATCTCAAGGGTATGTATTCTTCTCTGTAGGTGTTGTCACAAGCATGACTGCTGTTATGGGGATGCAGAATTCGCGGGCTGTCAAACAAAAACGGACCGGTATCAGTGGACGTGCGATGACAATCAGGCCGACTGTGGTATGATGTGCTATTTAGACCCTAAACACCATATTTACATTTGTTTACACTGTAGAAATCGTTTGATCGATAAGTTATGACAACAAAGTTTAAATGACTTAAAGGGATAGTTCACTTTGAAATTAATTTTTTAATTGAAATTAGTCTTTGTTTCCGCAGTATTTTCAATTTTGATATTTTTAGGTCAAACCGTTCTTGTGTGTCAGTCATATAATGGAGGTATATGGTCACCACCTCAAAGAGCATGCACAGAGAAGTCCAAATTATACGTGATTTAATGACTCGTAAATGTAAGTACACATTGATGGCCTAAGACACGAAACGAGCAGTTTGTGTGAGAAAACGAACAGTATTTATAGCGTTTTTACCTCGTGTAACCACAAAGCGCTTGCGCCCTCAGATCACTTGGACGTGGCTGTGGTTACAAGAGGTAAAAACAATATAAATACTGTTCGTTTTCTCACAAAAAAAACGCTAGTTTCATGTCTTAGGCCATCAATGTGTACTTACATTTACGAGTCATTAAATCATGTTTAATTTGGACTTCTCTGTGCATGCTCTTTTAGGTGGTGACCATAGACCTCCATTATATGACTGACAGACACAAAACGGTTTGACCTAAAAATATCAAAATTGAAAATACTGTGGAAACAAAGACACCTACATCCAAGTTGATTGTACTTAAAAATGTAAGGCGACAACTTAAACAAAAAAATTACAGTCACTTTTTACATTGTACGATGGGATCTAAATGAGAAACAGAACAAGTCAGTAAAGAGGAAACTGATGTTTTGTTTGGTCTTTTCCTTCCGCTCGAGGAAGTAGTAGTGATACAGACTGTGTAGCTATTATAGCAGACGGGACACCTCAGGCTAAAAAGACTAACCAAACCACGGGATATTTTAAGATCTTTTTCTTGCAGTAAACACCATAATGTGCAATATGCAACACTCATGAGATTTAAAGTATATTGTTTAAGAGACATAAAAGTGATGGTTTTAATTTATGGTTAAAATATGGTTTCCTTCATTCTATATGTAAACTACTCATTTTACACAGCCGACAATTTACATTTATGTGTCTTCAACGCAGACGCGCTTAATGACAGATGTGCGCAAATCCTCTGCCGATGCGACAGGGAAGCGGCCAGATGTCTCAGAAGGGCGCCGTTCAACCAAAAGTACGCTCTGTGGCCGGATTTCCTCTGTGGATGTGTTCATCCCACCTGCAACATTTACTAATGTCAGGACCTAATGCTTGGAGAGGTAGTATTGTATACATATTGTATACATGAATATTAGTCTATTGTATACATGAATATTAGTTTGAATTTAATATTGTTAAAAGGATTTCCATTTTCTACATATGTATTTTATATTTGCATAGTTGACTTTCAAAAGTGAATTGATTAAAGTATGTGCAAAATCATCCTTTGGGTAACACTTTAGAATACGGTTCCTTCGTTAATGAATAACTACACAAGAACTAATGAGTAACACAATATTAACAATCTAGTAACTATTATTAACTAACAAGAAACTCTGATTAACGAACTAGTAAGTAATAGCGCACAGGCGAAAGTGGTAGTTCACTATTAAGTAATCAATAACTACTATTTTTTTAATACTTCCCAGAGAACTACTGAAAAGGTTTATTAACAATTTAGTAACTACTATTAACTAAAAGAAACTCTTTTTAACGAATTAGTAAGTAATAGCTCACAGATGAAAGTGTTACTAGATACTTCTGTGGGAATTACTAATTATTTGGATCCGTATTATAAAGTGAAGATCATTGGAACTAACTAGTAATTACTCAAGTGTTACTACATGATCTATATGATTTGTGCAAACGTTTGAGATTTTTGGAAATGCCTTTAGTAACACTTGAGTAATTACTAGTTAGTTCCAATGATCTTCACTTTATAATACGAATCCAAATAATTAGTAATTCCCACAGAAGTATCTAGTAACACTTTCATCTGTGAGCTGTTACTTACTAATTCGTTAATAAGAGTTTCTTTTAGTTAATAGTAGTTACTAGATTCTTATTAAACTTTTTCAGTAGTTCTGTGGGAAGTATTAAAAAATAGTAGTTATTGATTACTTAATAGTGAACTACCACTTTCGTCTGTGCGCTATTACTTACTAGTTTGTTAATCAGAGTTTCTTATTAGTTAATAATAGTTACTAGATTGTTAATATTGTGTTACTCATTAGTTCTTGTGTAGTTATTCATTAACGAAGGAACCGTATTCTAAAGTGTTACCATCCTTTGTAAAGTATATAGCCAAATTACAGTCATGACATGTGTTTTCTGCATGGCACTTCACCATTTTGGCCTGTAGGGGGTGGCCGGGGCTAGTTGTCACACTAGTTGCCTAAGGATAGGTTTAGTTTAGACAAATGTGTCACAAACAACAAGTACCGTACTGTTAAGACCTTGTCATGCAGACCTCACAATACACACAACAGCTTCAATACACAAGACATAATAAACAGGTTTTGCATTTTCTGAGAAACAGTGTCACTTTAATGTTCCAATATGGACCCTTTTGGTTCACACCTTTACAGACAGAAGCAGTTGATTGCATCTGAGGCAGATTCAGTGTAATTAAATCGAATATTCATTTTTACATTACATTACACTTTTACATGCATTTTGCAGACAATTTGTATCCAAAGCGACTTTAACGAACAGAACGTCGAGGTCGACTATATACAAAACGCCAACTATATTATATACTCATTGTAGATATATTTGACGACTGGATCAGGAAGAAAGCTAGAGAAGAGTAGAAATTAATGCTGAGAAGATTGTGTGTGTGTGTGTGGGCGTAGCTTACAGGGGGCTATAGCGACTGAAAGATGCAACTAGTTTTACAAATAAATGATATTTTCAACTTGAAAGTAATTATGCCTTTAATGTATACATTTTGAATTGTTATTTTGGAAATAAATGAATGAATCCAATCAAACTTACGTCTCCACTATCTCATTAGATTTATATTAGAAGTTATCGCATGATGAATCTTCATTTTGGTGGTAAATAACAGCAACAGTGTGTTCAGAGGGTGAGCACTGGAAAGGAGACTCAGCGAAGCTCTTACAAGTCATCTGATGTATCCCGCTTGCTGCTCCGTGTAGTTAAAGTAAACCACTTCTACATTATTATGCTAATTTGGAGTGTGAATATGTTGGTTTACTATTAGAAAAGCTCAAATGTTGACTGACAGACACCATGGCGACACCATTTTCCCAGCAAATACGTCCCGAGTAAGTTCATAAATAAAAGTCAGTTCGCAGGTGTTCACAACCTAGGAAGTCGAGGAAGGTCGAGTTTTTTAAAGTTTCGTTACTAACTGTTCACACATTCACAACAAAAAAGCAACGAATAGGGAATTCATGGGAATTCTTACATATAGCACCTTAAATGGCTTTTTAGAAAAATCCAACAAAACAAATGGTCTAAAATGGGCCAAGGTTACATAACACTACCATTAAATAAGCTATGCATGAGGTTTAATGATATTATATATATATATATATATATATATATATATATATATATATATATATATATATATATATATAAATTAGCATGGGTCTCTTAAACATATATGTATTTGTATCTTTTTTAAATGTGAAAAATTATAATTGTTTTAAAATTATTAGAGCCATGGCACAAAACCTTTTTTTTTTTCCACAGAAATCTATGTTTCTAAGTTTTATTTGATAGAGCATGTCAAAACATTGTTGTTCATAAACATTTTCTTTGTTGGTAAGCTTCCTTATAATCACTTTAGTGATGAATGTAATTTACTATGTCAGGCTAACTTACCTTACTAACACAGTCTCATCCCAAGAAGTCATATAACTGACGTCTTGGGACGTCTTTTGACCATAGGTCAACATCCGCCGTTTTAGGGTACCCTTTAAAGTGTACATATCATGCTTTTAAATCATTCATTTTTACTTATAAATCATACATTTGTGGTCTATATAAAGCATAACTGCAATGCTTGGGTCTGAATTCCACATTATTATAGCTCAACAGGCCCCTTTTCTACCCCTTTTCTGATGTGCTTCTTTGAGCAACCCGTTTCGAAGCGTCCCCTTTAAATAAAAAGGAGTTGCGTCTTTCCCCGCCCGCTCTCCAGGTCGCTGAGTTCACGGTCGGTTCAACTCCCCGCGTTCAGCCATTATTGTAGTTTGATAAGAGATATACGATTACTATAGTTTCAAAGAACAATTTTTATTCACACGTTAACAAAATGTCAACAAAAGACTTGTCCATCAAGCGTTACGTATTCGAGCCAGAGCGAGCGATTTGAAAAAGATGACGACAAACCTGCAGAACAACGTCTTCATATGGATGCAGTGGTATGTAAAGTTAAGTTAACTATGTTGTGTTATTAGTGAAAGTCGACTATTTCTCTTGTTAAAACAAGCACTCTGACAAGATAAATGACTGCGGTCTGATCTTACCACTAAAAATCTGTATGATAATAATATGATAACTTGCGTTTAGAAAGCGTCAGCAAACACAGCAGCTAATGATAGAAGGAATTTACCCCTCATTCAGACGAAGTCGATCGGCAAACCATTCTTTATACTGGCGGATGTTGTTGGATTGGGGATCCTTGAAGTGCTTCAGGTCACTACATCCAACAACCGAACATTTTGACTAGCCCTCCAGTAACTTCTGCATCATTGAGCTTGGACTACAAAATCGGAGCGAGAAATGATAATGGCGGATTGCTCGAAGTGTTGGACCGGTAGTCCATGTCCTTATTTGTCAGTTCCGCTGCAAATACTGTGACGTAATTGTTCAAAAAACGTAATAGACAACAGGAAAATCCGAAAAGGTTGAAAAATATGACCAAAACAGAATATAAAGATATAAACGAAGCACCTGAAGAGAATAATTTCATCTTTTCTGTACTTATAAACACTCCAAATATACAACAAAATGCATTTAAGGGCTAAAAAAGTGGATTTTGCATGATATGTCTCCTTTAACATGACGATCCTGGGACGTCATACAACTGACGCTTTAGGTCTGGGGTAGGGTTAGGATCCGATAACGTCATCTAACCGATGTTAAAGGGTACCTTAAAACGGCGGATGTTGACGTATGGTCAAAAGACGTCCCAAACTTAAAACTTAAACAAACTTAAAAACTCACACCAAAACATTAAAACTATTGTTACATGTAAACAAGTGTTGAAGCAACAATGCAAGATCAGTTATTGTGATTGGCTTTATTAAAAAGAAAAAAAAAAATGAAAAAGGTATGATACTACAACTTTATATGGCCCATTTTACCTGACTTCACCCCAAAAAAAGGAACGACAAAAAATGTTGTACAATATAACTTATAGACTTGTCCTGAATATGTTAAAACTCTTGTCATATAAAAAGGAACATATTTGCATTAATACACAGTTTATGTCTAAGAGAGCTAGAATGTAATGTTAAAGAGTTACATGGCACTGATCCAGCATACATAGGCCTACAGCACAAGATTAATGGATCATGCTGAAGCTTCAAATATGACCATAGCTGGTCTGGTGTGCAGCTTCTTTTACCTAAAATGAATGTGTTAATATCCAGGGAATGATAAGAATCCTGTAACTGGCAAAGCTTGTGTTGTCTTTTCTAAGCCAACGAGGAAATCTAGCTCCCCCACCCTGTGTCCTTAAAAGTCTCCTCATAAATGGTGTGCGTCCTTTGCTTATCCTCGCTCTCATTCCCAGCGTTACACAGAAATGACATCAAGTTCATTAATAGAGCTTGTTGTCTTTTAAATGAATGTATGAGATGAATGAAACGGGAGTAGTGAAGGGAAACACAGGCCTTAACTGACGGTTTTTGGTTGCATGAAACTTACCTCTAGGTGGCACTATAGCATCAGTTTTCATTTACACACAAACCACAGACAACAAAAGGATTTTGGTCCTTTTCACTTTATTGTTTTATCGTTCTCAGCGTCATTACAAAATTTACATATACACAAAATATACACAATAATATATCTCTTCAGTATTTTAATTATATTATATACATAATACATTGCTTTTTAAATGAGATTCCAGTCGATTACATGCATGTGCTTAATGCTAATAGAGATATTGTCTTTTAAAGATAGCACCTCTGACTAAAAGGCTAATATGCATTTTAGTCTAAACAATACTTGCTCCGAAGTAAACAACCATATGTTTCTGAAGCTTAATATTAGTGCTCACTGTCTGCACAAAAGTTAGCCTACTCAATTGTTGGCTCATGTATAGATGAGGTAATTTAATAACACCATGCTAATCTGCCCTGTTCTCTTTTTTTTTGCGGTGCTTGTTAAGGGATTTAGATGGACATAACTGGCCTTTGTATCCCATAGTTCACTCCTTACAGGGCTCTCATGTGAAGTTCCTCACGGTCTGTTGTCAGGCAGGGTGAAGCTATCTGAAACAGGAGAAGATCTGCCCAACAGCAAGAGCTGGGGACTGAGACCTGAATATCTGGGGCAAGTTCCACAAACACTCACTCAATTGTCCTGCCATCAGCGGTTAATGAGCGATGGAGTTATGGAAGTCATATGCTTCTGCAGTCACATGCAGGAGGGAAAGAAGAGGGGTTTGAATTTCACGTCTGCATGTCAGCTTGTTTACTGTGAGAACATCTTGAAATTGTAGACAATGCTCTTACTTGTTTGAGGGTTTTTTTACTCATTGAGCATGGGGTGTTCGTTATCTATCACTATAAAGTGGCTGCTGGAACCTGAAAAACAAAGAACTGTAACTTCAACTTCTGTATTTCACGCCGGGTAAAGATAATACTAATGACAGGAATTGGAAACATGCTTGAACCATGATACGTTTTACTACTTGTAAATCAATCATTTTTGCAGAACTTTTTGTAGTCAAAACTGAATTTTCATTGTCAGTCTTCAGTATCACACGATCCTTTAGAAATCATTCTAATATGTTGATTTGCTGCTCAAGAAACATTTCTAACATATTATTAATGTTGAAAACAGTTGTGCTGGATATTTATGTGGAAACCATAATACATTTTTTTTCCAGGATTCTTTGATTAAAGTTCAAAAGAACAGCATCAGAAATAGAAATATTTTAAAATATTTAGAAATATTTTATTACATTTTTTAAAATCTTTTGAACAGATGAATTAAGCTAGTTCCACTCAAATTCACACAGAATAACTAACATCATGGAAAGGTTGCACTTATGTCAATAGGAAAAATAGAAAAAGAAAATGTAGTCTACATTTTTAAACCCAACAAACTGCTAAAGCTAAAGCAGTCAATTTCATTTTTAAATGTTGGGGGGCTTCTTTATATGTTCCTAGAACAACACATGGGGACAGGCCACATGCAAAGATGACCATCAATTCTTAGTACAATTGTGCAATTGTCCCATTCACCTGGATTCAATTGTCAGTTGACTTACATAAAAAAGTGAGGAATTAAGTAAATAAAACATGCAAAATTGTAAAAAAAAAAAAAAAAAAAAATTCTAATTATGCACTTGACGATTCCACCTAACAATGGGTTTCATCACTTTTTAAAGTTAAAGGTACAATATGCAGGGTTTTTGCAGTAAAATTCAAAAACCACCAGGCCAATGTAATATATTTTGTTTAGTTGATTACAACATCCCAAATGTTTCCAACTATTTGTAAATCGTGAGAAAATTTTTAACCAAGGAAACGGGACGTGTGAGCAGGGGTGAGGAGTCGCCAGGCAATGATGTCATATCCGCATCACCCCCGGTTTCCGCCAGGTTTGACCTCGTGATGCAATAGTAACCATGGCGACAGACGTGGACAACTGGGTCGGTTAAGCCTGTTATGCGTGCTCAACAGCGTGAGTGTCCCTATAGGGTTTTGTTCAAACATTATGGACCATAGAAAGCAGACTTTGAGACATAAAGAGGACTAAAACGAAGATCAACATCTTTCGAGATGGCGAGAGCTCCACGTCCGCGACTAACTTCGACTTGACAGAGACGCAAGTGTTGCATGTTACTTGAGCAAACAGATGAGCAAATTAAATATAAAACTAATCAATGTTATATAGTTCAACATGATGAAAAGTTAGAATATGATCTGTATGTTAATTTAGCTTAGTCTCAAAGAGCCAACAACCAACCTAACTAACATTCAATACACTCAAATGGCATTTAGTGTGATAGTGAAACTGGTAGAGCAAGTGAAGCAGCGCAGCGTTACCTCAAGTTTAATTCCTCTAATAAACTGACCTGTGTGAGTAATTTAGCACTTGTGTGTAGTTCGGTAGAATGAAAATGTCCTTATTTCTTTATATCCACGGGACTCGCGTTGCCTGTGGCGCTGGTATACGTCTAGCGATCGCGCCCTGCTTCATACCACAGTCATGTTAAAAACATCACTGTATTCACTTATCCATAAAAGATCCATCAGCTTGACGACAAGATCCATAATTCCGCTTAATGCAGAGTATACGTCATTGATACACGCCTTTGTTATTGTAAGAGGTTAGCGACCCCTGGTGGCGAAACGATCTTGCATATTGTACCTTTAAGTCAACTGATCACTTTTTACAGAAATATTACAATCTGACCCTTTAAGCTGCTGGGAGAGGAGAACAGGAAGGTCTCTTCTGAACACTTGGAATCAAGAGATTATGTTAGTATAGTAATAATACATTCCATAATAAATGAAACATTTGGAAACATCCAGTATACGAGTCGTGACCAACTTCTTTAAAGGGT
Organism: Cyprinella venusta; assembly: GCA_038021265.1. Lineage (NCBI taxonomy): Eukaryota > Metazoa > Chordata > Actinopteri > Cypriniformes > Leuciscidae > Cyprinella > Cyprinella venusta. The sequence continues at coordinate 25,385,447 of CM075863.1, forward strand.
TAGTTCACCCAAAAATGAAAATTATGTCATTAATGACTCACCCTCATATCGTTCATCTTACGAAGAGTTTAAGATATTTTAGATTTAGTCCGAGACTTTTCTTTAAAGAAATAAACACATCATCAATGTAGTCCATGTGACATCAGTGGGTTAGTTCGTATGTTTTGAAGCTTCGGAAATACATTTTAGTCCAAAAATAACAAAAACTACGACTTTATTCAGCATTGTATTTTCTTCCGGTTCTGTTTCTGTCGACCCGGAGGTCGTATTGGCTTGGAACGACGTGAGGCTGAGTCATTAATGACATAATTTTCATTTTTGGGTGAACTGACCCTTTAAGGTGGTGATAAAGCGCTGTAATATTAGCAGAGTTTCACCAGGGGTGTAATTGCTTCTCTTTTGAAAAGCACTGTTTAATTTAGTTCCCATGTGTAATCCAGTCTATGATCACCTTCATATTACCAAGCCATATTACTCTCTAGGTTTAATGACCTGCACTCGGAACAGCTCAAATTGTATCAGTGGCTTTATTTCGAGCTTGGTCTTAAATATACGAAATTCAGCATTGCTCATATCCTTCCAGAAAAGGGCTTTAAACCCGACTTTTGGCTGTCTAGAAAGCATTATGATCACACGTTAAGGTGTACCAGGACTTAATTGGTGTAACATGATAGCATATTGCTGTGGCTTTCACACCCTGAGAGATGGATCTAATTGAAGTCTCTGGAGAACCCAGCTCTAGCATATGGAGCTCCTCTAACTGTTTCCCACCTGGCAACCGGCGGAAGGAAAGAAGCTCTAGCTTTTTTTGGTCCCAGAGCCTAAGCAACAGCCCAATGAGTGTGGTGTGTCTATCAGCTGACCTGTAGTCTCATGACTTTAGTTAACATTTTCCTTTTTTTTCTGTGATTATTTGCCAGTAGTCAACATTTCAATTATAACTGTATTTTTGTTCATGGGTTTTCCATCCATTTGATCAAATTGCAAGACTTTTGATTATGGTTTGTGTGAATGAACGTTTGTTTTGCTAGTTCAGAGAAGCCAGTTCATTTACTAGATTTAATTCAATTAATTGTTGCCTCTTTAATGCCTTTGGAAACAAATTCTTCACAAAAACGCTAAAAAGATGGAGGTAGCTTGAGGTAATATGTATTGTAAAAACAACTACACAGGGGGCGTGTGGGGTAAGATGAGCCAGTGGGTAGTTGTCCCACTTTTATCTTGGCAACTGTACACTTTTCTTGTCATGTGACCATATATTTTGGAATAACCCATAATTTCTGCCAGATGAAAAGGAGAAACACATGCATGGGAGGAGTAAAAGGTATATTTTAAAACTGTTTTTGGCTCGTCAAAAAAGTAAAATTGTAGCTGTTACATCAAAGGATATTACATGATCCATATCGGTGATTTAGCAATGCCAAGAACCTTTTTGACTAAAATATTTATTAGTTTCAGAGACATTTATTTGTTAATTCGGTCCCACTTTATATTAAGTGGCTTTAATTGCTATGTACTTATATTGAAAAATAACTACAATCTACTTATTGTGCTCATGTTGTATTGTAAAACACTTTTGCTGCTATTGAAGAGGGATAGGGGTAGGGTTAGGGACAGGTGTGGTGGTATGGGTAGGTTTAGGGGTGGGTTTAAGTGGGTCAGCTTTGTAATTACAGATGTAATTACATAAATTAGTTACAGCTGTAATTACATGCTGGTATTTTTAAAATATAAGTACAATGTATAAACATGGATGAACACAATAAGTCCATTGTATCAAATTATTCGTTTCAATGTAATTACATAGTACTTAAAGCCACTTAATATAAAGTGGGACCGTTAATTCTAATTCAATTTGTATTACTAGAAACACTGTTTTTTGGGAAAGGTTGCAACTTTGGTGTTTCAGAAATCTCAAACAATTAAAGATGTTGAAATTTCAACTTCGTTTGGTTGATCGTGTGTTTTTAAGTTAGCTTTAAGAAAATAAATATTATTTGTAAGAGGAAATTTGATTATTAAAGTAGCTTTTAAAATAGGTAAATTCTAAACATTTCTCATGGGTTTGATTCAGATTCATTTAGATGGTCAGTTTAAACCCAGATGGATCAACTTTCCCCTAACCTGCGGTAATTAAGCCATAGAAACACTTTTTTTGGTCATATTTTGTCATATGGCTTAAAAAGCCATACTTTTAGAACCCATTGTCATATTATCTTCACCCATGTCTCTTATCTTCAGGACCATCTGGTAAAAAAATGGATCATCTTACCCCTCTCTCCCCCTATATCAACACATTCTCACCCCAAGGCGTCACCTTTGACCATGCTTCAATATTTGACGTTTTAGGCGCCCTTTAGCGTCACTTTCATGACGCGATCCCGCGGCGTCATCTAACTGACGCTAAAGGAAAGCGTCAGTTGAAGGACGCGGTTAGGTTTAGGTGTGGGGTGGGGGTAGGGTACACGCGATCCTAGGGCGTCATCTTACTGACGCTAAAGGGCGCCTAAAGTGTCAAACATTGAAGCATGGTCAAAATGTTCCCGAAGCGTCAGTTAGGTGACGCCTTGGGGGTGAGAATGGGCTGCCTATATGGGTGATCTATTCCTATGGTATTTCATGATATACGAGTTATTTGAAGATATATGTTATAACTGTATAATACATTAAAAAGTATTAATAAAGACACTCAAAGAAATTTGTAAAGATTGTTTTGATGCATTACCTATATCTGGCATAGATAGATAGATAGATAGATAGATAGATAGATAGATAGATAGATAGATAGATAGATAGATAGATAGATAGATAGATAGATAGATAGATAGATAGATAGATAGATAGATAGATAGATAGATAGATAGATAGATAGATAGATAGATAGATAGATAGATGGCATATAGACACAGATGTTAAAAAATAACTTGGATCTCTGATTGATTCTTTCGTTTGATTTGTCTGTTGAGAGTAATGTCTGGACTTGTAGCATACAGTGAATCTTTTTTTTTTAACAAGTTGTTTTTTCTGGGAGCATTGACTCAAGTCTTAACCTGTTTCATCTGTTTCAGTCTAAAAAGTCTTCTCCGGCCCTGTTATGTAAATGAAAGACAGGGAAGCGCTACAACTGATCCATAACTGCCCTATATGTCCTTACAAATATTGCACACACTGTCATGTAATTTATGCGCATCTTGTCCTTCACTTTGAACCTTTAAATCCATTCGGTGGGCTGAAACACTGAGGATGTGACTCAGAAATAAAAGCCATGTGCACTGGCTTCCTTTCTCATTTCCCCTTGAAAAAGGCCCAAGACACAGCAGCCACAAGAGCACACAGGAAGTAAATCTTCAAGGACTACCACTTGGGAATCATCGCAGCGAGATTCCCCTGAAACCCGAAGACTTCCAACAGCTCGTAACTGCGAACGCAGACAAGAAAAATGGCAGAGATGAGACAAACATGCCAGCAAATGAATATCAGATGACTGCCAGCCACCTTAATGCATGAAGCTAGGCTCAGCTTTTATTCAGAATAGACATTCATTCATTTGGTTTGGCTGTGAGGGGGTGGCATGTGGTTTTAGTTAAGAGCTGAACCGCTTGGACCGCTCGCTACAGCTTCGCCTAATGTGTGTGTGTCTCTCTCTTGCTTCTCGCTGACCCCATGACTCATGACAGCATGCTACACTAATGCTCCTCTCCAACACAACAGGAGCATTACAGATACTAAGAATGCAGACTAATGGTTTGCCACGTGGTTATACCCCTGCAGGAAGAGGATGCATGGATCATAAAATTTAAGTCTTGCAAGGCAATCGTCGACAATAGAGCCAGTCAGCATTTTCCTCACCACCCCCTTATCTCTTTAATAGATCAAGGGAATCACAACACCTCTCAGTAGATAACTTCACTTGGACTGCAGTTGACATGTACTTCTTTATGTAACACAGTGCATTCACCACTGCATTTCAACATGTATTTAAAGGAACAGTACAAGTTAAGCTCAATCAATTGCATCCAACAACCATTTCATCTCATCCATCATTTTCTTTAAAAAAAGAGGCAAAAATGAAGGCACTTACAGTGAAAGTCTAAATGAAGACTACTTTTGAGAATTTGAAAGCAGTAAATGACCTTGTAGAAAAGCACTTAGGCTACTTCAATTTTTCTATTAAAACTTGTATAGCTGTAAAGCAGTTTGAAAGATTTTTTTTAAATAAATGGCAATTACGCTATACAATTTGACTTATTAATTAATAAGCAATTTTTCCCCCCAAATATTATGTTAATGCTCAAATTGTTAATGGCTTTTCTATTAAAACAGTATTTTAATGTTTTTGGACCCATTCACTCCCACTATAACACTTTGACAACGTTTTGCCTTTTAAAAAAGAAGGGACAAGTGGAAGTGATTTTTTTTTTGGTGATTAACATTATGCCACAAATGCTGAAGATTGTCCTATACCTGGAACATTCCTTTAATATTTAAATTGCAATAATGCTCCACTGTTAAAAAAAAAACTCCTGCCATTGACTGTAGTGAAATAAGATGTTTGCAGCAGCAGTCAGAAGCCAATTTGCTGTATCACGGGAGCATGTAGCCAGTGTGTGATGGGCTCGTGATAACCACAAAGGCAGTGTAGCCAGCCAAAGAGCATGATCCATTACTGAGCCCACTGGCAAATCTACAACAAAACCAACATTGTCTAATCTCTTTTAAATGCTCACCAGATGGCAAGGCAACTTTAATAGCTTGTTTGGTAAAAGATACACATTTTTGAATTTCTTTTCTTTAATGCTTCATACTGTTAATGGTCATGTTATATCTGTTGTGGTGGTAAACTAACTTTTGGGCTTGCCATTTACAAAAAAGACAATAAAAACAGAAGATGTTATATATATATATATATATATATATATATATATATATATATATATATGGCCAATATCCTCGCTAAAAACAGCAAAGCTATTAGTTTAGCTGCATTTCTCAGTAGTGAAATGTAAGTTTTTCAAGTTTTCCACAACGATGCTAAGTGGTAGGTTATGGCTAGAAAGCCACGCTTTTCTTTATATTTCAGGAATAAAGACGTCTGTTTAGTGAAGTCCTAAAACAGAGAACGACCCTTTGAATCGAAAGTTTTATAAGGCAAACATTTTTCTAATTCCAATTCTCTGATACACCTTATTTTTTAAAAACAACTGAACAATAATGCCCACCTCTTCTTAGAGTTTAGCGTTTAACAGACATTCAAGGTTCTTGTCATCGGTCCAGATGATAAAAGACACCCCCGAGCCCTCCAACCACTGGTGCCATGTCTCCAAGGTCACCTTGACTCTGAGAGAACCACACCAATGCATTGACCTCTGATGAGAGGAGAAATAACTGAGGCTATTTGAGTGAAGTAAACTAAAATTAAAAGCAACATCTGATTCTCATTCTCCATAACTCGGTCGCTATTTAAATTTCATATCATCAGTAAACCATTGCTTTACCAAGGCAATAACTGACGTGTTTGTATCACATTCAAAAGAGCGGCCGCTGTCAGCCCCACAGTGGAAAAAGTGGTACCCGCTGGCCGGTTTCACAATGAGAACCGTTGACTAGTGCCTGGAAGACTACGGGGGCGTTGGATAAACCGAACGGCAAAACCAAATATTCAAAATGCGCCCTGGGCGTATTAAACGCAGTCTTGCACTCATGACCCTCCTGGATGCAGACCAAATTATAGGTACTGTGAAGGTCCAACCTCATGAAAAAAGAGACTCCCAGCAGACGCTCGAAGCCAAAGACGTCAATGGCAAAGGATAAGTATTCAGCCCCCGATACTCTATTTAAGGTCACAGGGAACCAACCGTCTTTTCCACAAAGAAGAACCCCAGATCTGCAGGGGAAGAGGAAGGGCAGATGAGTTTGGCTACCAGAGAATCAGAAATATATTTCTCCTTGTCCTCCCTCTCTGAAGTGAAGAGCAAATATAACCTGCCCTTCGGTGGAGACATACCTGGAAATAAGTCTATCGCACAGTCATGGGGACAGTGTGGAGTAAGAGAAGCAGCTTTTGACTTACTGAACACCCCCTTCAGGTCAAGGTACTCCTTGGGCATGCTAGGCAAGGCCCAAAAGTTCATCCTGCAACACAACAAGACAAAGGGGAGCACACAGACAACAGATCCAGATCGCTCCAGGTTAACACCGTATTCCGAGACCAGTTTATGTGAGGAATACGGAGCATGAGCCAGGGATGTCCAAGAACCACCAAGAGGGGAGAGTCAAGCATAAACCGGATCTGTTCTGTACGATTGCCAGAGATTGTTAGACTCACGTTGCAGTAAAATGGAATAGGAAGGGTAGTGATTTACTAAAATAGGTTGAATTAAAGGAATAATGGGGATCTTGAGTTGGCGGATTAATGTTCAGTCCCAAAAATGTCAATTGGGACAAGAGTCCAAGAGAGCATAAATGGAGTGGTGAGATTCAGATCGCAGTCTGAGAGGATTTATTAAAGGTAATACGCCTGTCAGTAACCTTGTTTCTACAGACAGGTATTGGCTTGTACTGGACATTGAGCACCGATATGTCCGCAAGCACTATAGTACAAACAAAGTCCATAAGCCTTTCGTCATTCCTTCTCCTTCTGGAAGAGCTGAGTTCTGTCCACCTGCTTGGGTTCCAGATCGGGTTGTCCAGTCGGGTTCCAGTCAGGCTAACCATAGCGTTGGGGATGGGCTGAAAGCAGTCCGCAGTCTCTGGAGCGAATCCTTGCCTAGAACAACCCATGCATGGCCATGTCCCACTACGCTTCCTCGTCCCAGTTGCTCTCTGCAGACAGCGTGCAAATCTCAATGGAATAATCCACCACAGATTGATTCCCTTAGCCCTGCCAGCACACTTCCCTACCTGAGACAGTGTGGTCAAAAACCATCCTGAGTTCGTCCGAGAAAGACTGTAATGTGGAGCAGCACTGATGTTTCTGTTCACACACCTCCGTTACCCATTGACCTGATCGACTAGCCAGCAGCGTAATAACTAGAGCCCCTTTAGACTCCTCCAAGGGAAATGCAGATGGCTGGAGAGCAGAAAACAGAGGCCCCCTAGCCACAAATGGACAACACAAATGTGGCTCACCAGAATAGGGTGCTGGTGGTGGTAGTCGAGGTTCGTTGTGATGAGCGATCTCCACGGTAGGTTAGGCGGAGTGGGCAGGTTCACAGTCTCGGCCTTCAGTTGCTGGAACTGGGCAGACAGCTCAGCAACTTGCGTTACCAAAGCCAGAACAGTTAAACCCAAACCCACCGCCATGATTTGATCCTCTTGGCGTTTCATATGAGCGTTTAGTAGATTTATTATAAGGATTAACCCCTTGAGATCTATCATCTCGTTTTCAAACTAACTAGTTTCAACAAACTTTGGGCAAACAAAGAAATGCCAGGACATGAGCAAACAATGATCTGACAAGGAATGCCTGGGAGTATGTATATGTGATGAAACTGGTGAGATTGACCTGATTAGCTCATCAGTGCAATGAGTTGCCCAAGCAGCGGTGATGGCCAACCAGGCCAAAGGGGGAAACAAACTAAGACAAAATGAACACATGCACCAGTGAACCGTGACACATTTCATTGAAATACTTAAGCTGCAGATTGATCAGTCTCAGATATAGATATCCTCCAGGGGTCTCATGCTCTCTGATGACACGCACCCTGTTTTCTGTTCAAACTTTCTGCTGGTTTCTAAATATAACTGTAGGGCAAGAAACGGTAAACATATTCCTCTCGAGTTGCGCAAGGGCAACTTGTCACGTGTGCTTTTTCTATATATCTTACCCTGCTGAGACCTGTGAGAACATTAGCTCGGGATGGTATTTCCACAAACCAGTTGGTGCACCAGCAGAAGAATTATTGCATGTTTATATCTTGACGTTTAAGATATAGCATTTACAAGCAGCTCAATAGTCATATTTGGTGTATATATGTCCCCTTTTAAATGCAAACGCAAATTCCCATTGTAACGGCTTAGCAGAACCGTTCAAATGTTTTTTTTATTTATTGTTTGTTTGTTTTTATGAAGAAATCTGTACATGCATGGATAACTTGTCATTATGGTGGCCGATTGAGGTCCTATCCAACGCACTGTATGAACTGTACATAAATTTTTACAGTACTATTGTGAGCCATACTGATGATTTGGTTGTTTACATAGTTTTTAAATAAATGTAATAATTTCATTCTCATCTCATCGTTTCAAGACAAGTTTATTTCCCAATGGATTCAGATCATTTTGTTCCAACCTCTCAATGTCTGATATTCTGTTAACTAACAGATGTGACAGACTCTAAGAAAAATAGTTGTTTCAACCCAACTCTGGGTCAAATATGGGCAAATTTTAAATTTCATTTTTAACCCAACGTTTGGGCTTGTCCATATTTGACCCACAATTAGGTTAAAACAACTCACCATTTTTTTATATTGAAAAAATGACAATTGTGTAAATTAGTCTATCACATGAAATTAAATATATAGTGCTGAAACTATAGACAGGTGATGTTTACAAAACATAAATGTTTCATATATATATATATATATATATATATATATATATATATATATATATATATATATATATAACCCTGAAGCTTTGCCCCAAGAAAAAGAGTGAGAGATGTAGTTTACAGAAGAGAGGAACACATTTTGCTGCCCGTTTCCAAAGTAACAAGCATAATAAAAAGCATAATAAAAATCATGGAATAACAGGCACAAGCTGTGAGTTCTCACATTATTCTATAAACCAACACTTCGCAAGTTCACTTGTTTGAGCAAATGATACAATCTTTTAATGAGTTCACAGTCTTTTAAAATTAAGCTAATATGATGACTTAGTTGATAATAAGATATAAATGGACTTTTCTACTTTTATCAAATAATTGAAACTGACAGTCGTGACAGATCCATGCAGAAACAATGACTTTACTGCTAAGAAGCTTAACTTCTATTTGTGTACAATAAATAAAACAAGCACAAACATGGAGGGTGAGGGGAGGAATACATATTTGCAGGAATTTTGATAGATTCTCCATTTTAAGAACTGTGGAGGCTCTTTTATGTCAGGGCAAGATTCTGCATGGGGTTTTTGACAACCCAAAACATTTCATGTAAGACTGTTAACGTGAACTGCCAACTCAGCACAAATGGCTCTCCAGTGCATTCTTTAAAACTGATTCAGAGGCCATAATGACGTCAAAAGGAACAATGAGCAAGTGACTTTGCAAGAAATTTAACACTATGTTTAAGAGAGATTTCGATTTCTTTGACAGATTTTATTAAATACACTCTTAAAGGGGTAGTTCACTTTTAAAAAAAACTTTTGCTGACCCCCATGTCATCCAAGATGTCCGTGTCTTTCTTTCTCCAGTCGAAAAGAAATGAAGGTTTTTTATGAAAACATTACAGGATTTTTCTAAATATAATGGACTTCAGTGGGAACCAAACAGTTTAAGGTCCAAAAAAAAAAACAGTTTCAGTGCAAACTGTTCAAAGGGCTTTAAACAATTCCAGACAACGAATAAGGGTCTTATCCTGTTCAAACTAATTTGTAACAAATCTTTTTCCCGAGTCAATTTGTTCATTTTGTTCGTTGAATGAACCAAATGACACGAAAAAAAAAGATTTGTTCATTTTGATAAACGAGTTTGAACAGGAGAGTCACGAAAGCGCGTCACAGAACAGAGCAAGACGAACATTTGAGCTTATAAAACTTAAAATTTGTTATCTTTTTTTTAAAATGAGCGATCGTTTCGCTAGATAAGACCCTTATTCATTGTCTGGAATCGTTTAAAGCCCTTTGAACAGTTTGCAGTTTGCACTGAAACTGTCTTTTGGACCTTGAACCGTTTGGTTCCCATTGAAGTTCATTTTATGGAGAAAAATCCTGGAATGTTTTCATCAAAAGTTTTAATTTCTTTTTGATTGAAGAAAGAAAGACATGGACATCTTGGATGGCATGGGGGTTAGTAAATTATCAGCAAAAGTTTTTATAAAAGTGAACTACCCCTTTAAAAAAAAAAGGTTGTTTTTTGGCATTTATGGAGACGTGAAGAATTTTTATCAATGATGGAAACTTACCATGACACAAAATGTTCTTTGTGAAAAAAAGGTGTTCTTTAGAAGAAGAAGAAAAAAATGGTTTTAGCACTAAAAGGTTCTTTGGGGAACCCAAAATGGTTTCGTTACCACAGCGAAAATCCCCTTTTGGAATCATTATTTCTAAGAGTACATTCTAAAAAGTAGCAGGAAATCATTTGTTGCTCTCACTGTTTCCTTTCTAAGTTATATCAATAGAGATTGAACAGAAATGTGTGCCATGAAGTCTATTATGGTCACAGAAATCACCACTTTTGTCATGTGAAGTGAGTTCAGTGAGGAAGGATGAACTGTTGGCTCTGTGGGGTGTCAATAATTACTTTCCCATATGAAGCTCTCCCTTTCTCCTATTACCATGAGTTGAGGCGTAACAGAGCCACAGAACAGAGAAAGCACCACAGCTAATTCCAGCAGGACGTGTGCCCAATGCCCAGAGATTTTAAAGACGCGCAAGCCAAAATGCAATGTAATGTTACTATATAGTGATTAATAACCATTGAGCATTTAATCCAAATAAAGATTACTCAAATTAATTAATATTCCCCAGTTTTGCAGTTTGGCACAGCATAACAAGAACAAAACTATCCCCAACTCACATGTGGCATTAGGCTCTTCACATTCTTGGAATCACATCCTGTTCCCTCAACTAGCAATAGACCCCTTGTTCTTATAATAACATGGCATGATATGTTTTGTAGTGCGCTAAAAGATCACTAAAGGCAAGTTGCTTTTGCTTTTTCCACTTGTTATTGATTTGAAAATATCTTCTGAGTTGTTGTTTCTTGTCACATAAATTCCCATATAATTTACATGACACATACCAGCAGTACTCCTATCTATTTGTTCATTTTTGACATTAGCTCTAGGCAGCGTCTCATTAAATCATGATTGACATGAATGAATGCTGTGGACTGTCAAACTCCAAGCCATTCATGAGCTTCGTAAAAGACAGGCAAATCATTTCCATAGAGATTTACTTGGACCTTAGAAATTCCTTTGGTGCTTGACTGTTGTCTGTTTGAGCGACCCTCAGGGGGACGGTCCCATTCTATACGTTTCAGCGAGAAGATCAATCTGTGCATGACAGAAAATGAAACCAGATTGTTGCCACCATCGGCTGGATGACAGAACGCTTGAGTAGATGCAGCAGATGCTTAAAGGCATTTAGTGAGCTGCCTTAATAATTGAGCACCAAACATAATATGGGATATTCCCAAATGAATTGAAGAGATGGCTTTAGCAATGCATCATACATAAGTGTAGGTAGTCATATACACAACTCTTTCTATGACATCATGCGTGAAAACATCTAATTTCTAAATAGTGATCAGTGCAAGAGCAATAAGGATTTTTAGGGGCATTATGATGGTGAAACTGAAACACAAGTGCCCCCAAAAGCCCCTCATTCTCCCTGCGGTATTACAATGCAATTCAATGCAATGTACAGAGCAATTTCAGATCGTGCATTTGCAAACACACAGAGTTGATTTGTGACTAACTTTTATGCAATAAAACCATTTGCCTCACTATAATCAGGCAGGCATGTCAACATGATGCAATTCAATTGAGAACCTTGATATTTACTCCAGCCGCGCTGTGAAAGTGTGTCCCAGAAGCGGGACTTTGCGGGCCAGTTGGATTGACATCAATACTCATCTTGCCCTCAAAGTCCCGTCACTGAATTCACAATATATATTCAAACATTAACCGCTAATAACTTTAACACATGCATACATCACTAAGATTAAAGCATTCATTTTCTCTATAACTACAACCTCTGATCATCTAGTTGATGTGACAAATACTAACCACATAACTTGTGTGTTACTGCCTTATATCTGACTGATAACAATACATGTACTTCCTGATTGTAACAGTGAAACATGCTTTTTCAGTGACGCTGCTTTGAAGCGAAATGTATTGTAATAAGCGCTAAACTTGTATGGTTATTGTTTTTAAGACATTTGATCACAAATAACAAGCATGTGACCTTCTTGAGTCATGGCTTCAATTGAAAAAATGTTACACATGCAGTAATTACAGTGGCTAGCTATAAGCTATCGGATTTAAAAGCTTTTTAAAACCCTATCTGAATTATTAAGAGCTTTTTTGTTAGGAGACAACTGGGCGTCATTTGAGTCCCAGACAGTGTGTTCGACTCCCTGGAGAGTTCAGGTACTCTCTCAGACACAATCTGTCTGCCACTGTCGGGAAGCAACATCCGCGAAAAGAAGCGATATGCACCCTATAAATGCCCTATACGGTCGCTTAAAAACACAAACATCACATACAACATTTTGAATGCAAACGCAAATTCCCATTGTAACGGTTTCGCAGAACGTCTATTATGACATCATCAATGGAATTAACAAGTATTCTGCCCGATGCCCCAATTGCGATCACACCTGCCATTAAAACAGACGCGCAAATCCATAAGGATGCAATGTCGCTTGAAACTTACCTCGACCGAGGGATTGAAAGAAACATCTGTCTGATTCGAATCAGATCTTGTTTCTTTAAGTGCGCGCTATACGTGCTCCTGCTGCTGGTGAGATGAGCAAGCGTCTAGAGGAGCAGACTGACTCTGTGCATGTTAAGATCTCTCTTGCTCGTGCATTGCTTCATGGTCACGCTACTATGGAGCAGGGGCCGAGGAGGGGGAGATGCCATTTTCAGCAACACACACCCGCCAATTGTGCGCTAAATTCCGTTCTCGAGTCTAATGATCATCAATGGGTGTCAGTATGTAAAATCGCTCGCATGCGAGTGTCATGCTGCCCGATGCTTTTCATATGCTTTAAAAGGGAGCGGAGTCAAACACGTGGAACTGGATATGGAGCTGGCAGTTTCTGTTTTCCTAGAAGTCATTTCCAAATATAGAAAGGAGGAAGGGACGTTTTTAGAAACCCCTGAGTTGCTATGACCGAGTTAACATCTTTTCGCTGTTTTGTCATCTATTCATAGCATCCATCTAGTGTCATTTTTACCGTGATGTCACGTAGCGTCATTCAAACGGACGAACTTGATTACATGTAAGCCTACGATGCAATTAAGATTATAGCATTAGCTAGCTCCGTCTTGCTCTGCGCCGAACATCACACACATGTCAGACGTGATTCAAACGAACGTCTTTAAAATACATGAAAATATGTGATTTAGTCATCTGCAATCAAACCTGTATGATTAGAGCACTGCTTTGTTGCTCTCTGCCGCCCTCTTTTGCCGAGCTCGTGGCAGTGATGACATTGCATTGACGCCACACAACAGATTACCGCGCTTCCGGGTTCCTCGGAAAAGTGGTACTGATGATGTATAGCTAATTGTGCTAGTAAGGGATACTTGCTGTTTGTAATATTTTTATTATATTTTTATTTTATTCAGCATTTAGATTTTTTTCTAACGTATAACAGGTTGTTGAATAACGCAACATACCTTTAAATAAATAGCCTGATATATAAACAAATAGAACTAATTGAACATAGACCTACTCCACAGAACTACAAGATGTAGTTTTGTTGTTTAATAAACATTATAAATAACTGAACCATTTCAATTATCATTTACATTACCCTTCATTTGTGCATTTTAGCATACACTTTTATCTAAAGGGACTTACAAAAGAACAGCATTCATCAAAGAGCTAATCGTTTTTTCTTAGTGTGTGTGTGTTTTGCGTGTGTGTCGAATTTAAAGCTCCAAAAAAGTTTTGGAAATGGATGGTTTTATCAGTCTATCATTTAATTTCCAGCTTCATTTGAAGCTCAAAAACAAATTCAGTGAAAAATCCGGAAGTGACTCAGAAGAATTTGTTTGTACACTGTGTGTAACGTCATATGTTGTTCAATATTTTTATACTGATAATTGTTGTTCGTACGCCTTATTCACGGCAGCGCCATCTTTGATTTTTAATGAGAATGAAAGCGAGGCTGTGAGGGATAGACTTGCATCTCTTCAATGGGCTGTACTGTTATTTTATGTGTTTTCGGATTGTTCTGCTCATGAAACACTGGAAAAATATATTTCCAAGAAATGTCAGTTAACAAAAAAAACTCCCGACAATGTAAACTGTGGGAAATTGTAAGTAATCTAGCCGCTTTATTCAGCTTTTTACAGCGGATGCCATTGAAAACACGGCAAGTCTATCCCTCACAGCCTCACTTTCATACCTGTCATGGCACTGCTCTGAATAAGGTCTATTGCTTGTAATGAGACTGGCAAAAAAAAAAAAAATCAAAAAATTGTATCTATTGGGATGACAGCAAATCTTGAGAAGGAACCTGCTCAATCTATTAATGTACCCGAAATTTTAATGTGATCCATAAGACATTGAATAGAAGACCTGGCTGGGGTTAGGGTTATGGGTTGGAGGGAGCATGCCTTTTCAGTATAGACAATACACCATTGTCAGTTTAGTTCCCAAGATCTTCAGGCAAACCAACAGGGCTTTACAACATTTTGTGATATTTTGTTCACCAAGGCCAAATGAGTCTATGTTTATGGACCGTAATGGACTTAAAAGGCACGGACGGGGTTCGAACCCGCGATCTTCGGTTTACGAGACCGACGCCTTACCACTTGGCCACCGCGCCTGCGCTGTGATGCCATTGTTTTCCCTATTTGACACCGAGATACCTACATCTGTCGTTTCAACGAAGGATACTCGCATCGTAAACCGCGCTTTAGATCTGTATACGTGTACATGTTTCGTCAAAACACACATAAAACACAGCCCATGGCTGTTCAGGTACTATGAGAACAATGGGTCTTCTTTGATTTTAGCGGCATAACGATCTGATTTCCTTCCTCCAGTGTCCTCGGGAAATTGGAGTAACGTTAGGCTAAGTTAGGTTATGAGCATCCAGATGAAAATGTGTTTAATAGTATGATTTGGACTATTTTAATGCTGTTGTTGGTGTTTAACGCACATATCGCAGTAAATGAGTCAAAAAGTTCATTTCCGATCATCGTTCAAACCAATTCACAAAGCGTTATTTAGTCTGTCAAAGTCAGATCTCTGTGACATTGAAATTATATACAACAAACGTTTATACAAATAAGAATTTTGCACTTATTTACTCTTATTTACTTTTGGGAACATTGTTAATAGATGAGTCGGATGGATCAGTGAATCGCTGTTTTGAACATCCTGAACCGATTCGCTGAAATGATTCGAACCTCTAAATGCTGAAACTCATCCAGATCATCATCGTTACATCGGATTCGTTTCATCCACCAGGGGAGGCTGTTGAATCGTGGCTTTAGTTATGATATCAAGCAGGGAGTTTGTTGGTGCTATGTCATGATATAAAATTGAGACCGATGAGCTTTTGTTGACCTCATCATGATCCCGAAAAAAAAAGAAAATATTACAGATTAATGGTTAGGCCTACACTTTGGACTCCAAACAGGTTTGTGAGTTATACCAAATTTTTGGGAATGTAGCCTATGTATGTAGCTATATGTAGCCTTCATATAATGATATTGCCTTCACATAAATTATATTTTAAAATAACAGTTACACAATGTTTGATCCAGGAAATGCAGCATTGGTTGGCAAAAGAGACTTCTTTCAAAAACATCTTAAATATTCTTAACTATTTGACTTGTAATGAATATATAATTATATAATAATAAGAATATTATTAATAGAATAATACATTATATAAGACATCAACTGGGTTTTTTGTGGTGGTGGTGGTGGTGTGACTTCACAATAATATCTTTCATTAATAACATTTAAATATTATTAATACATATAATTTTATATATTTATAAATTAAATCCTATATGTTTTAAATATGAATTTACAGACCCCTTGTATTCATTCCACACCAGTTTCAGTTTTGATATAACGAGAATACGCCTCTTAAAATGATCTCAGCAGTGAATTCAATGTTGTTTTCTACGAGGCAAAAAAACCCAGTGAAACTCAGATTTTCAAGAATAGATCATTGTAAAAGTAAGTCATTTGCATTTTCCGTTCAGCTCAGTGAAGCTCATAAATGTGTATTAGAAATCAACATTTTTCCTCCCTAAATACAAGTGCATAAATCAATTTGTTATTCACCCAGTTCGGTGGATTGTATCGGTGTTTCGAATCTGAGAGAAGAGCTTCATTGGTGTTTGTGGTATTTGTCAAAAGGTCCTATGCTGGTAAACTGAATTTTGTTCCTGCTGAACTCATTATATACTTTGCGACCTCTATGTCTGGATCCATAAATAAACCCTCATAGTTTGTATTTATGTTGCTGCTGCTTCCTATATGTGGTTGTCTGCGCTGTGGTTCTTAGTACACCTCTGCATGGAAGTGTAGGGTGAGGAAAAAAAAGGTTTTGAGTAGCACAGATGGTTTGGTCAGATGCACTCCTTATATCTCTCTGTCCTTTAATCTTCTCTTGTTTTGTGTGTGCTCTTTCATGGCAGGCCCGGGCTCCAATCTTACAGCCTGAGGGGAGGAATAAACAAGAGTCTCTGGGAGAGACAGCCAGAGGTGGGAGGGGGAGAGCAGTACAAAGATGGGGGTGGGAATGCAAGAAGAGCTCATTTTTGTTGCTGAAACCTGAGCATGCTGAGCTCTTGACTGAGATTTCAGAGCGAATAGGAAAAGCACTGTACAGGCAAGGGCCATATTTTGAATAATGCTCTGTCAGTTTTCAAAGCACTGTATGATATCTGCCCATAATGTTTGTGCTGCTTTTGATCTGTTTTAGTGTAGACAAAGATGAAAAATATATCTATAATGATATTCATAGTTCTTACATTTCACAAACTTCATAATTTAATATGCACAATGTTATGATATATATATATATATATATATATATATATATATATATATATATATATATATATATATATATATATCATAACATTGTGCATATTAAATTATGAAGTTTGTGAAATGTAAGACACACACACATAATACACACACACACACACACACACACACACACTATTTACATATACTCAGTTTGTATATTACAATATTATAGATGATAGATTAATTACATATATATATATATATATATATATATATATATATATATATATATATATATATATTAGGGCTGGGCAACGATTAATCGCATCTAAAATATATAAATACACACACATGCATATAAAAATGTGTTCTTAACATATAAAATATTTATTTGTAAATATATACATATATATATAAATACACACACTTGCATATATATTTATATATTTAATAAAAATGTGTTCTTAATATATAAAATATTTATTTGTACACAAAATACTAATTATGTATAAATATATATAAATTATATAGTATATATGCAAATATTTCTTAAATATATACATGCATCTGTGTGTATTTATAATTATACACACTACACACACATAAATTACGTAAACACAAACTTTTATTTTGGATCGTTTCCCAGCCCTAATATCGTTGCCCAGCCCTAACATATATATATATATATATATATATATATATATATATATATATATATATATATAAACTTATGAAATATGCAAATAAAGCATAAACATATTCATAAAAGAAGTGTATTTTGACTAATAAGCTGCATACTATTTACTATTAGACTATTTTTTTACATTATATATATATATATATATATATATATATATATATATATATATAAATAAATAAATATATAAATAATGTAAAAATAGTCTAATAGTAAATAGTATGCAGCTTATTAGTCAAAATACACTTCTTCTTTTATTAATATTTGTATGCTTTATTTTCATTTTGTTCTATCTAAAAATACATAGAGCTAGTAACATTTTTCTAAATGTTTTTCTCAATTTTTTCTTGTAAAATGATGAATGTAAACTGAATGAGCAACAGTTAACAGGGATTTATTGTCAATTCAAATAGTTCTTAGTCACGAAGGCACCAAACTTCTAATTTTATAGTAATTCAGAGATGACCATAAATCAAAAAAGTATGATATTAAAGATAACTAGTAGAAGGCTGTCTACAGGTTGGTTATTTGGTTTCTTAATTTCAGAATTGTTTGGTCAAAGTCACATCTATTTTGTATGCTTGTATATTACTAATACATGCGAATTCGCCGATCAGAAACGATTTCTTTGTCATGCATGAGATGGGATTTGAATCGTCAAGCACACTATGTCTTAGTTTCTTCCAGGAGTGAGGAGTTTGAGTCATTGGGGGATGGAGAGATCTTTGAGGTGTTGGATTTGATTGTTATGCAGAATTGATTCAGTCTTCTGAACACCTTTGCTCTCCATTGATCTTCAAATCAATGCAGCACTGCAAACGTATAACCGTCCCTGAGTCTCAATATCCCTTAATGAGGCATTTTTATTCATGCAATAGTCGACTAAAAAGTCTGTTCGTACCTTCTTTGTGAGAACAGGGAATTCTGAGAATGTCTTCCAGCTGTGAATTATGTTAGGTGAAGCAGTTCACTGTTTGAGGTGAGAAAAGAGCTTTCTCTGTAGCTCTTGGAAGACAATTCTGATAGATGATCCTGAGGATAAAATGACTGACTGTCTGCCTTACAAAGGAAAACAGATTTCAGCATGTGACTCGCAGGATAAAAGTGTACCAGAACCCATGATCATGTTGATTTATATCATTGCCGGTTGTCAATTTGTTAGGAATCGAGTGTCCTTTTGTTGTTGGAGTATCATTCGGCTTGCTAATGTTCGCTCTATTTAGGAGGTGTACCATTAAAGTGATATGAACTGTTTGCTGCCCTTATTTTGCCAGCAGGACACTGGATACTCTTTTGACACACCTTCAAAGCCTCGGGATATTTCACTCTGTTTTTGCTGACACTTTTAAGCCACTCCTCCTGACATTTCCAGTCTGTTTCAGTCCTTGAAATGGATACCTTACTATTATTTGACACTTCTTATCTGTTTAATCTTGGGCGAAGACGCGCACTGACAACAATTACAATATTACTGTCAAAGTTTTTCTTAATCACATGTTCCACAATCAGTTAGTGTCTACAAGAGTGGCGGTAGAGATGGTTGAATCTCTTGTATTATTCAGAAGAGAATTCTCTTCTGAATAATACATCAGTCTGCTCTATAATCATGACCTATACATCTGACCTTAGCAACGGTATATGGATAGGTATTGTTTGTTTATGAGCCAAACAAAAGTAGTTCGACTCTCCCCTGGTGCTTATGTTTTGTGTGTGGGTATTGTGCAGTATTTTAATGATGTGTTGCACTGGTGTATTATGTGCCCTTTCGGTGCCGAAGGGAAAAAGAGAACGGTCTATCTTTCATGGTCAGCAAAAGATATTTCCCACTGCATCAACTGCTGTACTTTGATGAGAGTAGGTCCTTTTTTACTTTATAATCCCACTATTAATAATCATTTGAAGCTTGTTTGGCTTGTCATTTACCATCCAGAACCTTACATATAATAATTGGGCTATGTATTTTGGGAATGAAATGAAAAGCAAATAGCTATCCTAGCAACGCTGTTGCTTTTGGGCTAAAATAGCTCTTATTAATTGACTAAAATAACTTGACCTGGGTAATCCTGACAAAAACAAATGTTATCCTCTGGGCTTTGAGATTTATTCAGTGTGTAGCATAATGGATATTATCAAAATAAATGCAATTTTCAAAGTAGCATGATTAAAACGTTTTTTTTTTTTTTTCAGACGTGGGGATAAGTCAATTTAAAGGTACAGTACCATGCAAAAGTTTGGGTCGGAAAGACGATTTTTTCTAAGGCTGTATTTGTTTGATCAAAAATACAGTAAAACATGTTGTCTGATTTAATATAGGCCTTTTTAAAATGTAATTTATTCCTGTGATCAAAGCCGAATTTTCACATGATCCTCCAGAAATCATTCTAATATGCTGATCTGCTGCTCAAGAAACATTTCTAATCATCATCAATGCTAAAACCCAGTTGATGATTTGAATGCATCTTGAAAATAAAAGCATTAACCTCAAATGAATTATCACTGTAAAATAAATATTTTCATGATTTCATTTGTAATCACAACATTTTTTCTTTTGTCAATTCAACTTAAATAATTTATGTAGTTCAGATAATTTTGAGGTTCTGGTGATTAAATCAATCTCCTTCATTGTATTAACTCAATTTTTCCATTTCAATGAACTTAAAATTTTAAGGCAACCAGGTCACTTTTTTTTGTTTAAGTTAAACCAACATTTTTTTTTTACAGTCTACAGGACTTATTTATTCAAAGTTGCATTTATTATTCTAAATACATTTTTGTTCCTGTAATGTCTCTTTAACTTAAAGTGCTATAGCATTTCAAGGATCAGCACCTACAGTAGTTTTTTATTGATAAACAATGAGAACGACTCATTAAATATAATGTATCTCCCTCCCTCAGTCCAGAAACCCCCCCACCTGAGTCCCCCCCCCCTCCAAACGCATGAGGGGCCACTGAGACTAATGGCCAGCTGCTATTTTGCAGTGACTTTCTTTTCTCACTAGTCACATCGCTGTTCTTGAGCGTGCGGAATCAAAAGTGTCTTTTCAATAAGAGTCCGCGGCCGGCCGAAGCAAGCCCAAAGACAGCGTGATGTGAAGTCCTGAAAACAAGACTGAGTGTGTGTGGTAAATTTGTTTGAGAGTGGTGGCGCCAATGCAAATGCAAGTGGCAGGCAATACCAAGGATCCTCGCCAGGATGGTTTGAATGGAAAATCGGTCATTGTGGGAAGGGTTTGCTGGGTCTGACCCTGGCTGCTACTAGACAAGCAAGTGTGAAATCCGTATGAAAGGTAAGCAGCTGATAACATTGCCCAACAAAGGCAATATCATCTTTCGCCTTCTCTACGTTTTCCTTTCCAGCACGCTCATCTGCCTACACCGATTTTGTTTCGTCTCGTCTCGCTATGCATATACGTGGCTCTTTCCCATTGTTGGTTTGTTGTTGTTTTCTTGCGGTGAATGAAATGCTCCCAAACATCAAACAGCATTGGCGTCAAGGTTTGAAAAGGACCGCTACTCTGTGGTCTTTGTGCTTCCCTTTTCATCCTGCTTAGAACGGGCAGCATATCGGACAGCACTCGGCTTTGTTTTTTTTCTCTCCCAAAGCTTATTTCATTTTTTGTAATCGCCACCCCAAGGTTCGTCACACTTTGTGATGATATCCAGTTCCATTTCTGATGTTTACTTTGCAATTAGGAGCAAATCACCCATGCCTGTGGGGTCTGTTGCCATAGTTACAATAGGGTTCCGAGGTCTATCATCTGGTCCTCGCGTCCACCAATCAGCTTGCAGAGCTGAAGCTGCAACATAAAGTAAAGATGCACATCTTTCAGCAACACAGTAGTAAGAAACAGAAAGAGATCCATGAGTATAAGAAAGTACTCCGGGGTTGGCGAGTAGGCGACTGCGCCCAGTCATGGCGGACCGCAGAAATCACAGTGGAGGAGACACCCAGCAGGAGAGGCAGGTGAGAGCATCAACCATTTTGAGACTTAACTCCCATTATTGTTCTTGGAGTCGACTCTGTGAAATGTGTCAGAGATGGTGGTCAACGAGATTAGCATCCCCAGTCCAAATACAGGCGGGTCGTCCTGGAGCTCGAAGGATAATAACAGTCTAGACGGTGAACGTTGTGCAAATGCGAGCGAGAAAAAACGGCGCGGCCGTAGTTTTCAATATGGTTGTTGAAGGCTCTTCAGATCAATTTTTTCCCCAAAGCGCGATCAAAGAACTCCAGCTGGGCTGTTGTTCGCTTTTCGTATATGTTTTTTTCCGTTAATTTGCGGATGGGAGGAATCGTCGCGCAAACTTAATTTGATCGGTCCGAGAATGCATATGTCCACATCTATTGTGTTTTCATCTGTGTGTGTGTGTGTGTGTGTATGAAATTGGCCTAGATTAATCATAGCACTCTAAATCTCATTACTTGGAACATCTGAGGGAACGCTGTCTTTAAAGGGCTCTTTGGAGGGGGCTTTCAAATCGGGCCTTCATCAGATCAAAGGCCTCAGATCTGGGATGAATATTTGTCCTCGGCGGATATGTCTCGAGATAATCAAGCATGGTCAGAGGATCCATCATTGGGTGAAGCACAACAGCAAGAGCTCCATGTTCTCGTCGATTCCGGTCCGTCAACCTGTCGATCCCAACCGTATGATTTTCAAAAGAAGACCCCTCAAAACAAACCGAGAGAGGGGGCTGGGTGGAAACCAAGAAGATAAAGAAAGATGGAGGGGAGGACCATCGCCAACTAAAGCCAGCTGTGCTTAAAGATGGCGGCCGGGGATGCCGCAGACTGCGTATAGCACGAGACTCCATCTGTTGAGACAATCGGGATAGTCTACTCTACATTGAAGAACAGCTCAAAAGTTGTTCCCGCTCACGCTGAGGTAACCGTGAAGATGGCATGTGCATCAATTGTGTACCGTTGATAATGGCGGCAGTTTCTTCTTCCTCCACGTAGCGTTGTTTGTCGCTCTTTTCCCACTGTCTTTATTATTTACGTGTCCCTCTCGCTTTCAAAGACGCCGCTTCAATTGTTGCGACCGCTTGCTGTGCATTGCTAGCTCGTAGTGTTGGTGATGGTAACAATCTTTTAAGCTTCTCCGGCTGCGCATTTGTTAGCATTCACGATCTGAATCTTTCGCCCGTTTGTTGCTGTAGCCCCGTGTCATTAGCGCCACATTGTTCGCCAACGAAATAAGCTACGTTTTTTTTTTCCTTGTGGACACATTAATCAGTAGTTTGGTGTTAGACAAACCTCTAGCAACAACCTGTTAAATCCTCTGTGGCTAATCCACTCTTGGCCTTGTTAGCCACGATTTATTCAGCTATGACAAAAGATATCAGCAGGACTCCAGAGTGCATTCTGACAGTCTTTAGATACCACCTTTCTCCCAAGACTTGCGAGCGCTAAAAAGAGCAGCTTATCAATACACCAAAGACGTTTTCCCTTTCTGATGTCCCAATCATTCAAATATAAATCAGCTTTGCTCAAACCAGACCCTCGTCGTCTTTGTTTCGCGCTGCTCCGAGCCCAACCATTTCAGGCATGTGCTTCTTTGTCTATTGTCGGTTGTATCTCGAAAATCTCAGTTTTTCCCTCATAATTCAAAGCCTTATTATTCCACTTTTTACAGAAGTGCTAAAAGGAGCCTTGAAGTAACTTATTTGAAGGAATAATTATCTTTTGTCGAAATGAGAAGAGCAGCACTCAGCTTTAACATCTAAATGGGCTATTGTCAACTGATCAGGCCCCTCAAAAGATAAGCCTATTTCAAGCACAGCCTACGAGGAGGGGTAAATGTGCACTGGCAGCTGTAACAAAAACCAACACAGAGGAATGCTGGCCAGAAATGGGGTTTCTTTCTCCTGTCAAGAGGACTTATATCATGACATCAGAATAATCATTCAATTTGGTTTTGCTCATGATGCTTCTTGTTTGCTTCACCATGTTTCCAATGCAAATTATTACGTAAAAAGTGGCGAGTTGCACAGATCAAACATCTGTCTGATTTCTGAAATGGACAAATTATAGCAGGCTTCTGAGTTTCTTAGTATAAACAGTTAAACAGTGGTGGATTTAGTAAATTGGGGGGTCAAATGTGAAGATCGTATGAGGCCCCCCATACGATCTTTAAAAGAGAACGAAAAAAATGTACCGACTGAATGGCTGATAGGCAGGTAAATCTAATCTACCTGGAACTGTCGGCAGCTACGGGTAGCTCCTCCTCGCTAGCAGCAGTGCTAACGGTCGTTGTATCGTTAGCGTTGTTGTCATTGTCAGCGGGCATCACAAAAAAGTTTGTTACCTTCTGCAATTTTGCTAAAAACTTTTTGCTTCCTGCTTTTTTCAGCACCTCTTGGCTAGTTTCGCTTCAGTTTTACACTCTGTCTGTCAATCACTTCTTTTTCTCTATCAGTTTTTTGGCACATTACAGCCTTGTCACTTTCGCAGATGCGCAGATAGTAGTCCAATGTAGTGAGGTGGGGGCCCCCCTCCTGTCTGCGACACTAATGTTTGATGCCATTTTTCGCATATTTTAGAAATATATAATTTGCGAAAAGTTAAAAAAAAACTTAAACATAAGTTAATTGGGCATTTTGGAGGCCCCAGGTAGCTCGGGGCCTAAGGCAATTGCCAACCTTTGCCTAAAGGTAAAGTCCGTTTCTACTGTGACAGACTTTACCTTTCATTTCATTGGCTGAAGTCTTTAATTACACAACTATAAACTTTTAGACTAACAAAAAGTGGTGTAGGATTTACTTTGAAACAATTTTCACTCAGAAATTGCTAACACATAATTACACTGAAATAGTATTTCCAGCCATCTGTGTTTTATTTACAACTGCAAAAAAAAAACAACAACTTTTTTACAACGTGGTGAACAAAATAGGCATGGTCAATGTTTTGTGCTTTTGTGTTTGATGATTAATGA
The DNA here is from genome assembly GCA_038021265.1 of Cyprinella venusta. Classification (NCBI taxonomy): domain Eukaryota; kingdom Metazoa; phylum Chordata; class Actinopteri; order Cypriniformes; family Leuciscidae; genus Cyprinella; species Cyprinella venusta. The sequence goes on from CM075863.1 coordinate 25,409,978, forward strand.
ATATGCTGGAATCAAAATTGGTTTATAGCTAAAGGAGCACCTGCTGAACTCCTTTTCTTCAAATCCTCATTCACCTAACATGGCTGTCATCACCTTTTTATTGAAGGCTTGAGTCGCACATTAGTCTGTGACAGCCACTGAAATGGTTACGCCGAGGCGGCGCACACAAGACCTGGTGACATGCAGCTGAGAGACTGGAATGTCTATTGTGTACTTTATTGGCTTGTTGCGTTACAATCATCGGTGTCATCAATGTCAGGAGCAATTCGATCAGTAATTATGAATATTGTACTTTATTTATTTGCATGCTTTTAAAGGTTAAAGCTGTAAGGGGAAGCAATACAGGTTAAACACACTGTAAAAAATAGTTTCATGATTTGTAATCACAACATGTTTTTCTTTTGTCAAATCAACTTAGATAATTCATATAGTTCAGATAACATAATGTTTTGAGTTTCTGGTGATTAAATTAATCTCCTTCATTGTATTAACTCAATTTCTCCATTTCAATGAACCTAAAATTTTAAGGCAACCAGGTTACTTTTTTTTTAAGTTAAACCAACAATATTTTTACAGTGTATGAGTTTGATAATGTTTTAAAGATATATAAACAATTATTTTAGTTATAAACAGTTATGCAGATGGAGATATTGTGCAACAAGTATAACTGACTGTGAAGATTACTTTTAAGGGTTATAGTGCACCCATAAATGATGTCATTAATTACTCATCCTCATGTCATTCCCAATCCATAAGACATTCGTTCATCTTCAGAACACAAAAAGGATCTTTTTTTGATGAAATCGGAGAGCTTGCCATTCCTACACACTGTAAAAGGAAAGTTGCTGCCTTAAATTTTTAAGTAATCAACTTGGATATTTAAGTCATTTTAACTTAAATTACATTATACTGTTATATATTGCTCAAGTTATTTTGATGAGTTGAGGCAAAGTAAAAACTTATGTTTCATAACTTAATCATTTTTTTACATTGCAACTATCACTTTCAAGCCTCAGGAAGCTAAAGACATCAATAAAGTAATGCATGTGACTCCAGTGGTTTAACCTTAATTTTACGTGCGACACAAGTGCTATGTTAGCGCAAAACAACGTATTTATTTAATTTACAAAATACTCATCTCCAACGTGCACGCGTTCAAGCAACAACATTTGCTCTCGCATCAGCATGCCTCGTGGTGCTCTCGTTTGTAATATTTTGATGAATAGTTTGTAAATAAAGTGGTAAATTATGTTGTTTTGCGCTAACATAGCACTTGTGTCGCCTCATAAAATTGCGGTTAAACTACTGGAGTCACATGGATTACTTTAATGATGTCTTTAGCTTTTTATGGCTTGAATGTAATTGCGAAGACTGTCAATGGAGGGACAGAAAACTCTCAGATTTCATCAAAAATTTCTTCATTTGTGTTCCGAAGATGAACAAACGACTTACGGGTTTGGAACAACATGAGGGTGAGTGCTTACAGAATTTTCATTTTTGGGTGAGCTATCCCTTTAAACATATGTGTTATTTAAAAGATGAATGAAGTAATCTGACGAGTGTAACGTCTGTGAGAGTTCTGTGAAGCTACAGAGGGGGTCCCTGCAGATACCCACTCTGAGCAGATGGGGTGGTCACAAACAATAGGTTCATGGAAGAGCGCCGTGGGCTTGACTTAGCTTATCCTGCTTAGCCTGCCAGATGTGAGATGCCGCAAAAGGATGGGAGCCACCACATGTTTTAGTCAGAGGTGATTTAAAAATGAAAATGAATGACCTCGGGCAAAGAATTTATCGTTTTCCAGCCACATTTACCGTCATGCTTCATTTTCATATTCCCTCCCCCCCCCCCCCCCCTTTATGAGGATTTTAAAACATGAAATAGATGGTGCTGTTCTCTTGTGCTTTAGCAAACTAATCTGTGTTTAGTCAAAGGTGAGGACTTTGAGTGTCTTTTCCCATTTGAAAAAAAGAGAAAGAAAATCCCAAACGTTTCGCTGTGTAATTTGATAGCGAAAAAAAAAGAAAAAAAAATTGTAAGGGAAGAAAAACAATTGCTTTTGCTTTGTACAACACTTGTTGCAACACTGATAAAATATGCATAATAATTACAGTGAAATATTTACTATTAAATACTATTATTTAATAATATTTACTCTCTTAAATATTATTAAATAATATATGTATATTATATTATATTATATTATATTATATTATAGTATATATGAAGAGTTCAGATGCAAAAACCTCTAAGTGCCATTTGAAATTTTCTTCTAAAATTATAATTTTTATCAAGCTTGTATATTTTAATTCAGTAATTTCACTTAAATTGCAATGAAGATTACCTATTAATTGTCATTTAAGTGAAATTACTGAACTTAAATATACAAGCTTGATAAAAATGGTCATTTTAGAAGAAAATTTCAAATGGCATTTAGAGGCTTTTGCATCTGAACTCTTCATATATATGTATATATATACAGTATATATATGAAGAGTTCAGATGCAAAAGCCTCTAAATGCCATTTGAAATTTTCTTCTAAAATGACCATTTTTATCAAGCTTGTATATTTTAATTCAGTAATTTCACTTAAATTGCAATGAAGATTACCTATTAATTGTCATTTAAGTGAAATTACTGAACTTAAATATACAAGCTTGATAAAAATGGTCATTTTAGAAGAAAATTTCAAATGGCATTTAGAGGCTTTTGCATCTGAACTCTTCATATATATGTATATATATACAGTATATACTGTATATGAAGAGTTCAGATGCAAAAGCCTCTAAATGCCATTTGAAATTTTCTTCTAAAATGACCATTTTTATCAAGCTTGTATATTTAAGTTCAGTAATTTCACTTAAATGACAATTAATAGGTAATCTTCATTGCCATTTAAGTGAAATTACTGAACTTAAATACACAAACTTGATAAAAATGACCATTCTAGAAGAAAATTTCAAATGGCATTTAGAGGCTTTTGCATCTGAACTCTTCATATATACTGTATATATATATATATATATATATATATATATATATATATATATATATATATATATATATATATATATATATATATATATATATATATATATATATATAAAGAGTAAATATTATTAAATAATATATTAAATTCTATATGTATATATGTATATATATATATATATATATATAACCGTTCCAATATATTTTAATTATATTGTTTAAGTTACAAATCAATGTTAATCTTTGAAATACCATAAAAACAAGAAAGATGTAAACATAAAGCTGTTTTATGTTCTTGTTTTAGTGCCCAGAGAGATAACTGGGATTCATCACATTACTATAAGTCACAAGTTGATGTAACAAACATTTAAACCAGAACATTTATGATGTCATTGACAATGCTAGAAAACAGGTAATCACTTTTATGGGCCTGCTATCATGCCTTGTGTCACGTACCACAAAGTTTCAGAGTTGCGTTTATGGTGCGGGATGTCCTTGAAGCTGAAAATTACTCTCGTTGAAATAGATTACAGACAAGTCAGAGTGACACAATAATCCAGTCAGACCTGAAAACCTTTGGAATTTATGATTACCAGTGTTCAGCTGAAAGAAAAACTACTTTTCTGCGTCTTTCCTCATCTCACAATCTTACCAATAGTTATGCATAATTACATACAATTACCCCTAAACCAAACCAGCACCAAAAGTACATAGTTAATTATTGTACTAAATGCATAATTACACTGACAAGGACACCTTGAAATAAAATGTAACCCCAAATTCTAACCCTACATGTAGTTAAAAAATGTTATTCCTTTTTTTAACTGTAACAAGAACACCTTAAAGCTACACTGTGTAACACTTTTAGTTAATCTTAGCTAAAAACACTTAGTTCTTTCAAAAATATATGTGCTCATTAATGTATATTTACTTCGTTCAAGTAATAAAGTATTCTCGTGAGTGTATAATATGCCATTGAAAATACGGGTAAGGGGTTCTAATGTCGGTCGCCATGTTGCCCCTCCATCTTGAAAGTACATTAGCCAAAGAGGGACATATCTGTTAATTCAAGCTTCGCCTTTCGCGTTTACGTTTGAGTTAACACCGGAAGCCATATTAATCTTGGACTACACTGGCCACCGTAGGAGTTAAAACGAAATCGGAATTGAGAGGAACAGAAACTAATATTCACTGGATGGTCATATACCTTTTCACCACTAGATGGAGGTAAAAATGACACAGTGTAGCTTTAAAATAAAGTGTACAGTAAAATTGTCCAATAACACATGCAGAAGAGATCAATTTAAGATTTGGAAGACATTTTTTTTACTTATACTTCACATTTTATTTACTTAAGTTAACAAGTAAAAAACATCAGTCTCCCTGAAATGATGTATAATAATGGAAGGAAGTGAATTGAATTGTTGGTGGAAATGTTTAAGTAATTTCAACTAGACTGACTTTAAAAAAAATGTGTTGAATCTTGAATAAGGTATACAAAAAGCTTTTTGTATAGAAATTGCAACTTATTTTGGTGAGTTAAAGCAATGTAAAAACATGTTGTTGTCATAATCATATAGTTTTCTTTTACAGTGCAGGTGTTGAATTGATTCATCATTATATTTATACCGAACATACTCTATTTTTGACATCCCTGCTTTTAAAAAAAATCACAAAGTGTTCTTCGTTTTGCCCTGTGTGTGTTTATTTGACTTTTCTTCTAAAGATAATGGGTTTATTCACCAGCCTCTGACAGGCTTTGCACTGGTGAGAGGAGAACTGGAAAACATAATTGTTTTCTTTGTCTTGTGCAACCTACCAGCAACCCCACTGCAGCTGCTTTGTAGAGGAGCAGGTACTTAAGCCGAACGTGCACCTGTCATGTCATTTGTCTAAGAGTTCCAAGGCCACTCAACAGGTAGCAGAATAGCAGCTACAGCTGCCAGTCACAACCTCCGTCAAAACTCACGCGGGGCGGGAAGCTCGGCGAACACAGCTGTCAAATGACTCCAATAGTTTCCTCTGGGACCGTGACTTTCACTGTATGCAGAAGAACGGCGATAGAACAATCTGACATTCACCCATGTGCCTCTGACCTCTGGTTACAGTTTGCCAAATGACTTTATGCGGATTCCTGCTCGCCTCCGACTGTAACAAAGGCAAGAATGATCTGGCTTTGAGCAATTACTAAATGCTCTCGTAATCTGTCCGATCTCTCCAAACCGTTTCTAAACACCTCCATTTCATGCTATTTACCTCTTGATTGTTTCCAAGTGGTTGCTCCGAGGTTGTGCACGGAGTTGGTATGCGCTCATGGCCATGTGTTGGCTCGTGGTGGGGGGCCCAGTAATCAAAGCCAGGCCTCAGGAAGGGCAAGGATAGATCTGAGTTTGCAGCTGCTGATGCCATCTGATTTGAGCACTGGCCCAGTATTCACTAGCCCATACATAGGGAAATATGTCCTTCGGCTGGAGAACACGATTTGAAAAAAATATACAAATCCAACACATTTACAAAAACAAGTCGAGTCTCTCTCTCTCTCTCTCTCTCTCTCTCTCTCTCTCTCTCTCTCTCTCTCTCTCTATATATATATATATATATATATATATACACTCTAAAAAATGCTGGGTTGTTTTAACCCAACGTTGGGTCAAATATGGACTAACCCAGCAGTTGGGTTAAATTTTTACATTACATTTTTAACCCAACATTTCGGGTTTGTCCATATTTGACCCAACGTTGGGTTAAAACAACCCAGCATTTTTTAGAGTGTATATATATATATATATTAAGGCTGTCAAAACGATTAATTGCGATTAATCGCATCCAAAATAAAAGTTTGTGTAAAAAAAAGTATGTGGGGGCACTGTGTATAATTATTTTAGATATATAAATACACACACATGCTTATGTATATTTAAGAAATATTTTCATGTATATTCTGTATATGGATTTATATATAATTTATATTATATATAAATATAAATATTTTATATATAAATAATATTTTTTTTCTTAAATATACATGCATGTGTGTTTTTATATATATATACAAAATAATTATACACAGTGCACCCACATATATTATGTAAACACAAACTTTTATTTTGGATGCGATTAATCGCGATTAATCGTTTTGACAGCCTTAATATATATATATATATACACACACATATAGGGCTGTCAAACAATTAATCGCTATTAATCGCATCCAAAATAAATATGTGGGTGCACTGTATATATATATATATATATATATATATATATATATATATATATATATATATATATATATATTGACAGCCCAAATATATATATATATATATATATATATATATATATTTGGGTTGAAATAACCTAGGCTTTAGAGTCTATATAATTTTTGAAAGAAGTCTCTTATGCTCACTGTTTATTTGACAGTAAAATTGTGAAATATTATTATAATTTAAAAAAAAGTTTTCTATTTGAATATCTTTTCTTTTTTTCGGTTGTTTTAACCCATATTTGGGTAAAATATGGACAAACTCAGCCATTGGTTTAAATGTTTTAATTACATTTTTAACCCAACATCTGGGTTTGTCCATATTTTACCCAAATTTGGGTTAAAAGAACCCAGCATTTTTTAGAGTGTTTCTGTGATGCAAAGCTGAATTTTCATCATAACTCCAGTCTTCTCTTCGGTGTCACATGATCCTTCAGAAATCATTCTAATACTGTAAGATGATTTGATGCTCAAGAAACATTTCTTGTTGAAAACAGCATTCGGTTCTTAATATTTTGGTGGAAACTGTGATATATTTGTGCTGGGTTCTAACAGTTCAGCAGAACAGTATTTATTTGATATAGAAATCTTTTAACATTATAAACGTTTTACTGTCACTTGAATCAATTAGCTAAATGTGTCATTTCTATTTTTCTTAAACACTTCAGCTTTTCAATGGTAGTATATCACCGTTTCCACACAAATATTATGCTGTTTTCAACATTAATTATAATAATAAATGTTTCTTGAGCATCAAATATTAGAATGATTAGGATCATGTGACACTGAAAACTGTAATAATATTTCACGAAATTACATGCCGAGTATTGTATAATAAGAGACTTCTTTCAAAAACATTTATAAAAAAAAAAAATCTTTTGACCGCACTACATTTAAGGGTTTAGTTTGGAGCTATGTTTCTTCAAAAATAAATAAATAAATAAAAGTACACAGTTGAACATTTCTAATGATTTGATATTAAAGTTTTTTTTTTATACCTGTGTTTCAGATTCGAATGGACACAGTCGATAACCTGGAATGGACCGATATTTTGTGGACAATAACATTGGATTCTCTGAAAACGAGGAGGATGCGGTTTTTACTGGAACTTGAAGTAATCAATGGTATTGAAATGGAATCTTCTTTCAATGGAGGGAGAGTTGGGGGATGCCAGAAAACACAAGACAGAAATATTCGATTTCCTCAGGTAATGCATTTACCTTTTCATTATTAACCAACTGAAGTATGGAAGTGCAGCACTGTAAAAAAAAAAAAAAAAAAAAATCCTGTAAAAAAACGGTAAACTACTGGCAGCTGTAGTATGGTTACTGTAACTATACGGTGTGTTACTGTTTTTGTGTCAGAGCATATAGCTGTTAAATTAAAGTTTTATACTGTAGCTGACAATATTTAGCTGTTAATTTCAAAAACAGTAACACACCGTATTTTCACGGTATGATGCTGGCAACCAGTAGTTTACAGTTTTTTTTTTTAAAGGATTATTTTTTTACAGTGAGTGCACATATACATATATGCATGCTAGATCTTTACAGAGTATAACAATAAGAGCCTTGCTAATTAATACTTATTTATATTTTAAAATGTACACACATTCATATTTTAGGTCAGTAATATTTTTTTTTAAAGAAATTAACACTTTTATTTTACCATACCAAGATTAAATTGACAGTAGATTTCATTTTTTTTAATAAATGCCGTTTTTTAACTTTCTATACATCAAAGAATCCTGAAAATTTTGCATCAATTTCCACAAAAATATGAACTGCATGTTTTCCACACTGATAATAAAATGTTTCTTGAGCAGTAAATCATCATATTAGAATGATTTCTGAAGCATCATGTGACACTGAAGACTGGAAAAATGATGTTGGAAATTAGACAAATTACATTTTAAAATATATTTTAAAAAATCGGCATAAATTACTTTTTAAAATATATTCCAAAATAGAAAACTTTTATGTTAAATTGTAGTAATATTTCATTAAATTATTATGTTTTACTGTTTTTTCTCATCAAATAAATGCAGCCTTGGTGAGCATTTATATAACCCCAAACTTTTGAACATGACTGTATATTGTAATCAAACCGAAAAGAAAACGTGAAGGATCATTTGGTGAGGTCAGCAAAATTTCTTAGGAGAACTTGGCTTGGCAGACCTTGACAAATTGTTCCTTTAATGTTCTTTTGTGAACATTAAGGTGCGTCAAATTCCGAGATGAATGCCTATCTACGCCCGGTCTTGATTTCCTATTTGCAATTTGTAATATGTCATTAAATTCATGGTTCCACACAAACTACTCTTTCATTTTCAGATGAGCTAATCAAATAAAGTCATAAAAAGGAGGAACAGGGCTTCACATTCCAAAGGCCTTTGATCTTTTTGCAATGAATCCATGAGATTACATGCCTGATTATATCCAGGTGTTGAGTCATAACTTCAGAGGTTCAGAGCATACGAAGTAATACTCGTCTTTAAGGCCTGCTAATTTTTTTTTTCAAAGTCACAAGACAGGAATTCCTTCACTGAACTAACGTATACATCCCGCCTTACTTTCTGCATATCATTTTCAGAGGCGTTCGACTCTCTCACATGCAGTGTTTGTCTGTGTCCAGTCTGATGACATATTTCTTGCTCTTGTCTCATAGGCTAAAAATGAAAGAGAGGATGTTTGTATTTCCAGTCATTTATCTGTATTGTTTATAAGGCTTTGAAAACATGCATAAGGATTTTAAAGATACACACACACCTTCTGCTGCATACTTTTTCATGACTGAAATTAAAGAGCGGTGTTTAAATCGCCTACATTCTTTCTTTCCCTGACATTGCTTTCATCTTTTGTCAGATGGAGAGATATAGTCTGAAATGCACCTTGATTCTAATCTCCTTTCACATTGAAAGAGTGGTGGAGGCTTTTGTTTCGTCTCTAGTTTCTCATGTTTTTGAGTGCTAAACTCAGTCCAGGGATTTTGAGTTATGTGCATTTCGTTGAAATTTTAACAAGAAGGTCTTTTGTTCCACAACAATTTATATTGCATACAATAGGAATACTGCAAAAAGTGATCAGTTGATTTAAAGGAGTAGTTTACTTTAAAAAAACAAACAAACAAACAAACAAAAAAAAATTGCTAATAATTTACTCACCCCCATGTCATCCAAGATGTCCATGTCATTCTTTCTTCAGTCGAAAAGAAATTAAGGTTTTTGATGAAAACATTCCAGGATTTTTCTCCATATAATGGACTTCAATGGGAACCAAACGGTTCAAGGTCCAAAAGACAGTTTCAATGCAAAGTACAAACTGTTCAAAGGGCTTTAAACGATTCCAGACGACGAATAAGGGTCTTATCAAGCGAAACGATTGCTCATTTAAAATAAAAAAAACCTCAAATGGTCGCCTTGCTCTGTTCTGTGATGCGCGTTCGTGACTCTCCTGTTTGAACTCGTTCATCAAAATGAACGAATCTTATCCAGAGTCAACTCATTCATTTCGTTCATTGAATGAACCAAATGACACAAAAAAGATTTGATCATTTTGATGAACGAATTCGAACAGGAGAGTCACGAACGCGCATCACAGAACAGAGCAAGGTGACCATTTGAGCTTATAAAACTTAAACTTTGTTATTATTTGTTTTTAAATGAGCGATTGTTTCGTTTGATAAGACTCTTATTCATCGTCTGGAATCGTTTAAAGCCCTTTGAACAGTTTGCAGTTTTTACTTAAACTGTCTTTTGGACCTTGAACCGTTTGGTTCCCACTGAAGTCCATTATATGGAGAAAATCCTGAAATGTTTTCATCAAAAACCTTAATTTCTTTTCGACTGAAGAAAGAAAGACATGGACATCTTGGATGACATGGGGGTGAGTAAATTATCAGCAAAAGTTGTTTTAAAAGTGAACTACTCCTTTAACTTAAAAAAGTGAGGAAACCAGTTGCCAGTAAATAAACCTCATGTTTTGTGAACTTGACAATTCCACGTAGCTTAACATATTTTTTTCAATTGCACATAAAGTTTATTGACTTCCTCACTTTTTTTAAGGTAAGTCAACTGATCACTTTTTACAAGGAAGGGCATTACGTGCACCCGGCAAACATCTGAAAAACTTTATTTGATAACAGCACCTTTGATCACAGCTGATTTTTTTTTTTTTTTATCCAGATAGCATGTCACGGAAGAGCTGTGAAATGTGTGTCAATGACACTGCGTAATTTATGCATAGGTTATAGTCCACACTAACTGTACTACTCAATCTTCTGATTAAGTGTAATAAAGACTGGCACATCAGCATACAAAATGTGTTTAAAAATGTATAAATAATAGTTGTGCACTCATTTAGTGTGGTCTTGGGCTTTATACTGACCAGACAGTTTGGCTGCATGAAGTTTGTTTACTAACTGATTATCTTTTGTTGTGTACCCGTTGATCTATTTTTCTCCGTCTCACACTATATATATAATGCACATTCTTGCATTCAGTGTCAAGAATTTGTTGCATGTTGTTGGTGGTTCAGCCACGACCTCTCTCTCTCTCTCTCTCTCTCTCTCTCTCTCTCTCTCTCTACAGCGGCTGTGTGTTAGACGGAGGCATTTTGTGGTGTAGCAGCTGTGGCTGTTGTGTGTTTGTGTGCGGTGCTTGATCTCCTGCTGTTTATCCTTAGTCTGCATATGGAAGCTGCAGGTCATTGCGTATGTTTCATCACTATAGCAGGGAATGATTGCTGGTTTGGATATGCAAACGTTATTGACTCAGGCTCTAGTGTAATACTATGTCTGTGCATACATATTCTAAAAATGTAGGACCCAGTAGAGTTAGGTTGACGCCATTTTGAATTCTATGCGGATGAAAACGAGGCTGTGAGGGATGGAATGGCAAATGCTCTATAAAAGTATAGCAATTTTCAAAATTCACAACTTTCCAAACTATTTTATGTAGTTTTGTCTACGGAAAGTTATTTGGAAAGATGTTTCATTGGCTGAATAATCGGTATGTTGTTAAACAACACACTTAAATCCCTCACAGCATCAAATTCAGCCCTGTCAAAATTATATAAATAGCATTGAGGTGTTGTTAATGTGAAGGAATTTTCCATATTTCCACATTTTGAAGGGTGAATTGGATTGTGTTTTTTAAGGAATTGCCTCTTGCCCTGAGAAAAAGTTTATTTTTTATATTATTTGGTATGCTATTTGTTTTAGACCAGCACTTATTGTAAATGGAAAGTAAACAATATTAGTACAAGTAAATGGTCAAACGAATGACACGGCTGGTCATGTGATGTCAACATGGCGGCGTCCATGAGGGGGCGACCTGCTCATTGTAGAGTAAACGGCTTTTTCTAGAAGACTGCTGTCTTATCTCATCATTTTGTGCATCGTTTAAATGATATTTCTCAAAGTGCGGTTCGCCTGAAACCGTTAAATTGGCAAACATTCATGAGAGCATCTTTAAAGTGTAATAGACGTGGATTGAATGCGCTCTCTTCACACTCGAGAGTTTCCTCGCCTTGGTCTTTTTTTCTTCTTCTTCTCCAGGCGGCAGTGTGATTTCTGGCCGTGCGCGGCGCTCACATCTCCTGCTCCTCTCTCACTCACTCACTCGCTCTCTCACTCGCACACGGGCACAGGAGTGTGAGAGACAGCCATGGAGAGGTGGAGAAGCGACTGTTTTCTTTGTTATTTTTAAACTCTGAGATCCGCATCGATGACACGATTCACATCTCGCCGCATACAACGCTATTCCCGATGCGCTCGGAAACGGAAAGTAGATTCTCACAGGTACAGTACGGAGCACTTTTTTTCCTCCTCCTGGCTTGGGTGTAATGGGGGTTTGCGGTAGCGGAGGGAGGGAGAGAGTGTGTATGTGTGTGTGTGTGTGTGTGTGAGAGAGAGAGAGATGAAACGCACCGTCGCTTTTTTCACTGCTCGCGTTCGAATCCTCTGCGAGGTCGGGCGCGCGCGTTAATAAAGCTCTCGCGCTCGGTTTATCGGCGCGTGTTGGAGTGCGAAAATCAGTGTTGCAAAGTTGCACACTAGTCCCTGGGCTGCGGAAGGGCCTGGCTGTGTGTGTGTGTGTGTGGAGTTTGTTTCTTACTTTCCCCTCCCCCATCCGCTCCTGCTGCTGCTGAGGCCGAGACATGAATGCGATGAATGTGGGGCTCACTTCAAAGCAGATCGCGAGGGCAGCGAAAGGGGTGTTGTAATGTCGTCAGCGAAGGAAAAACGCAGCGCGAGCGAACGTTATCCCTTTTTAGATGGCCGTTTCCCCCCCATGCATAAGTGGGATAATCGGATATATTGGCGTTTTTAGTGGTTAAAGATGGCTAGCGGTGACAACGTGTTCTCACACTAGTTGAGTCTGAACCGTTGAGTGGATAAGCAGAACAAGCTCACTAGAAATGTCGGCTCGTGCACTCAAAGATGGTGAAAGTGTTTTTCACCGTCTATGCTCACTTGTTCGGGAAGGTCTCGCGCCGCACGTACTTCCTATCTATCCTCGCGCGTTACGTTCTTTGATGCGGTGGATGTCCGCCGTATTTATGTTTTTAAGTTCTCAGAGCTTGTTTTGATGCTAGCTAGTCAGTAGCCTCTTTCATTTTACACTCGGTGGTGTTTACCGGGGCTTTGTTTTCAAATAACAGCGCTTGTGTATGTAAAATGTTTATAAATTCGCGTCTTGTGCTGGATTAGCCTGCTAGCTCATCGCCATTAAAGTTCGCGCTGTTAAAGTTATTGACTTGGGAAGCTCAAGGTTTCTCTCCTCCTTAGCTGGCTTCATCAAGCACATCAGACGAAATGTAGCTGGCAGGCAGTCACAGGTTTTAAGGTCGGAACTTGAAAGTGTTGGATTTATGGTTGGTGTCATAAATCGTGTCACAGGTGAGTTCAGGACTGTTTGTGCCATGATGGCTGCCCTTTTGCACTATCTTTGCTTTAAGATAGATGCCTGAAGCCACGGCACGTTTGATATAGGTTGTAGAGCACTGCTGGGTTTAATTAAACTTAGTACAGGTTTTAAATTGGCTAAAAGCTATACTCTTGTGTTATTGACTTGCATCTCTAAGGTTCATGTCTTCTATGGTAACGCTTTATTTTAGCGTCGTCCTTACATGCTCTACTATAGTAATAACAGTAAACGATGCATTATATGATTGTAAGTACACTATGTTAATTAATATTACCAGTATTTATTTGACTATTTACACTGTGACAAGGACACTTTAAAAATAGTGTAACCGCCTTCACTGTAAAAAATATTGTTGGTTTAACTTAAAAAAAAAAGTAACCTGGTGGCCTTAAAATTTTAAGTTCATTGAAATGGAAAAATTGAGTTATTACAATGAAGGCGATTAATTTAATCACTAAAAACTCAAAATATTTGGTTATCTGAACTACATAATTATCTAAGTTGATTTGACAAAAGAAATCAAATTTTTTTACAGTGTTTACTTTCTTCATCTTAATGCTATATGCAATGCTCCGAATTAGCTTTTCATAAGCTCAATTATGATTGCGAAAATGGTAATTTTACTTGATACGTCTGCAACAGTTGGTCTAAGTGTTATACATCTTTATGTTTTCATATAAAATCCACAAAAACACACTGTGATACGAGTCAATTGTAGTTATTGATGACACTGTGGTCTCCATAACGTCATTCTCTTTTTATTGTAGATGTTTCATTATTTGTTGATATAAACTACCCAAATTCAGGTTGAAGTTATGTCATTCTTGACATTAGCAGCACTATTTTACACAGGCTTTTACACTGTATTCTGCATCAAACATTATTACTTTGCTGAACTGACCATGTCGAGCCTCATTGAATGTTTTTCCATGCCTCTCTCTTTACTTCTCTTCTAGGAGGAATTCTTTCACAGTGGCATTAATAGAAGTCTGGATATAAACTTTCTGCCTTGTGGGCTGTACTGGGACAGGGTGCAGGGACACTATGAACATGAGCGTAAACGAGAACTCGTGTTATCTAGCAGACCCGGGCAGCAGCTTCACTGAGGATGCCCCCAGACCCCCGGTCCCCGGGGAGGAGGGCGATCTGGTGTCCGGCGATGGACGGCCACAGTACAGCCACAGTTTTTACTCGTCCAAGAGCGAGAGCCTCAAGAACGAGGCCCCCATAGCTACGCCCAGGAGACCCGACCTGGATCTGGGCTACGAGCCAGAGGGCAGCGCTTCCCCGACGCCGCCCTACCTCAAGTGGGCCGAGTCCTTGCACTCGCTTCTGGACGACCAAGACGGCATCCACCTGTTCAGGACTTTCCTCAAGCAGGAGGAGTGCGCCGACATGCTGGACTTCTGGTTCGCCTGCAGCGGCTTCCGCAAGCAGGAGAACAACGAGGGCAACGAGAAGATGCTGAAGCTGGCGAAGGCCATTTACAAAAAGTACATCCTGGACAACAACGGGATCGTGTCGAGGCAGATCAAACCGGCCACCAAGAGCTTCATCAAAGACTGCGTGATGAAGCTTCACATCGATCCCGCCATGTTCGACCAGGCCCAGACCGAAATCCAGACCATGATGGAGGAAAACACCTACCCTTTGTTTTTGAAGTCCGACATATACTTGGAATACACCAGGACGGGCGGAGAGAGCCCCAAGCTGTTCAGTGACCAGAGCTCGGCGTCAGGGAACGGCAAAATCCTGCCGGGCTACTTGCCGACTGTGAAAGAGGACGAGGAGTGGAGGTGCGACCAGGAGCAGGAGCAGAACTCCGAGAGCGACCCCACTCCCAGCAACAGGCTGACCCAGAAGCTGCTCATGGAAACCGTGCCTCAGCGGGTGGCCAACAGTAAAAGATATCAGGACAACCGTGAGTACAGGTAAATCCCTGCAGCTTTGAAAAGCACTGTCTCTCTTCTCCCATCCCTCCCCCCCTCCCTCGCGGTGCAATCGCAGTCAGAAGGAAAAGATAAAAAGGGAATCTGAGTTAAGCACAGCCTTCCACAGGAGATGAGAGGAATGCAGTATAGGCAGAAACCTCTAAGTAGCTGCGACTGAGGTAGCAAGACAGATACTGGGTCGCAGCGTTGTCTTTGCCTACTGCGAGTTGGTGCAAGTGGGTGCTCTTTGTGTTCTCCATGCAGGTGTCTCTTGAATGGCAGGCTTTGGAGCGGAATAAAGGTTTCTTCAGGAGAACCACAACATGGATTCTCTTTAGAATGTGCACAAAGGAAGAAACTGCATTGAATATTTTGCAAGAAAGAAAGAAAGAAAGAATGTGCACTCCAAAAAGTTTTGAGGTATAGATTTAACAGAGGCATTCAGGGGCGAGTTATGTATCTGATCCAATGCCCTTTGAAGTCCATGGCTGCGTATGGATTTGTTGTGTTTCTGAACGCTCAGATCGCTATCTCTCATACCCCCCATAGTTTGCTCGGTGAACAAGCGTATTGGAATGTATGCTTCAGGTATTGTGTTTTGCAATGCAATTTTTCTTCTTTTTTTTTGTGCTCAGACATTCCCGAGGCATTCCTCACCACCGGTTTTGACGGCCCATTGTGCTCTTTTATCTTTCTCATTCAAATCGCGCGTCGCACCGACATCGTTTAATCTGGAGGACGTGGTGAAAGTGCCTTTTTTTTTAAGCCGTGCTGCTGTGAAATTTACAGCAAATCACTTGATGCATCAGAGCCTCGAGTCCCTCCATATGAGCAAAATGGGATTTAGAGATGTGACTGCTAAATACTTTAATCCTTGTCCTGCTGGAATAGAAAGCGGTGCATGTGGGCCTTTGAACAGCCTCTGCTGAAGATTACAAAGCTTTCCGCCCTAGATTTAAAAGCAAATATCGACAGGTGCTTTCACAATGAGGTATCAAAGCAACATGGCACTCCAGGTATGGGTCGGTTTTAGGCTTTTACCATGGTAAAACAATTTATTTTATATATATAATCAAGCTACAGCAGGTTTTTGTGCAGTCAAGCAACTGCATAATTGAAAATTTGATGGATGCTATGCGTGTTGCCATATGACCTCTATCTTCAAGAGCATGCACAAAATGCCACATGTAGGACAATTCGAATGCATGTTGGACAGAGCTAAGCTAAAATAGCATAACTCAAAGATAAAAAAAGAAATCTTTCATTTGCTCACCCTCATGTCATTCTAAACCTGTATGACTTTTTACTCTGGAACAAAAAAGAAGAGATTTTGAGAAATGTCACTTCAATTGTAACCAAAACCTCAGAATATCTTATTTTTTTGTTCCTCAGAAGAAATTCATATGGGTTTTTCTCGAAATGAGGGTAAATGATGACACAATTTTCATTTTTGGGCGAACGATCCCTTTAAAAATACTGTGTTGATGCGATTTCAGCCAGACTGCAGTGCTTGCATGACATTTTAAAAAGACAGATTATTATTTTAGTCCAACTGTTTTCTCAACCTTTTTGACTCCAAGGCCCCCATTGTCCACAACTATTTAAAGGCCACATTTTTTTTTCTCTGTTCATGATTTATGAGGTTTAAGAATAAGAATTTTTGCATCTTTTTTTTGTCTTTCTACCTGATAAAATATTTTGTAGCTTTGCATAACTAGAAAACTGTGTATCCAGTTATAAAAATGCCTATGGATGACTTGTACAAGACTATAAATCACACTTTGTGTCACATTTTTATAATGCATTCACAATTAGGCTGCCTCATGTAGGTTTTTCAAGAAAGTAGGAAGGAAACAAAAACTTTTTTTCATTTTTGGTGTTTTTTGTCTCCTTTTAAGTGAGCTTTATAGGAGTAGTTCAATTTAAAAAAAAAACTACTGCTGATAATTTACTCACCCACATGTCATCTAAGATGTCCATGTCTTTCTTTCTTCAGTCGAAAAGAAATTAAGGTTTTTGATTAAAACATTCCAGGATTTTGCTCCATATAATGCACTTCAATGGGAACCAAACGGTTCAAGGTCTAAAAGACAGTTTCAGTGCAAACTGTTCAAAGGGCTTTAAACGACACCAGACAATGAATAAGGGTCTTATCAAGCGAAACGATCGGCCATTTAAAAAAAAATAAATAAATAAAAAAGTTTTATAAGCTCAAATGGTCGCCTTGCTCTGTTCTGTGATGAGCGTTCGTGACTCCTGTTCAAACTCGTTCGTCAAAATGAACAAATCTTTTTTCAAATCATGACTCGAAGGATCCTAGACGAGACCCATTCAGCGTCTGGTGTCGTTTAAAGCCCTTTGAACAGTTTGCACTGAAACTGTCTTTTGGACCTTGAACCGTTTGGTTCCCAATGAAGTCCATTATATGGAGAAAATCCTGGACTGTTTTCATCAAAAACCTTAATTTCTTTTCGACTGAAGAAAGAAAGACGTGGACATCTATGACATGGGGGTGAGTAAATTATCAGCAAAAGTTTTTTTTTTTTTTTTTTTTTTTTTTTTTTTAAAAGTGAACTACACCTTTAAGGCCTCTTTAGGCCCTTTTGGAAGTTTGCTGAGGACCCCAGTGGGCCCCCGGTTGAGAGCCACTGATGTAAATGCATTTACTGTTATGCATTTATAAAACAGACTGTAAGATACAGTAAAATGAGACACCAACTCATCAATAGATAGTATTAATCATAACAGTCAGAATAAATAGTTATACTGTTGTCTGTTTGCAGACGTGATATAACTTAGTAACTTGCCACATTAATTTCAAAAGTGGCGTTTCATCAGGAACCGAACCATCTTTTATTTATTTATTTATTTGGCACACCATGTTTTCCCCCCTCTCGGAGCTAAAGCTTAAATTCTAAGCAGGCATGGAGGAGCAGGAGGAGGATTTACACAGCTTGATTTAGCCTCTGTAAAATGCTCAAGCATACATTGTGCTCTGATGTGCTCAACTGCACTGTGTTCACTGCTGGCACTCCTCCCGCAAAGAGATTGAAAATTGCGGAAATCTACCCCTAGACGTTGACCCAGTTTTCTCTCAACTGTCTGAGACAAACCTTGACATCTGTTGATGGTGCAGTAACCCTGTTCTGTCCAAAACCTCAGAGCTTTAGATGTTCAGGTGAGGTATAAAGATGAGAAACATCCCCAGGAGTGTTCTGAAAGGAAACGCGCCTCTCTTTGAGATTGTTTCTGCGGCATCTTCTTCCTCTCCTCCTTTCGACTCGCATCTTCTCCCGACAGTTTATGTTTAGCATTCGGAGGGCTTTGTGTAGCATTTTAATTTTTGGATGTCGTTAAAGGGTACAAACATGACAAAACGAAAGACTCTGACAGATTGATATTGTTAAACTGCAGAAACTCCCTCCGCACTCCACCCAGCTCTACGTATGTTCCATCGCCTCTGGACCTGATGTGTTTTTAATTAGCGGGAGCAATGCATTTGTGAGGCTGTGTTCAAATGATTTTTTCATTAGGCCTACATGAAGTATTTGGCTCGAATTACAGGAAGACATCACGTTTATTTTTAAATAGCCTTTTAGGTAAATGCTTTAGGGTATCATGCATGTAAATTTTGCAGGAGTCGTATGTCTTTCATTTGCTGGCAAAAACTAGGAAGTGAAGGGATTCAGAAGTTTCTTTAGTAATAAGTTTGGAAATAAGGCCACAGCGATTGTCTTTAACTCTAGAAATAATTCCTCAGCTATAATATCAACATAGAAATATAAATCTAGACATTTTAAGAGGAATTTGGTCCAGCAAGACTCAATATATTCTGTTTCTGATGTCTTGCACTGACTTAGGAATAATTGATTTACTATATTGAGCAAGCAATAAATCCAAAGTTAATACTTAACACATCAACAGCTTTATTAAGGTTTCATTGCATTTCATCGCCAAACTTGAATAAAATAGGGATTTACCAGCATATTAAAGGGTTGGGTCACCCCAAAATGAAAATTATCCAATTATTTGCTCACCCTCAAGCCATCCTAGGTGTAATGAGACTTTCTTTGTTCAGCCAAACACGATCAGAGAGATATTACAAAAAATATCCTGGCTCTACCAACTTTGTAATGGGAGTGAATGGTACCTGAGATTTTGAAGCCCCAAAAAGTGCATTCATCCATTACGAAAAGTAATCCATATCATTACAGCGAAACAAATGTGTTTTTGTATGAATTTAAGAATGCAGAAGTGCAAAGGATAGATCAAAAAAAAAAAAAAAGGTCACAAATTAGAAGTCAAAACAAGAATTTTTAAAGAGAAATGTCAGAGGATTTCGATATAAAAGAAGAGGAGCTTGTTGGACAACCCTATTTGATTGAACCATGAGAGGCATTTACTATCTAATCGATTCGTATACGGCCGTTACCGGAAGCCAGTGATTTATAGTTTATCAAAGTTATAAATAAGGATATTTTTCTAACAAAAACGCATGGCTTCGCTTCAGAAGGCCTTTTTTTAATCCACTGAAGCCGTATCGATTACTTTTATGACGGATTAATGCACTTTTTTGGGCTTCACTATCTCAATCCCCATTCACTCCCATTATAAAGCTTGGAAGTAATAATACTACTACTTAATAATAAATAAATTTAAATATATTTTGAGTTCTGAACACTTACATTTCAATTAAAAAAATGTTGCTGCCAAATAAGTTAAACACATCTGTGTGACTTTTGATACCAAAACATGGTATTTTAAAGGAAATATATATATATATATATATATATATATATATATATATATATATATATATATATATATATATATATATATTTTACTGTATTAAAAGCATAAAAACACTGTTTCCCAGATCTCTGCAAAAACACTTTCAAATTCTTGTTTATCTGAAAAACAATGTTACAGCCAATTATTCTATTTAGAAATTCCATTCTTTTTATAATGTCTGGTTTTGTTATGATCTGTTACCTCTTTTCAACCAAAGCATTTTGAGAGCCGGTGCCTGCACACGAACCAGTTCTTTGTGTTTCGACAACCAAAGAACCGGTTCTCGGCCAGGAAAACTGGTTCCAAAGCGGCACCAACTCTTTGCTGGACTAGAACCGTTCTTTTACCACGTCATGCTTACATCGGGGGCTGGGGTGGGTTTAGATGTGTTCTAAACATCTTTTCTGACCATCGCAAAACCAGGAGAAACATTTGCAGAAACGCGATGGAGTCCGCCTTTGTAATTGTTATGCTTGAAGTTGGGCGCAAGAGTTTCTATTTTTTTTTTTTTAAACATTATAAGCAAAGAAGAAAACAGTCACAAAATAGAACAAATAAATGGAAAGAAAAAAAGACAAGACAGGATTACATAACTAATCAGAAAAGATTACATATCAAAGGAAAAGATTAAAAGACTTAAATATTTCAATTGTTTTTAAAGCCTTCTTACACGAGTTAGAGATAATTCCAAAGTAATGTTGTAATTGCAAGCGTTTCTAGCTAAGACATGTGGCGACGTACACGGTGACGTAACAACGTCGTTCCCTGGGACAGGTTCTTGAACCAACTCCGAACAAACTTTGAACCAGCACCAGTCCCAAACCAGTTCTTTTTTGGTGGAAAAGGGGTATGTGTGATCCCGTCCACTACCAATTTACACAGTAGTATTTTGACTCCCCAGGTTGTCAGTTGGTGGAAAATAAAGTGTACTGCAGCCATGAAAGCCAGTAAATGAACTGGCTCAGAGATCGCAGATTCTGCCCGACCTAAAAAGCCTCAGCAATATAAACAATGTAAACGTATACATTAGCTGATCAACATAGTGTAAGGTTCGTCGATTTTGCTTGTTCTCAATCTGGCTATCCGTGTACGGAGGAGGGGGCGGGGACTGCATTACCTACTCCAACCTTTAGCTGTTAATATTACATACTGCACCTTTAAAGCTACACTGTGTGATTTTTACCCCCATCTAGCGGTGAAAAGGTATGTGACCATCCAGTGAATATTAGTTTCTGTTCCTCCTACAGTGGCCAATATAGTCCAAGATTAACATGGCTTCCAGTTCGACCACGTCCATCTGAAACGTAAACGCGAAAGGCGAAGCTTGAATTAACGGGTATGTCCCTCTTTGGCTAATGTACTTTCAAGATGGAGGGGCAACATGGCGACCGACATTAGAACCCCTTACCCGTATGTATTTTCAATGGCATATTATACACTCACGAGAATACTTTATTACTTGAACGAAGTAAATACATTAATGAGCACATATATTTTTGAAAGAACTTAGTGTTTTTAGCTAAGAATAAACTAAAAGAGTTACACAGTGTAGCTTTAAGTAATGTCATGATAACATTAGGGATTAGTTAAGTGTCAGATTGGCCAGAATTTAGTATTGGTGATGAATCCCTAATAGTAAATTTAATTGAAATGATCTTGCATTTAGGATTAATATGGTCATTCTTGTTAATTAATGAATCGGATTTCACTCTATCTACATAAATATCAAGATGTAATGTCAAGTGGAATGTCGAGCTGTCGCCATGTGTTGGTGTTTTACTATGATTGTAATGTCATTTTTGTCCAGGTTAGTGCCTGTTAGACAGTTGTTTATTAGCCCGTCAGTGATTCCTCTTTCATTAATGTGATTCTCGGCTCTCTAAGAGGGAAAGTGTAATCTGAATCTCACTCTTTTACCTGTGCTCTTGAGCGCAGATCTGCCTTTGAGGGTTTAATCTGTTGGAGTCTGTGTGATCACATGTAAAATGGGATGACAAAGAGCTCATAATTATTCTGAGTGTGGGGAGGTGCACAAATCTTAGGCACAGCAATGTAACCTGTACCCAGGTAATGGCTCCTTTCAAATGCGCATTGTGCTTTTGTCCCAGTGAAGTTGGCTTTGGATGCAAGGATTTTAAAGTGGTAATGGGCTGCGAGGGGAGCCAGTTAAATCCTAATGTGCTTGTGCTTTTTATTTTTTTACCTTAGAGCTCGCTTTTTCTTTGTCGGAGATGTCACGGTAATTAATGTGTTCGCTCGGCTGGATGTTGGCATGTGTATGTTATTGAGGGGAAGAGAAAGCAGATCGATTCGTTTTGAATCGCAGTAATGATACAGAGATTCCTAATGCCCCCTGCCTGTTTTAGAGCCTTTGTTTTGTGGAGAATCAAATGGAATGGGGAATGCTGGGCATGTGGAGAGAGCTGCTGAAGGCTCGGGATCGTCTCTGAAGGCTTCTGGGTATCTCTTATACGGTGAATATTGACATTGCTGCTGCTTGAATCATTAGAAGACCGTGGATGGGTTGAGAGCGAGGGATAATCACTGGAGACTGCAGAGAGCCTGGGTCTCTCTCTCCCTCTCTTCTCCCCCTCCCTTCTCATATACTCCATTTTTCCTGTTCTTTCTGCCTCTGTCTGTTTCTTTCTGCCCCTCTGCTTAGGCTGGTCATAAAGAGATGTCTCGTTTTGTGAGAGGTTCAAGCCGTGCCTAGCTGTTCCCAAGTGCCACACAATAAACAAGCCTTGTATCGCTCTTATATACACAGTGAGAGCGCCATATTCTGAAATAATATCGTCTGGTACATTTCAAAACGCATCCTGCTCCTTTTGTGGTTGCTTTAAAATTACATGCGGGCTGAATAATTAGAGAAGCGTTTTCATTTCTGTCATACCTGTTCTTCCTAGAAGGAATCCGTATTGCATGGTTGACTACGTTTTTACATTGCTGTTATTTACATCATCTCTGTCGTGCTCATATTGGCCATCCTGGATTCTGGATTCATTCCTCAGTTGGCATGATGTATGTTAGCTGTGGGGAATTCAGTCTGAGCAGAGAATGCTGTCATTAATATTAAAATGATGTAAGGGAATAGTTTTATTTAAAATTCGTTTGACATTTTCAATGCTTCAGCAAAATGTAATGTCCTTTTTGAACACACTCGTTTGTTTTAAAAGTGAAACATTTGGCTAATATTTAAAAAAATATTGAAAACATTGGCGCATAGCCAGGTGTTTCTCAGTTAAATAAACATTGTTTGAGTAAACAGTCAGTGATAAAATAACTACTAAATAATATTTATTAAAACCAGGCATGCAAACAGCGCGCTTTTCGGCGCCTCCCACTTTTTCACGTCTGTTTGGGCGACTTGTGTGAATCGTGCAGATCCGAAGAGATTTTTTTTGGTGTGGGGGGGTTTATATCACCAACAGTAATTCTTGATTGCCTCCACCAAACAAGTAAATGGGAAATAATCAAATCAGAACACTGCTCACCAAAACAGCAGTTTGCACGCAAGCGTTAACCAGTAGTGTTTCTTTCACTAGCTTGTGGCCTGATTGGAGGTAGCTCATTGGGCCGCGCAAGGAGGGTATTGTGCGTACTCACTAGATATGCCATCCACGCGGGTATACTGTTTTTTGCCCTCGTATCCTGTGCGCTAGTTTTGAGACTAAATAAACCCGTAGGGCCGTTCCCATATTGTGTCTTTTAATAAGTACAGGTACACAAATTCACTGTGAGAGACGCAATTGTCACTTTTTACACAGTTTCTCACGCACACATCATTTTCTCACGCTGAGAAACATCGCAAAGCTAAGAGCAAGAGGACACTGACACCAACAGACAGAGCAGGTTGCTATTGATATGAGACAGATTCTCAGCTCTCAGATTCTGTCAATTTTATTACGAAATTCAAACAATAAACAGCATTTTGGCACTTGTAAATGTAACGTGATCACGTGAAAGATCACTAACAGATCTCAGTTCAAGCGGCACGTGAACCGATAATCTGTTACTCTTTACTGCTAACTTACCGAAATAAAACCGATCGATCAGTGTTTTTCAACCGCGGAAAGATGTCCATAAAACAGCTGGAGTTGGAGAACAACATGTGTCACGTAACGTTGCATTTACCTCAGACCCTATGCCTCACTCAGGAATGCCTTTTAATGACCCATATAGCATGCATGTTAGTTGGACTTATAATATTTGCTATAGAGAGGAGCATTTTGCTAAATATGATAACTATATTACACATTTATTATATTTGACCTATATCATTAAAAGTATTATGATGTTGTTTGTCATTTTAAAAAACACATTATGTTTAATTTGAGTTAGTTTTAACCTTTAATAATACCTTCTGACAGGGCTCTGTTTACAGCATTAGGTAATTTATTTTTGGAGAACAATTAACATAACACATTGACGAATCTACTGTACCTAAAATTTATCCAAAGGAATTGATATTGAATCAAAAACAGAATCAAATCTTTGAAATTGTGAAATTTGTGTTAAGCAATAATAAAAACAGTAGCATACAGTCTTTGTACCATGTAAACATTGTGTTTAGGCTATGGTTAATAAACCTAATAAAATTATGTTTAGTTACCAAATAATTTGACAATCACAATAAACTTATTGTGATGCAAGTTGTTTATTATATATATATATATTTTTTTTTTTTCACAATCCTAATCCACCCATTTCATGTTATGTTACATTTACACTATTTACAATGACAGGGTCTGCCCTCTTGTCTTTTTGGCTTGTTGTTTCTGATTGCACTTTAATCCAGATGATATCACAGAAGGGAATATCAAAACAAAATAAAGTTAAAACTTGTTTTGAACAATTTCTTTGTCATCTGCAGATTGATTTTAAGTAGGGACAGAAAAAAAACGATTTAAATTGTAAATCGAATTTTTTGTGAAAAATTGGGGATTTTTCTTTTTTAAGCCATATCGCCCAGCCCTACTATCTATTTTCATTCATTTAAGGGTCATTGTAGCTGATGATTATAATAACAATGATCGTTTAACACCGTGAAACCGTGATATTTTATTGGTGGTGGCACCAGACCAATGTGAACTTTAACAAAACGTAGTCGCACCGGCAGGAAAAATGGTCGCAGTTTGCAGCACTGATCTGCCAAAATGCAAATGTGAACATTTCAGAAGAGTAGGATTAATACTCTGGAGTCATATACTGCTTCTACAAAGCTGATCAGAGACGGTTACAAATTGTGATGTCAAAAACAAAACAAAAAAATGGCAATTAAGTATCTGTTCTGGACTGTTCTTTAAAAGATGATTCTGTGAGGAAATGTGATCTGGAAAATCTACAGAGAGCTTTGGGAAATATGAGTCTGGAAGTTTGAAATGGAAAATGTGAAGAAACCCAGTAGCTAGCTATCAACAGGCATTAACCAGGTAATATTTTAAGAGCATTTAAACAGTGTTACACTTATTCATGCTGCGTTTTTATGACTAGATGGTGCCCTCACCTGTGTGGCATGTTATTCTTCTTTGTCTGTTTTAACTAATTGCAAGGTAATTTGGTTTTCTGAGAATTTGATTGTCTGCGTGTTGCCTCCACCCTGCTGGAACTTAACTTTGAAAATGTTTAAGGTTAATTAGATGATGAAACTCTTGATGAGCTGTTGGTCATTATTATTAGAAGGCAAGTCCTTTTGTTAAAGAATTTTATCTTCAAGAATAAGGCCGATCTGGTAGGGCACGGTGCTGTCTTTATGAACATTTAGACATTTTTGTATGTTGACACATTTGTGTCAGCTTCAAATTGGGAGGTATGAGGTGCTGACACATTTGTTTTGTTTAGTCTGATATACCAATCCTTATTTGTTTGTTTGTTATTTTCAGAAGCTCCATCACAACATGCTTTTGTAAGCTTTCTAACAGACACTTATTTAATATTTAATATACAGCTATAGTGTGTGTGTGTGTGTGTGTGTGTGTATATATATATATATATATATATATATATATATATAAGACAAAAATCTGTGTTGCACGTCGATCTCACGTGCACGGTCATTGGTGAATATCATCTCAAACCTCCTCTGTGTTCAACATCTGATTTGGATGAACTATGTATGCATTTGAGCTGATATTCTCAGAACACCACACAGTGTAGGGTTTGAGATGATAGTCACCAATGATCACGTGCGTGAACTCGACAATCGACTACTGTGGACTTCGACTGAAAACAGAAAGTAAATACAGGTATGTGAGCTGGCTAAATTAACATCATTTTTATTATTATCTTTCACATTTACTGCAGTCAGATTGACCGTGGTCACTCTTAATAACACCACTCACATGGCTGTGCACTCGAAATGACAAATTAAGGATGTTAAGAGGCTGAAGCAAGTTTAGAACATGCCCCATTGAAGTCAACAGGGTGCGAATTTTAAAAAGAGGATAACACGGTGTAGGCAACACGGATTTTTGTCTGTACTGACAGCGCTCCAAATGTACAAAAAATGAGCTCAATGTTAAAATTGACCGGAGTTCTCCTTAAAACAAGATGTTGGTTAAACAAGAACTTAACAATTAGTGGTCAACCAATATTATTTTTTTTTTGAGTGCCGATATCTTGGAGAGAATGTAAAGCCTGTAAATGCATATGTATATATTAGTGATGTTAACGCATGCAATACCTTTTTTTTCAGTTTAACGCTTTCAAAATATTTTCACACATTTAAAGCAGTATCTGTTTTTCCATTATCTTTTGGCTTGCGTTACATTATATGATCACGCTCTTATACATACAAGTGCTTTTAAACCATTCAAGCATGACGAGACAAAAGAGAAGCACTTTTTTAGTGAATGTCCTGTCTGTGACAGGCAGCACACTTTTTGTAGCTTTAATAAGGATTCATCTATATTTCATTTATAATTTATGCAGTGCAGAATGTTTGATAACTTTTCAATTTCTCTATATTTCCCACACAAGTAGCCTAAATATATAATATTTATAATGAGTTTGTGAGGATTGTTTTAAATTCACTTAATTTAAAAGTAGTTTTATTTTTTGAAGCCTAATAAATGTTAAAAATAAAATGTACAGCTTTCAATTACACTAATGTTGAATGGCTATAGACCTTATTCAGAATAGCACCATGACAACTATGAAAGTGAGGCTTTGAGGGATAGTCTTACAGTGTTTCCAATGGCATCCACTGTAAAAAGCTGAATAAAGCTCCTAGATTACTTGCAATTTTCAACAGCTTACATTGTTGCGAGTTTTTTGTCAACTGAAATTTCTTGGAAAGATATTTTTTTAGTGTTTCATGCGCAGAACAATCCGAAAACACATTAAATAACAGTACAGCCCATTAAAGAGATGCATACTATCCCTCACAGCCTCGTTTTCATTCTCATTAAAAATCAAAAATGGCGCTGCCGTGAATAAGGCGTATAATTGTTTAAAATTGGGACAAAATAATTTACCTTTCTGTTACTGATAATATAAAAGCAAACAATAAAACCCTTTCATATAAAGTTTACTTTGTTTAACAGTTCTTTCTATCATGTCTATTAGACAAAACTGTTTAACAGGTCATCACTAAGGAAGACTGAGAATGGGAGCGCTAGCGTTCTCAGCATCATCAAAATAAAAGTCCCGCTTCTGACACGTCGGCCAAACAGAAAAGATTATCGGCTGATGCCGATATTTAAAATATGCCAAATATCGGCTGATATCAGTTTTAAAATATATATATTTTTAGCAGGCCTAAGAGCAACAAATAAGCCCTCGTGAAATATCCATATTAGCATACATGGGCCTATGAGGAAATAATTAAATTACTTGTGTAAGAGCTTTCTGTACTTATTCATTGTGTTCATGATTGACAGTAACTTTTTCAATGTTGTCATTTAATCTTTTATTCATTATTTTTATCGTATTTACCCAATTTTATTTAACATCTAAAGATTGTATATTGAATTTGTCTTTTCATTTGGTTGATGTTGAAGGTAATATTTAGTACCTCTGTTATTTGTTGCCCCTGGAAGGTGTTGCTGAATTCGTAAAGCGGCCTGGTGTCTATTGCATTATTGAAATGTGATATTTCTGGTCAAGTTGAGAAACCAACAAACGAGCCATAGAAAGTGATTATCCTCCGAATACAATCAGCTGAGCGTCCCTCATATGCCGTTATGTCTGATACTTAGAAATGAATGAATGGAATGTGTTTTCACTGAGATGACCAGTATTGTTTTCTTCATCACGTGTTTAACAGGAATCTCCTCTGTCCCATTTCTCATCAACAGACACGCGTCATGGAGGGAGCCAGTCAATCCGTACTACGTGAACACCGGCTATGCGCTGGCTCCTGCCACCAGTGCCAATGACAGCGAGCAGCAGAGCATGTCCAGCGACGCAGACACTCTCTCCCTGACCGACAGCAGTGTGTACGTACACATCTATAGACACACAAATACACACAGATCCATCCTCACCACCGCGAGCTGGCGGAACAATCCATCGGAGAGCTTAGAGCGATTCAACCATCCCGAGTCAGTTTAGCAGGATTTTCCAAAGAAACTTGGGGCCAGATATTTCGGCCATCGAACGGAAGATGCGCAGGCAAAGCTCGATGTAACGTCATTGGCAGCTGTTAGCGGAGGCTGGTCTCAGAGCAGTGTCTCGTGCATGCAGAATCGGTGCCATTTTCCCCCAGCTCTGCTCTGGGAACAGAAACAAATCTGCTCTCCTCTGAGGAGGACCATCTGCTCATTATCCACACCAATGAAAGCTTCTAAATGTCATTACTTATGCTAATTATAGAGCTTCAAATTGGGAGGTATGAGGCGCTGCAGGCTGTAATTTGAAGGCATTGGCTTGTTTTCCTTCAAATTAACTTTCCCTGAAAACAAAGGAAATGGCCTTCACGCTGTACCCTACACAAGCAGGTTACAGAAGGGAACAGGAAATGAAATATTGAAAACAAACAAGGCCTGAAAATAAGGGCTCATAAAATAATAAACCGTGCTTTGGCCTTAGGTGTAATCACATTTGTCTCATTTAATGGCTACCAAAATATTTTTGGCTTCATGAAATTAAATGCCTGACACGAGAAGATATTGCGATATGAAATGATTTTCCCTCCATTTACGTGGAAGTCAATGTGAAGCTTTTAAAAACTTGTACTTTTAAACTCTAAATTTAGTGGGTGAAAAGTTGGGTTGTGTCAATAGTATCGTGTATCGACGATATTCAGAGATATCGCTGATGGCTTTGATGATATCAATACGACAATTGGCTTGTTTTCCCATTAAATTATGATTATATGGCTAGTATTGGACCTTCAATTAAATTGCCTTGCCTAAATTCATATCGAAATCACCGACACACGCGTATGAGGACTCTGAGATAATGTTTTCAAAACGAACCACAAAACTAGCCTACATCAAAATCGATTTGCTTGATATAACCGACGCATTATTCTTAAAGGCTACAGTTATTTGAGCCAAGATGAAAATGGCATTGTTGTTCGTCAGCATTTTGTTTCCATAGCACATTAACAAAACATTTAATGACACTAATAACACTGGAAAACAAAATGATTACAAAATATTATTATTAATATCACAAAAATTATATAGCATCACAAATCTGCAATCTGTGAAAATCGAAAGGAGCTTCAAACACTTAGAACAACTTGTTTAACAAGAAATATTCATTTCTTTTTCACTATCATTAATATTGTTCCACAAGAGAAATATTAAGCCAGTAAATTAAGAAAGTTGCTGTTTTAAACTTAACTTGACTCAGATATAGGAAAACAGGTTAATCTGGTTAAGTACAAACTGATCGACTTGGTTAGATTTTTGCCCCTTACCCTGGTTTCTCCAGTCATGTAAAACACATTAACCAGCGTTCTTTGGGCTTATTTGAAATTCACTTATGTGATGGGCTATTTGACAGGAAAGCGTCCTTACTGTGACGCAGAGCACTGATTGGAGGACATAGCCTACATTGCAAATTCCGACTCTTTCTTGACCCAAGAAATTATAAAAGTGTGTTCTCATCTCGTGCAGAGGTACTGTCAAAATGCTGTAACGGCATTAGAGGATAATATATCTTCGTAAATTTCCCCCTAACATGTTGAAATTCTCTTCAGTTTTTAATGCTTTATTTAAAGGAGAACTCCGGCGCAAAATGAACCTTTGGTCTAATAACACATTGGTGCCTAGTCGACCATTCTCTGAGATTTGTTTTCATGATAATCGAATGTAAAGAGTTTTATCTCTAAACCATGAACAACGTGCTAAGTGATCTGAACTGTATGAAGTTCATCGAACTTCTGAACTTTATGAACGGCTTTCATGGTTCGACTTATCGAGACTGTTTTCCAAAGATGGCTCCTGCTGTGTATACACCAAGTGCACTGTCTTTATTAAGTAACTTCTTATTAAACGGTCTGTACTCTTACAAAATTCTCAATGCTTCGTTTTGCATGTAGGGACCCTCATTATGTTACTGTGTTAGTGTAGGGCTATTTTGAGCCTTGTTTGTGGTATAAACTAGCAATTTCTTTTTACTTATTATATGCCCCCATTACTCGCATTATACGCTAATCAGTTTTAGAGATAAAACTCTTTACATTCGATTATCATGAAAACAAATCTCAGAGAATGGTTGACTAGGTACCAATGTTTTATTAGACCAAAGCTTCATTTTGCATTTCGCTTCATTTTGATTGGAACTACAGCTCTCACCCGTTTCTGGTTAGTATGACGTAAACTTAAACAGATCATGTTCTTAGTAAAATAATCAAGCTAACATGCTGTGTTCTGTATCTTTCATTCTAATTATACACTCCTGGCCAAAAATATGGGCCACGGCAAAAATTGATAAATATTTAGTGGTCTTATAATGGTCTTAATGATTTGATTCACAATTCACTGGTCAGGAAATTAGCACAAGTCACTCAAATACTGTAGAAGTATCTTGTGAGACCAAATATCCACTATAGGGTTCAAATCTGGACTCTAACCGGGCCAAACATGATCCAAATTGACTTGTTTTCAAGCCACTTCTTTGTTGTCATTGTCATTTAGGCCGGAGTATTTTCTTTAAAATCAACATCTGATCATTCCTCTTTAGATCACAACTTTTGATTTGTGGGAACCAATCCATTCTGCAGTGTTCTCCTGTACTCCACAGCATTAAATGACTTTTGACAGTGAAGCATCTCACCAATACCAGCAGCTAAAAAG
This sequence comes from Cyprinella venusta, assembly GCA_038021265.1. Classification (NCBI taxonomy): domain Eukaryota; kingdom Metazoa; phylum Chordata; class Actinopteri; order Cypriniformes; family Leuciscidae; genus Cyprinella; species Cyprinella venusta. The sequence goes on from CM075863.1 coordinate 25,441,127, forward strand.
GCTCCCTACACAACGACAATCTTCCTCCATGCTTCACTGTTCTAGAGATTCATTTATTATTGAATTTCTCTCCTGATTTTCAAAGACAACTCTCTGGAGCATCACAATGCAACATGTGCTCCATTGTGATTCCTCACTCCATCAAATTCCCATTTCTGCCAGAACTTAATTCTGACTTGAATGTTTTTCTGAGACGGCAACGGCTGTTAAAATAGTGCATTTGCTTAAATTATTACCAATTTCCTGACCAATAATCTGTGGTTAAAAGCTTAGTGTTTAGTCATTTTTGGGCTTGGTCCATTGATTTTGCCCTGGAGTGTATATACAAATTAAATTATTTTGACTAAATAAGACGTAAAATTTAAGTGTTGTAAAATGCTCGACCTCCTCACCGACCAACGTGGTTCCAGCGAGAGTATGCAACAAAGTTACTATGGTTTTGGGAAACAGTTGTGACTGGCTAGTTAGTTTTTCCAATGATGCATCATACTGTGGTAGTTAAAGGGATACTTCACTTTTTTTGGAAATAGGCTCATTTTACCACTCCCCCAGAGTTAAACAGTTGAGTTTCACCGTTGTCAAATCCATTCAGCCGATTTTCCTGATATTCAGAAGAATATCAATAACCAGACAGTTTCTGGTCTCATTGACTTCCATAGTAGGAAAAAAATATACTATGGAAGTCAATGAGACCAGAAACTGTCTGGTTACTGATATTCTTCTGAATATCAGGAAAATCGGCTGAATGGAATCGAAAACAGTAAAACTCAACTGTTTAACTCTGGGGGAGTGGTAAAATGAGCCTATTTCCAAAAAAAAGTGGAGTATCCCTTTAGGAAGAGAGTTACATCGTTGTTTGGGAAACGCACCCCAGGTCAACGAAACCACATGACCTACTTGAACCCATGGGAAAATCTTTCACCTGCAATTCCCATTCATGCGAAAATTACTAGATTTTGCCCTCGAAAAAATAGGCCGGACAATGGTTAATGTGACCATACCTTCAGACTGTCGTTTAGCGGAATCACACATTTTCGTTCTGGATGTTCGTTTCGGGAGGGTCTCGACTGGAGAGGCAGCAACGGGGAGTGTGCCGAGTTCAGAGATGGTTGTTATACAAATGTTATACAAAAAAACACATTAAAGGCACATCAGGGCAAAAACATGTGTCTGAAGTGGGCTAGATTAGAGGCCATTATCAGCTGTTTGCCAGGCGGAGATGCAGGGGGGTCCGCAGCAGGACCCGGGGGGATTAAAGACTCCCTGTGCATGTGTCAACGAAGGACCCCAAACATGCTCTGCTCTGAAGCGGTTGCTGCCACTGCCCCAGGGATTCAGTTTAGATGGGAGGAGGAGGACGCTTTCGCATTTTCAGTCCCACAACAGAAACGTAAACACCTGCAATCACTTTAGCTTTGCAGTCTGAGGTCTGTTCTCACACAAGGACTGTCTTGTATGCACATATTTGTTGTTGCGAATCAACAGCATCATTTTGTTCCCTGTAGAACTGACATTTCTTTATAAGTCACACATGCTAGTGAGGTAACAGTTTGTAATTAGCAAGCACAGTTGATCTGCTGCACACATTTTCCATCACATGTTTACTTACCATCACAAAATGGCAAGCTTTGCAAACTGACATATTATGGAGATTAGTCAAAAATTGTCGTTGCTTACCCATCTCATGTGATTCCACACCTGTATGACTTTCTGTGTTATTTGGAACTGAGACTTTTTTTTTTTTTTTGCCAAATGTCTTTTGTACAATGAAAGTGATTGGGGACCAGGGACTGTCACGCCTCCAAAATGACAAAAAAAAAAAGAAAAAAAGTAGTTCCTAAGGCTTCTGAAGTCATATTTTCTGAAGTGCTTTAAACAGACTGAAGTATTCACTGAAATTTAGAGTTGTACATCCATGGTCCCCATTTACTTTCACTGTATGGAAAAAAACAACACCAGTTTAGACTACTGTTATTTTAGTATTTTTAGTCATTTTTATTAGTTTTTGCGTGAGCACTTTACAATAAGATTCCAGTTGTTAACATTATTTACAAATTTACAAATTATTTACATGCTTCTAAACTAAGCATTTATTATCAGTCACTGTTATTTTCAGCATTTACTAATAGATTATTTAGATTAAAAGTTATGTATATTAATATTATTTAATGGGCCTGTCTGACTCTGAGCTAACATGAAGTCACTGTGAAGAGTTATTTTTAACTATCATTAACAAATATAAATACTGACGTGTGTGTAAATAAAAATAATATATATATTAGGGCTGTCAAAACGATTAATTGCGATTAATCGCTTCCAAAATAAAAGTTTGTGTTTACATAATATATGTGGAGGCACTGTGTATAATTATTTTGTATATATAAAAAACACACATGCATGTATATTTAATAAAAAATATTATTTATATATAAAATATCTATATTTATATGTAATATAAATTATATATAAATCTATATACAGAATATACATGAAAATATTTCTTAAATATATACAAGCATGTGTGTATTTATATATATATATATATATATATATATATACACAAAATAATTATACACAGTGCACCCACATATATTATGTAAACACAAACTTTTATTTGTTTTGACAGCCCTAATATATATATATATATAAAGCTTATTGTTAGTTCTTTTTAGTTATATTAGTTTTTTTTTTGTTTTAGTCATTTTAGTACTTCATTTTAAACCTGAAGGAAAATGTCACCTTGACTGCTAAATGAAACAAGTTAATTTTATTTATGTTATTATAGCTTTATTTCAATTACCGAAAACGATTTGCAATAGTTTTAGGCTTAACTATAAGAGCACTGGCTTAGGCGTTATGCTAAATAGGTCCTTTTTATTTCCACGGACGAAAGAAAGTCATACAGGTGAGTAAATTGACATCTGTTTTTGTTTTGCTTTTTGAGATTATTTCTCTTCTCCACCATTGGACCATGGAGATGTGTTATGTAGAAGACAATGATTTCATAAATGGTGGTTTTTTTTTTTGTATATTGACATATGTTTTTATGTTTTTCCCTACAGAGATGGGGTCCCACCTTATAGGTATCGTAAACCGCATCGACGTGAGATACACGAAAGTGCCAAAGTTAATGGGCGAGTGCCACTACCTCATATTCCTGTAAGTATGCCTTGGATTTCCAGAACACCTTGTTGACTTTACAACACTTTTGGTATGTGTGCTCTCTACCTTTTTATTCCATCTCTCTCTCTCTCTCTCTCTCTCTCTCTCTCTCTCTCTCTTTCTCTTTCACCACCACTCCTTTTTATTTTGTTCTCTGTGCCTTGTCTCCGTCCATCATCTTCTGGTCTTTCCCTGTCATTCTTACTCTCTGTTTTCTTCCCCCTGCCTTGTCTCTCCCATCGCCCCTAAAATGAATGTGCATTCTTAAGATGCACAGCGGTGGCTGGGGAGCTTTGATCATGTGCCGGTGAATAGCTGATGGAGAGTGAGAGAGCGCGAGTGTGCTGTCTAAAGCGTTCCTGATGCTCTCGTCAGCTCTGCCTGCTCTGCCCCAGCAGATGTGAAGCCTCATCCTCTGATGGCTCGGCTTTCCCACTGTACCGGCTCCCGCATAATTGGAGCCTCTGAGATAGAGCCCAATTTAACAGAGCAAACATACACTTCCCCTCACTGGGGCCTTTCACTCATCCTATAGAGACTGAAAGCTGTGGAGGCAGCGAAGACACTTCAGCTCGTACGTGCGTGACGTACTGGAGGCTCTTGACTAATTTTTCTGCATGTGCCATGCGCACCGATATCTATCAAAACTACAATTTGCAGGTGTAGAACATTCTTAAAGAGATAGTTCATCTGAAAATGTCAGTTCTGTCACTGTTTATTCACACTCGTGTAGTTCCAAACCTGTATGACTCACTTGCTTTATTTAATTGAACAATGTTCAAGTTTCGAAGGATATTCAGTAGTATTTGTAAAATTACAGTGGGTTTGCTCCTGATGCAAATTGTGAAACATTACCGTGTTATATTAGTAGAGTATGGCATGGCTGGAAAAGGCTCTCAGCCAATCAGATTCGAGAGCTGGAACTAACAGTATATTGTAAAGATGTGCCCGAAGCGAATACTATGTTTGGAAAGGAAATGATGCATTGTACAGACAGGGACATGGTGATATAATAATATAATAATAATTCAATGCTTTTGCTTTCTCTCCCAATTACATAGTTGGGTAATTTTATTGTATTTTATAACTTACGGGCATCAGTGAGCATTAAGATGCAGGGTATTGGAGTTGCTTCTGTACGCATGCTTTTTACTTTAAATTTTGCTTGTGTGTGTATAGGGATTCGCGGTACTGACCTGACATTTTACAAGATAAGATTTGGATAACACTTTCCAATAAGGTTCATTAGTTAACATTAACTAAGAATGAACAATGCTTCAGCATTTGTTGATATTTGTTAATGTTAATTTCAACATTTGCTAATACTTTATTAAAATCTTGTTAACATTAGTTAATGCACTGTGAACTAACATGAACAAAAAATGAACAGCTGGATTTGTATTAACTAACGTTAACATAGATTAACATAAACAGTAGTGACATTTTGTCTAAATTCAACATACATGGCACCATTTAGTGTCAATATAACACGCACAGAGCTTTGTTCGGTTATGGGTAGGTTTAGGTCTGGGGTAGGGTTAGGGTTAGACCACTAGGAGGCGCCTTTTGTCCCATATGTATCTGCGTCTCATATTGACACTAAAGGGTGCCATGTGCGTTCGATGTAGACGAAATGTCAAAAGCGTCAATATGGCGCCTTGGGATGAGAACGGGCTGGTTAATACATTAACATAATACATAATACATTAACATTAACTTATTAATGTGTAATAAGTGAACCTTATTGTAAAGTGTTACCGATATTTGTCATTGGCGTTTACTAAGTTGCACACCCATGTCCTCCACCTTTGTCCTGTCAGTCATCTCTCCTTATTGTTTTTCACATAAGTGAGATCTGATGTACTGTACCGGACCACTGCAACTCTAGCAATGTCCCTTCAGGGGCTCCGTAGAATGCACTACTCATTTTCCGTGCGTTTTCAAATTCAGATTTAGGCTTCGGGAACATCTCTTATATATGAATGCAATGATGGTACAGCAATAGTAGTGTTTATTCAAATCACACAAATGAGGTTGAACAAATTTTGGCCTGTTCCTCAATTGAGATTCATTGTATGGGTAAAGAGCAAGCGAACGACTTGCCTAACATCTGCTTTTTTTTGTTGTTGTTTAACGGAATAAAGAACATTTATATGGATTTTGAACAACATTATGTGTGAGTAAATGATGATAGAATTTTATTTTTTAGCTGAACTGTTGACCTTTAATTCTTATTGCTACATCTTGTTCAAGTTCACACTATCTCACTTAAGATTTCTTTTGTCCCCTTTGGTTGTGTTCTCCCATTCTGTCTCTGTTAAGTTTAAAAGGCTCTCTTATATTCTGTAAGCGTGGTCTGCGGCAGGGAGGCAGTGTTAGTAACCAAAACGCCTTGTCAAGACTTGACAGATTCTGCAGTTGCACTGGGCATGTAACCGTGTGGGCTGCGGAGGAGACTGATGAATCTTAAGCAAACAGAAGGCCAGAACAAAGAAAGCTGGAACAGACTTTAGATCAGATTTGGCCCTGTAATCAAAATTTTAACGGCTCCTGTAAGGGTTTTATTGGACCTTGTCCAGGCACTGCCTGCAACTATATTTTTTCATGTGTCTGTCCTCCTCCCCCGTCTCTCTTTTTCTCCTTCCAGACTTCTGGAATAATACATTTCCTGGATGTCTGTTGTTTGGAGTTTCATTGGTTTTAGAAGAGAAAAGGTTACAATAAAGATCTATCTGCAGCTTTCCCCTGTGCAACATGATCTGCTCAGATGAAGAGTGATTATCTGATAGGCAGCTCTTCTTTGTTATGAGTTTTGGGTTCATGTTGCAAGTGCAAGATGTGAAGGTGGATTGATTTTTGGTGTATTTATTATGGTGGAAATTGGCAAAAATGTGACGATTCGATAGTATTGTGATATTTGGGCCATGATTCAATATTATTGCGATACAAGCAAGTATTGTGATTCGATTCTGCGATGTATTGCGATTCATGTTCCCTACAAAAAAAAAAAAAATGAGGAAAATAAGACTCTTCAACTCACTTTAATTATATTTCACATTTAATTATGTAAACATTATCTTCTACACATTGCACTGCGTTAACGCGTAGCCTACAGCTTATGCTCAACGGCTGTCCGAATTCGCTCACTCGTTTTCATTCACTTCTTCAAGTGAACAGTATTAGTGGACTTGCTTAGGGAATAGGCCTAACTTAGTGAATGAGGGTTTAGGGGGCGATTTCGGATTCAATCTATGTTCTCAAGCAGTGAAAAATAGAGAAACCAATGAAGAAAACCGGAAATTAAAACTGAAAATTTTTATAATATTGCAAAAAATATCAATACTTGGCGCCCGCCCATGTATCGATACAGTATTTCCACCGAAAATATCGAGGTACTATACTGTATCTTTTTTTATTTATTTTTTTCCCCACCCCTAGTATTTAACCGTTTCTCATTTCCAGTATGTTTTCTGACTGATTCCTCTGCCCCGTTCTTTTCTATGAGGTTTCAAATAGGGCATAATTTTGTTAGGGCACATATCAATGTGCTGTCACAGTCTACACTAGAGGAGTGCTTGAGAGTAGTTTACTTAATACTTGGTTTTATTTTCAGTTTGAAAGTTCCCAAAATTATCCGACGACATGTATAGACTATGAGAAATGTACATTACCCTTAAAAGTAAACAAAACCAAACTTTAAAAGTTTAGAGTCAGTAATAATATTATTAAATGTTAATTTAATTGTATTTATATTAATACTTTAGGCAAGAATGCATTAAAGTCAGGCTTCAAGCCTTTTGCTCACCAGTTGCCCGCTAACTATTTTAATGAATTTTGACGATCGTCAAATCACACCAGTTATGATGTAATTCTATGAATATGTAGTCACATGCGCCGCATGTTTCAGAGTAAAGCCAAATCCCAGCACTCTTGTTCATTTTCATTCAGTTTCGATTCACGTTAAAGGAGAACTTTAACATTGAGCTAATTTTTTGTACATTTGGAGTGCTGTCAGTACAGACAAAAATTACAAATATCGGTGTTGCCTACACTGTGTTATCCTCTTTTTAAAATTCGCACCCTGTCTTCAATGGGGCATGTTCTAAACCTGCTTTTAGTCTCTTAACATCCTTGATTTGTCATTTTGAGTGCACAGCCATGTGAGTGGTGTTATTAAGAGTGACCACGGTCAATCTGACTGCAGTAAATGTGAAAGATATTAATAAAAATGATTTGCTTCCTGTTTTTGATCGAAGGAACAAATTTTCCAATCATCTTCCTTATTTTTTTGTCTTTAGCAATGATATTCTTTTGTAATTGATCTGCTGTCTTTTGTTTGTCTTTTTAAGTTGATGCTTTTACACCGAAACTGTAGACTGAATCAGGGTATTATTTCTCAATAGCACATATTTCCAAAAAATGTGTTTAGTTTGTGTGTCTAGCCTGGATTAATGTTCTCCTGCTTTCAATATTGTATTTTACACTGTTGTGTTATTGTTTAATCAGCAGCTGTAGTTCATTTTTAAAAGCATTGCATTAAATGTGAATGCGACTCGCTTTGTCTTCCCATCAGCGCACTAACCGGATACCAAAGGATATTCACGTTGAGCCGGAGAAGTTTGCGGCGGAGCTGATCAGCAGGCTGGAGGGGGTGCTGAGGGAACGCGAGGCACAAGAAAAACTGGAGGAGCGGCTCAAGAGGGTTCGACTGGTGAGTAGAGCACCCAAACATGCCAGGGAATCGTCCCGTCTCTACTGCGTTTCGAGCTTTAGAGATAGATCAAACACTGAGGCCTGTGCCTCCTCTCATCACGAGCGAACCAGTCGGATGTGTTCTAAAGACTTCCCGTCTTATCAAGGGGACTCTGCTCATCTCTTTCGTCTTTTTTTCCCAGTGTCAGGTGATTCACCTGCCGAGATTGAGCTACTTGCTAGTCTGCCTCAGTGTAATGACTTTGTTTGAAGTCAGTCGGGGCGTGAAGAAATGCTTGCGCGCACCGCAAATGGGAATCTTTTTCCCGACTCAAAGCCAGGTGTTACGTCTCAAGGCAGATTATTTATGTAGTTTGGCCTCCTGTAAGAGGAACTTCCGTCACAGAACAGTGACTTTGAGTTAAGAGCCGAAGGAGGAATGTCATTTGTCTCTTAATTGATATTCTCACCGGTGCCTCAGCTTTCAGCAAACTTGTTTCATATCAGCTGAGCGACTGTTTTCTATACAGCGCTTGCGCTCTTTGGTCCACTGAGCAGGAAGGACTCTGACAGTTAAACATGTTTTTGCCAGCTACTGAGCCTTGACAAGTCTGCATTGCACCCCAGAATGAGGATTTCAGGGTTTCTACTCTCATTTTTAGATGGTTCAGTTTTTAGAGGTTGAATCAGCGCAATGGAAATTGGATGGTTTGCACGTTGCTGGTGGATTTGTGCTGTTTCCCACATCGTCTTTTTTTTTTTTTTTTTTTGGCTTGATCTGTCAAAGATCATCCAGATCTCTCACCTGTACAGCTGTTCAGTAAAAATAAAATGATGCTCAGGCCAAATCCTCAGAATTCCTTCTCTCCTTGGACTTCGCTACCTGGAGAGAGAATCAAAGCATTGCCGAGGCCTTGGTTTTATTGACTTTCTCCATTATGAAAATGAGAAGACAACCAAATCAAAAGGCACATTTGAAGAAGGAAATTTGTTAATTTTGAAATAAAATGCGCTTGTGTTGTTAACAGTTTAAAATACACATGCTGCCATTCAAAACTCACCATTTTTGCTCACCAAGGCTGCATTTATTTAAACAAGAATACAGTAAAAACTAATTCTGTTTAATTTAGAAATATTTCTTATCTTTTCTTAATGTTTTTTTTTTTGTGGAAAGGTAATCCAGTTATATTTTTTCAGGGTCATTAGATGAATAGAAATGTCAAAGGAACAGCATTTATATGAAAAATGAATCTTTTGTAACAATTATAAATGTCTTTACTGTCAATGTTGTTCAATTTAATGCATCCTTTATAAATAGAATTATATATATATATATATATATATATATATATATATATATATATATATATATATATATATATATATAAAACTTATAGTTTAAACTTATAGTGACCTGACAATTTTTTTTTTAAACTTATAGTGACCTGACAATTCAAGTGAAGTGTGTATGACTAGTCAATTCGTGAAATTTTGTATTGTGGACTAATTTTATATGAATAGATTATAATTTATCAGTTTTAAATAGGAACTAGCAGAAAAGATACTCTGTGAAGAAAACTATGCATAGTTCAACCCACATTAACAAAGTGCAATGATGGTAACACTGCAATACAACTTACAAAATGTGTTAACTTTAAATTATTATTAAATTAGTGTTGTTTAAAACTGTTACTCATAAAATGATTCATTTTATGGGGAAAAACAGTCAGAAACAACCATAACTTCAGAATGTTGGATTCTACGCAGATTAAAGATATTATATTCAGTAATTTGCCCGCAACACTGCAGAGTTTGTGGAAACGCGATTAGTTTAATTAGATTTAGGACTGTTTTCATAAGACAAAAGTACATTTTTATTGTCTAAAAGTAACAAAACAGAATGTGACTAAAATGTCATTTAGTCACCAGACTATGATCAAAACTAAATTCAGTGTTGAACCCCATTGTTTTTGCCAGTAAAATCAATATCAGAGAAAATGATAGAACAATCAAGCAAGTAAAATATTAACTGTTATTAAATTAAGAAAGCTGACATGTCAGATAATTTGATGAAGAGGCCTGTGCTTGTCGAGAAATATTATCATGATTTTATTGATTATATTTACAACATTTAAGGTCATGTTTTGAGCAATAAGATAATTCTCTCATCATGTCTCTGTTTCACGTCATTGTGTTTTTGAATGTGACCATGACAAATGCCAATTAAAGGTTTCGTTCACCCAAAAATGATTATTCTGTAAGTATTTACTCACCCTCATGTTGTTCCAACCCCGTAAGATCTTTGTTCGTCTTTGGAACATAAATTAAGATATTTTTTGACAAAACAAACAAAAAATAACGACTTTATTTCAACTATTCACTTTCTTCTCTATGGGCCTGTAGTCAGTTAACGTAGTGTGATTGCGTAGAGATACGTCACACGTAAGCTCACTATTGGCCGACGCTGGTCGTGTGTGATGCGTGTGACGTACAACAGAAGCTTACTCTGTTAAACTAGTAACCTGACTCGAGGCAGAGAGAGAAGTAAATGAATAGTTGAAATAAAGTTATTTTTGTTGCTTTTTGCGCACAGAAAGTATTCTTGTCGCTTGATAAAGTTGAGATTGATCCACTGTAGTCACTTGGACTATTTTAATGATGTCTTTAATAACTTTTCGATGCCAGCAAGTTTCAATCCCTCAAGAAGCCTAGGGACTAGTATGGAGGAGTGATCCAGCTCTCAGATTTCATCAAAAATATCTTAATTTGTGTTTCTGAAGATGAACAAAGGTCTTATGGGTTTGGAACAACATGAGGGTGCGTAAATACTGACAGAATTATCATTTTTGGGTGAACTAACCCTTTAATATAAGCTTGAAAGGGCGACATCTGCTGGTTCAAACAAGTTACTGCACAGTGATTCTACAGTCTATTTTTTTTTCTCTGCAAGTCAATCACCTGACCTGATTTCCTTGTCTTTTATATATAAATGCACACACACACACACACATATATATATATATATATATATATATATATATATATATATATGCATGCATACATTATACTAAACATCTGAGATTTTGAAGTATCTTGTCATCATTGAATAATTTCTGTATCCTCTAGGAAGAAGAAGGCGACGATGCAGACGTCTCCACCGCTCCCTCCCTGGCCAATCACAGGGTTCCTCCTGCGGTCCACATGCAGCATTATGGCGGTCGCTACTCTGAAACGAGCTACAACGGGCTGCAGCTGCGCGATGCACACGAGGAAAACCCAGAGAGCATCCTGGATGAACATGTGCAGCGTGTCATGAAAACCCCCGGCTGTCAATCTCCAGGCACGGGCCGCCACTCTCCAAAGTCCCGCTCCCCAGACGGGCTGCCGGCGGGCAAGATTCCCGGGCTTTTAATGCCACTGTCTGGTGGCCAAGGCAAGCACCAGGCTCGGCTGGGCCCGAAGGGTGAGGCGGCGCACCTGCACCATCACAAACACGTTTACCACACACACTATGCCGCGGGGGGAAAGCCCAAAGAACTGGTGGAGGCGGAAGCAACGAAGATGCACGGGAGCTTACCCTGGAACACGGAGCAACACCACTATGGATCCAAGTCACGCAACTATGCAGATGGCATGAGCGTCGGTCCCAACGGCATGGACCCCATGGGTTACGGGTATGTGTCACAGTGGCTTTTATTAGAGATATATACACTACCATTCAAAAGTTTGGTATTGGTTAAAGACTTTTTTAATATTTCTACACTCACTTCTGCTAACCAAGGCTGTATTTACTTGATAATAAACACACCCAAAAACAGTCAAATTGCAAGGCAACTTTACAATAAGGTTCGTTAGTTAATGTATTAACTAAGATTATCTAACCATGAGTAATACATTTGTTACAGAATTTATTAATGTTAGCTAATAAAAATGCAGCTTTCATTGTTTGTTCGTTAGTTCACAGTGCATTAACTAATCTTAACAAATACAACCTTTGATTTAAATAACGTAATTAACTAAGAAAAAGTAGTATTGTTCATTCTTAGTTCATGTTAACTAAGGTCGGTAACTAATGAACCTTATTGTAAAGTGTTACCAATTGTAAAATACATGAATACATTTTAAAACGTGATTTTGATGTTCTTGTGTCTCACTGTAGCAGTAAAGGCAGCACTCTGTCAAAGCGGCCGGTCAGAAAAGGGGAAGATGGCCGAAACTATGAGATACGAGAGCCCTTGCTCCTGGATGATATGGAGAGGAACCAGAAGATACTGCAGTGGATGATGGAGGGTGAGAAGGAGGCTGGACGCTATAAGAGGAGCCCGTACGGGTGAGAAGCCTTTCTTAGTGTAGAATCTAAAGATATTATTCAATTAGTTGTTAGAAATGTTGTTAGTAAAAGCTCTTTTGGTCTTGCATATTCCTTAGCAGCATCTCCGGCTCCAAGAAAGCTCCGAGTCACGAGGTGTCGAGGCCCAGTTCGGTGGAGCGGCCGGGGGCTGTGCACCCTTGGGTGACCGCTCAGCTCCGCAACAGCGTGCAGCCCTCCCATCCCTTCATCCAGGACCCAACCATGCCACCCAACCCAGCCCCCAACCCCCTCACACAGCTGGAAGAGGCCCGTAGGCGGCTTGAGGAAGAGAGGAGGAAGTCTGGAACGCTGCAGGCCAAGCAGAGGTGAGAGGACAGGACGCGTCCACGGAGTGTCATTGTTCAAATAAGAGACTCAGTGGCCTGATTTGTTATTGCTTGGAAATAATCATGTTATTTACCTTTGGGTCAATGACGCTCAGTTTTTTTGACCTGGATCATTTGTTCAAAATCAAAAGCACTCAATAGTTTGAGTTTTACCGTCAAAAATGTCAGGTTGAAACTTTCCTAATATCATAATGTAGGGAAAAAACATAATAAATTTTTATTATGATTTTTTATTTTTATTTTTATTAATAATTTTTATTTTTTATGTTTTTTGAATAGGGCTGTCAAACGATTAATCGCATCCAAAAAAAAAGTTTGTTTTTACATAATATATGTGGGTGCACTGTGTATAATTATTTTGTATATATAAATACACACACATGCATGTATATTTAAGAAAAAAATATTATTTAGATACAAAAATATTTATATTTATATATAATATAAATTATATATAAATCTATATACAGTATATACTTGAAAATATTTCTTAAATATATACAAGCATGTGTGTGTATTTATATAAAGAAAATAATTACAAACAATGCACCCACATATGTTATGTAAACATAAACTTTTATTTTGGATGCGATTAATCGCGATTAATCGTTTGACAGCCCTATTTTTGAATATATACATATATTTATATATATATATATATATATATATATATATATATATATATTTTTTTTTTTTTTTTTTTCAAAAAGAAAGTCTTAAAGTAGTTTGGTATAATCTTTGTTTTTGTTATTAGTAGAAATGGTGGTTGTATCATCATTAATAATACTGATGATAATAATATTTAGAATTTATTCATTTTTAAACCTTAGGGTTTTGGATATTACAATTTTATAAATATTTGAAGAAAAAACACTGCCAAGTCAAACTATTAAGACCAATGTTCTGTAACAAGCAGGGAAAAACAATACAGGAAAAGATGTCAAAGAAATGACCCCTTTAGTCCCTCATGACTCATGACTGTCAAGGCCAATAAGTCGAATAATTTGACCTTTATATGACAAGGCAAGGTTCGCCCATTCCGGTCACATGGTGTGACTACTTAAATACTTTCTACCTTTCTAACGTATTATTGAAAATGATTGAGAAAGACTTGAGGTGTACGGAAAATGTTAGTTTATACTTCCACTTCCACCACCACTTTATTTTGAAGGTCATTATATGAACTCCTTTGTTGAAAATGGTATTAAAGTTTTTAAAATCCACATTTTAAACGTAAAGTTCTTTATATTAGATGTTTGTCAGTGACTCGTCTATTACCCATAATGCACAATGCAAGGCTGCCTCCTCTATCCCACCCTGTTGCGGCTGGCTGAGGTGCATGCGTGTAATGAGGCGGTGTGAGCCTGCAAACGCAGCCGGTGTGTCTAACTCGGGGTTGTTCCTCAGGTATGTGCTGGAGGTGATCCAGAGGGGTCGCACCGCCGTCAGGCCCGCTCTGTTTCCCACGCTCAGTGTGGTGCCCGCCGTCTCCGACACGGAGCTCTCTGAGTCAGAGTATGTTCCCAATACTTCTTCATAGAGCGTAGCCCTTCCTTTCACCATCCCATGCCACCGATACATGCTCTTGCATGTGTTTGTCAGGGCTGTGCCTTCATGTAGTTCACTAACGCTTCTGTGTGTAGCGCTTTTAAGAGTATAATATAGACTGACCCGTCATAGCGCGTAGTTCCTCACAGATTTGGTTCCAGTGTGTTAACCGCTGATCGGCTGGAGGAGAACTAATGCACATATGCAGTTTAGTGACATCAATGTTGGTGTGGATGAGATGAAAGCGCCACAACAGTGAACATGTTTGTTTTTTTCTTTTCTGAGGAACATGTCTCAGACATCTGGAATTCATTTTACTTGGCAATAGTAACCCGAGTCTCTGCTGACCACTTCAAACCCAGTAGGGCACGTACGAGGGCTTTCAGATACGCCTTACATTACAGGACATTCTCATTTTGTTGCTAGAAAAGCAAAAACGCACCATTTTTATCCCACCTTTTTATGGACTAAATGCTTTGGTTTGTTTTTCAAGTGGCTTTTCGTTTCATTTGCAGGCATAAGAATACGAAGAAGCAGCCTTGTGAGAACATCACCGTGGCCTATTACTTCTGCGGAGAGCCCATCCCGTACAGGACGTCCGTCAAAGGGAGGATCGTCACTCTGGGACAGTTCAAGGAGCTGCTTACCAAGAAAGGGAGCTACAGGTAAACCACCTACACCTCTTGTTCTTGGCGTCAGTAGGTTTTTAAGGATCGTCTGTGGTGTTTAATTTAGATGATGAAAAATGAAGATTCTGTCATTTACAAGTCTCATGTCGTTCCAAACTTAAATTTCTTCTGTGAAATGCAAAAAGAGAAATTTTTAACACTGTGCTGGTCGCTCCTGGACTGAAGCTTTCAACCTTTCAAAAAGGATGCAGTATCAGTATAAAAGTATCATAGAATGGCTTCATACCACTTTCACATTAGTGTTTTTAAAGAAAGAAAGAAATGAATACGTTTATTCAGCAAGGATACACCAAAAGTGACATTAAAGACGTTTTTAATATTACAAAAGATTTCTTTCAAATAAATGCTGTTCTTTTGAACTTTCTATTCATCAAATCCTGAAAAAAACACATTCTACAACGTTAACCAGCACAACTGTTTTACCATTGATGATGATGACGATAATAATAATAAAAAGAGGAAATGTTTCCTGAGCATCAAATCATAATGATTTCTGAAGGATCATGTGACACATTGGGCCCTATTTTAACGATCTGAAACGCAAGTGTCAAAGCGCATGGCGCAAGTAACTTTGTGGGCGGGTCCCGGCGCTGTTGCTATTTTCCCGGCGGGATAACTGCCTCTTGCGCCTGGCGCAAATCTAAAAGAGGTTGGTCTGAAGTAGCTTCATTATTCATAGGTGTGGTTTGGGCGTAACGTGAAATAAACCAATCCGAGCGCCATCCAACATACCCCTTAAGAACAGGTGCGCATGTTGCATGACTGATTGTTATTATAACGGCGGATTTACCAGGCGTGCGCCAGGAGCGTTCACAGCCGATGAGACCGACGTTCTTGTCAGGACAGTGAAAGACAGAACAGAAGTGACGTTGTATGGGGATGGGAGAAACTCTTGCACATCAGCGTCGGTTAAACATTATAGCCTATACGTGTGTTTCTTGCCACTATTGGGCAAACAGGTCTGATCCTTTAGTACTACAATAGCCTTAAGAAATGGGTAATTCGTTTTTTTCATCTTCATGGAAACCACAATGATTTCCCTCTTGTGTTAATATTTTTCCTTGTTATAATGTATGATTTGCAAAAATAAAAACTACTGCATCTATGTTGATGAGAGAATCAGTATATGCGCGTTGTGTAGGCCTACCCGCTACATTATGGCCAAGCATGCGCTTAAAATAGCATTATGAACAACGCGCAACGCACCACTGATTTTAGACCAGGTTTTTTCTGGTCAGTGGCGCAATTGTGTTCTGGAAGTGTAAAATAGCACCAGGAAATGTTTGCGCCGAAACACGCCTCCTTTTTGCGCCGATCCGCCCAGGGAGCGCAAGTTCATTTCCTAGTTTACCAACGTGCGTCTGTGGAGGGGAAAATCCCGCTTTGCGCGCGTGCAAAATAGGAATGAGACATGCGTTTGTGTATAAAGTCATTTGCGCCGGGTGCAAGATAGGGCCCATTGAGTGCTGAAGTTACGACGTCACTGTAGGTGAAAACGTGGAAGTGAGTTAGCATTTTAGCACTCCTGGTTCCCTCGCTCTAAAATCTATAGGATTTTTTTAATGTGTTTTTGCTAAATCGCCTGAAATAAGGTCTGTGGTGAACAAAGCCTCTAAATATTTTCACGTTTTGATCTATGACGTAAAACACACCAGTTATAACCTGCTTGTGGTTTTTTAAACTTTATTGTGTCTGCTTGTGTCTTTTTTAACTTCATAGGCTTCAAAATGTATACATTTTGGATTAACTTGTAAAGATTATCATGATAGACAAAACGTGTAAGGGTCACAACTCTTTGTTGAACACACTTATTTTTGGCGATTTTCCAAAAGTCTATGGGGAAAATGCATAGCTTTTCGATCGAGGGAACCCATGCGACGCTAACTTCCGAGTTGTCCTACAAAGTGACATCATCACTTTAGCACTCTATTGTCCCTCAGAAACATACCCCTAGTCCCCCCTTGGGCTTATTAGCAGGTGGTCACCCTAGTATCGAATCGTGACATGAGGGAATCGTTATACCCCTACTAGTTATCAACGTGGGGCTGCTTACACGGCACCGGTCTAACAGAAAAATTTATAACCCGAGTCCAATGCAATACGGAGAATTTATATTGAATTTTATAGTCCATGGTTATACTAAAGAAACGTTAGTCACAAAAACAGATAAAACGGACACCCCTCGTTGTGTTTATGCTTCTTTTTAAAATTATATTAAATAAACATAACTATATATAAAATTACATCTAAACGTATTTACGTTCCGTTTCAAAGACGGGAGGACAGTAAATTTTGAAGACTCTGCCATAATCCCGTTTTCCTCCGCTTTAATCTCCACAACCAGAAATGGACGAGCATCCTTGCGTCAAATGCGGAATTTATGCGGGCATATAGCCCATTGTTTAGAATGCTTTTCCTGTGAGCTTTTTTTTTTTTTTTGTAGTGTAAAATAAAACCTGTAAGAGTAGTTTGCCTTTTTGCTAGATAATTTTATCAGATAAATACCTTAACTATGTTTAGTATTTTGTTGTTCTTCTTATTTTTAAAAAATATGAAAATTTCCCTAATTTTAATGTTTTAATCGAACTCGTAGGGTAATAAACAAATACTATTTAATTTTATTTAATTATGTAGAATTATTTGACTGAAGTAGATGAACTTAAACCATCACGATCCCTCTCCCTCACCACACCTCAGGTATTATTTCAAGAAAGTGAGCGACGAGTTCGACTGCGGAGTGGTGTTCGAAGAGGTGCGCGAAGATGACGCCATCCTGCCCATCTTCGAGGAGAAGATCATCGGGAAAGTCGAGAAGATCGACTGAGACGGGAAGAGAGGGAATGGGTCTGCAGAGGAGCAGCAGCAGCATGTGGAGAACGAGAGGGAGCTGCGAGCAGGTGCTGAGATTGGTACAGCGAACGTGGACGGACGTACTTGCGGGCGAGCGAGAGGTGCAGAAACAGGGAAGGTTGCTGTGGAAAGTACACTATTCACTCCGAGGCTTCTACCTCTGCACAAACGGCTTTCAAAGTCAAGTCAAACAGCTGCTCGGTGCTCAAGATCACTGCGTTGTGCACAGAGAGCCCTTGGACTCACAGAGACGAAAGCGCGAGGCAGCGTTCTCGCACTTTTGCTATATTTCTAACTCTGAAAAATGTAATGTAGCAATGTAAAGTTAGCCTAGAGAAAAAGTACTATGAGAATATGTTTACTAAAGCTGCATATTTTTGATATGACGTATCAGAAGGAACATATCCTTTCTAATTTAACAACTCTTGTAATTTTATATGTACTGGTACCAGATATGTACAGACTGTCTGTTTAAAAAGGAAAAAGAGAAAGTTTTATATCTATTTAAATATTTAAAAAAAGGAAGAAAAAAAAAGAGAAATCGGTTCAACCCATATCAACCCGACCTGGTAGATTTCACGAAGCTGCGGTTACAGAGGCTGTCCGAGGAGAGGAAATCACAACCCACGCTTTACCAAGTGCTTTTAACTCCTAAAACCGGTTTGTAATCAGTCCACATCAGAGAGGGAGGAGTCACTTTTCACGGCATTATGCATCGATGTCAAAGGAGAATCGCTTCAAGCGAAAGTCCTGTACGACTATGCCTTCACACGATGTCATGACATGCATAATGCGTAATCCCTCTTCTCTTCACGCACACCATGTCCCGACATTACAAAGCAAATGTCTTGAGATTTTTTTGAGTGGAACAACTGTAGGTCTGTAGTTTATATCCAAAATCTGTAAGGTTGCTTTCCAGGTGCTCGCTCGAGCGTGTAAGACCCACAGCGGCAGTGACGCCTGTTTATGAGCAGGAGAATGTGAGACTTGTGGAAGAGGACACGAAGTTCTGGTCGTCCTGGGGTCCATCGTCTACCGAGTGCCATTGGACAATGTAATGATCATGTTTACACTTACCTTAATGTATTACAGAACAAGAAACGAATAAAGAATTGTAGCCTTTTCAGTTTAACTCGGCTAAATGCGGTGCCTGGCGAGAATGGTTTTTAAAAAATGTAGTTTTAGCCTAACGTGGTCTGCCTTGAGATCATGAAACACCAAAGAGAACAATCTATCACAGGAGCCGGTTGAAATCCGTTTGCGTTGTTTCGGCAACGAAAACGAAGCTCCTCCATAGAGTTTTCAGGCTGCGTGTCGTAACGAAACACGGATGAGTGTAGTGACCGCTAGGGAAGTGGTGCTGTAACTTTAGAATGTTTGATTTGTTGTTCTGGTATCCCATCTTAATGCTAGTTTTTAAATTTTAAATTCCCGGTGTAGTTTGATTTTTAAGTTGCCATTGTCGTCAATGTTTTTTTCAATGATGTGTTTTTTAGTTGTTTTTTTGACCTTCATTCAATTGGAATTATTTTGGTTCTCCGTCAACTTGAACAATATGGGTACTTGATGCAAAATATGGAACATTTCTCATGTTTGTTTTGACTCATTTTAATTACGGTGTAATTATCAACTTGGATGTAAAGAGTTAACTACTGTGAATAGCCTGGATGTGAGCTCTTCTCACTGAATGATGGATGACCTGTACATAGACATCACAGAGTGCCTTTCTCACCATTCTCATCTCTTATCCACTGTCTGCTCTCCTCACTCCATGTGTCCAGTACCAGGGACTTGCATTATGTTTTTAAGTTTCTTAAGAGTTTTTTGTTAGATTCCTATGCGAAGAGCATCAACACACTTAAAGTCTTTCGATGTAAATATGTACATTTTTTTTTTTTTTTTTTTAAATGCGTCTTCAACTACAACCAGCAACCCAATTTGGATATTTAGTGCCCTGGTTCTGCTTAAGTGTGCCGAGTTGTACAGTTATCATTTTATGGTACTTTGGACAATAAAGATATGTAATAAACGAAATGTGTAGTTCTCTTATTACTTTTTGTATGAATCTATATAGAAATTATATATATATATATATATATATATATATATATATATATATATATTTGTAGTTATTTGGGTTGTTTTCGCAATGCTTATTTTGACTTTCAATAATTTGAAGTTTAATATGTCTTCACTAAACAGACGATGGCGCTCTTGTTTCCTAGCAACAGTTTTATGAGCTTTGCCAAGATCTCATGCAGCAGCCGATGGCTGAGGTGCCACATAAACTATGAATTATGACAGATTATATAAAATAAGCTATTAAAAACATCACAAATCTGTAACGCGTCATTGCTTTTTTTTTTTTTTTTTGATAAAAATTAGCATCACCGATCCATACTGAAAACGCTTAATGATTTATAATTTGAGTCGGGACGGATTTCGCGGGAAATGTCAGATTTTCAGAAAAGAAAAAGCCATGTAATGTGTCAGTTATGACAGCTTGTAGCCATAACTAATGAACGTTATTGACACTATTAATCGATCCAAAGGGAATCGACCGTTAGTAAAACAAAGAAACCCCGTTCGAATAGCTTTGCTAAATAACAAATTGATAGCCATAATACAACTCGTATCAAGATTTTCAGGGATGGTAACAACTCACGAGATATGAAGGGATTAAAAGCCAACCCAGAGATGGCGTTATTCCCTCAGATAAAATAAAGAGCGGAGCCGAAACCTGATGTATAGGCTAATTACCACAATCTTCCTCCGTGAGTGACTTGCAGTTTTGCTCCTCGAAAGTTACAGTGGAGGACTATGAGAGGTGGCAAGGCAACACCAAAGCAAGCATCGTACAGCTGCATTGGGCTAACACAGTAATCATCTGTTTAAAAATAATTAAAATAACAAAACTTCAATATCAAACACTTGTTGGCTACTTGGACGATGTAGCTAAATCTCAAGTTTCAGTGGAAGTTAACTTCTGAATATGCTAATGTTGGAAAGAAATATCAAAGTGCATGAAGTGTGCTATTTGGGAGAGGGCTCAAGTCCCTGCTCCTAAAGTAGTAGTTTTTGAACACTGAGCATGCTGATTGGTTGAGTTCAAGCAGCGTTTTGATTGGTTGACTCTGCAGATATTTATTTCAACCACCATTTTTTGTAAGTGTGTTGTGGTGCGTGCAGTAAGAGTTGTTTGCGATGCAAATATGACAGATGGACCAACGAGGGGCTTCAGGCTTTCTTAAAGGGATAGTTCTCCCACAAAATTGAAAATTCTTTCAGTTACTCAACATTCGATATCCCAGTCCTTCTGATAAAAGAGTAGGGGTTCAACCCTAGCATCCTTGCCAAATTTGTCCATTGGCCACTGTCTATCATGACCTCCTAATCATCCCCATACATTCTGATTCGCTTCATCACTCTGTCTCCTCTTCACCAGTAAAGGTGTGTGGTGGGCGTTCTGGCACAATATGGCTGCCGTCGGCTCCATTGACAGCTATTTAATAAAAAATTTGAAGGCCCAGAAAGGTAGGAACGACATCTTTAAAATATTCCATGTGACCACCGTGGTTCAACCTTAATTTTATGAAGCAACAAGAATACTTTTTGTGTGCCAAAATAAGGACTTTATTAAACAATTTCTTCTCTTCCGTATCAGACTCCGTTGATGCATGCGCAGGGGCTGGCGTTCCCAGAAACGAAGATGCAGACCATTCAGAAATATGACTGGATTTCTAATGATACAAAGCTTAATGCAAATGGTAAGTGTCTCTTTAATGTTAATTTTGTGTACTTCAACTGTAAATTCAGCATTTTCAATAGTTTTTTTCTTCCCTCTTGTGTGACGCATACTAAGAGTGTAACAGCTTCCCAAACAAGAAAATATGTAGGGTGAGGCTTGATTTTGTCTTTGGGGAATTGATTGGATTTGGATGGTTGTGGTTTGCTATTGGTCGATCTCATGTGAGTGACAGGTTGCCCCGCCCTCGCTCCAGTAAACACGTCATCAGTAGAGAAGAGATGTCACTACAAAAGGGAGGGGGACGTTTTGATTAAAGATTACGAGGGCACGTGAATTTAAAAAATAATTATGCACATGGATAAATCATTTATTATAAATAGACCAACTGCATTATAAAAAAAAACAACAACAGATTTGTCCATTTTGATTTCATGGTGACTTTAAACAAAACAACCATTTGTTGTATTTGTAATGCGACAGGAGGCGTCCAGGAGCTGTGGGAACTCTGAGTGCTTTGGTCGGAGGCTTTCTTTTGTAGACGGCTCTTCTGAGACCTAATGGGTTTTTAAAGAGGTCCTTGGAGAAAATAACCACAAAAATGCATAGCTTGGACTCTTTTTAACTTGAGCACATTGTAGATATAGCATGAAAAAAAACAAAAACGATTTGATCGGTGGCTGCTTCCATCTAAGAGGAACACAAAGGGTTTTTTTTTTAATGATCAAGCCTGTTCCCTATTTGCTCAGGTCTTTGCTTCTGCGAGAGGCTGTGGGTGTTGTTCCGTTTCATGTTTTCTTCAGTACCTCGGGGTTTGTTGATTTGGGTCACTCACTCTCCCGTATTGGACTTCCAATTAACTCTGGAACACCGTGCTGAGCTCAGGTTACGATAACTGAGATGCTTAATTGAAAAGGAAAGATCATTAGGATGTCCTGCCGCAGTATCTTACCCAAGCCTAGAAGGACCAAATAAAAACAAAAAGGCTTTTTAATTAGCAGATGGTACATCTCCAGGATATACATATGCAGTGTTTTTCTCAACTGGCCCCTGTGACCTCTGTGATCAAAGCTGCTGGGCAAATGTTTGATTTAAGGCTCTCACTCATCAAATACTGATCTGATGCTGTAGTTCACACTTCTGATTGAAGCTGGATCAGATCAGGCCACCTGTACCTCTGTCACTCTCACCAGACCTGTCTCGGCTTCAGTAATGATGACTCCTGCCCGCTGTGGCAGGTTTAATGTGATTTTGAGCTCTCTGGCTCCCTGTCGTTGTGTGCGAGAAACTGATTTTGTCGTGATGTATGAGTTTTGCTCAGCGTGCCCATTTTGTGATAACTGCGACCACCAAAAAATACTTTTCACACTTGAGCAAAGAAAGCTAAAGTGTGTCTTGATTATTTTGACAGTTTTTGCTCAATTTAATGTTTCTTTGCTGGATTGATGTATTCATTTATTATAAATACTGTATTTTTTTTTTATCTTACTCACCTTAAACGTTTAAACTGAAGTGTTTCTTCAGTATTTTTAGCTAGAAATAATATAGATAAACTACATTTCAAAAGCTCGGGGTTAGTAATATTAATACTTTTTTTCAGAGCAAATGTGACAGTAAAGGCATTTATGGGATTATAAAAAAGGTGTTGCTTTCTATTTATCAAATAATACAGAAAAAAAAACTGTTTCACAGTTGCCACAAAAATATTAAGCAGCACAATTGGTTTCCAACATTAATATTAATAGTTTCTTGAGCATCAAATCATCATATTAGAAGGATTTCTGAAGGATCATGTGACAATGAAGACTAATGATGCTGAAAAATCAGCTATGAACTACATGTTAACATATTCACCTTATATCCTTACACCCATGACACTTTAATGGGGTGTAGCTTCCATTAGGCTTGCTCTATGAACGCAATACATTAAAAAAGTGTCACAATTAGATGGCATTAATCGACTCGCCCTTCAACCATCGAACATTAAAATAAAATTTAAATGTTTAAAAGAATCAAGGTACTTTCAAAAGACCAAAAATAGCCCCAAAGACACAAGTCTTTGTAGTCTTGTTGATTAGTCTGTAATCTGTATTGTATAACAAGCCTTAATCAAAAATGTTCATTAACTTCACCATTACGTGACACTATATTAAAGTTGTTTCCGTCATTTTGATAGATTATAAATTGCATTTACTCATGAAATCAAACCTGGAAAGAGACGTGAGGATTTGAGGAGAATAACGAGAGATTCTTCGTGCATTCGAGTGAATTATTAATGGAATATTAAATTCGGGAGAACAAATGTGCCATATATGTTTTCCTTTTTCATACTTTTACAACGGATTGGAAAGGAAAAAATAAAAATCATCTTGAGGGATAGAAAGCAGTGGATGAAAAGACCATAGTCTTGTTATAAAATGTCACGTTAAAATACCAAGTCAAGTCACCTTTATTTATATAGCGTTTTTTTACAATACAGATTGTATCAAAGCAGCTTCACAGTGATAAAATGAAAATAATACAACAGTTTGTTTCTAGAAGATAATTGCGTCAACGTCCACCTTAAGGTAGGCAGATCAATAATATTGTTGAATATTAAATGTCCCCAGTAAAGCAAGCCAAAAGCCAAGGCATCAGTGGAAAGGAACCAAAACTCTATCAGGTGACAGAATGGACAAAAAAAACCTTGGGAGAAACCAGGCTCAGTCGGGGGCCAGTTCTCCTCTGGCCAACGAAGGAACAGTGTGTGATTCAGCATTACAAGTCAAATTAGATTGGAACATTAACAGTATCTGTCCATTTCCATCTGTTTGGAAGTCGAAGTAATCACGCCGGTATGGAGACGAGTTGTTGAGGATCAGTGCCGATGGCTGTCGTGTCGATGAGGCCAGAACTTAAGGATGAGTTTGGATGGGTCCAGGTGCAGGTCCACCATAGAGGGTCCCTCGGGATAAACAGAGAGACTAATATTAGCGTAGACACCATCCTTCTTATAATGTACCAAGTACATCAGGATTTACGGTACATGTTCCCGGCTCTGGCTGATCTAAACTATACACTACAGCCTAATTTTGAATTAAGGAAGTCTATAGTGTTGCATGTTTGGCCAAAGAGATGTGTTTGTAGTCTAGATTTGAAATGACAGATTGTGTCAATTTGGTCAGAATCTTCAGATCTTCTCTAAATCAGTCAGGTTTCTGGGCTGTCGCTGAGAAACACAGAGTTTAAGCTCCCTCCAAAGATTCTCTATTGGGTTTAGGTCTGGAAACTGGCTAGCTAGGCCATGCCAGAACCTTGATATGCTTCTTAGAGCCACTCCTTGGTTATCCTGGCTGTGTGCTTTGAGTCATTATCATGTTGGAAGACCAACCTGATCTCACGACAAGTCGTACGAATTCGACGAATGATTAAAAAGCAGCTAATTCGTAACAATTCATACGACCTCACTCGTACAAATTAGTACGATTTTGCTAAATCGTACATATTTTACAAATTGGCCAATTCGTATGAATTCGTACGAATGACCTACCCCTTACCCCGCCCCTAAACCTAACCGTCACGTGGGTTTAGGCAAACCGTACAAATTCGTACGAGTGAGGTCGTACGAATTAAACATTTTTTACTCGTTCGTCGTGTTCGTACGAATTGGGCGTGAGATAGTGTTGGGGAGACCCAGCCTCGACCCATCTTCAATGCTGTAACTGAGGGAAGGAGGTTGTTCCCCAAAATCTCGCAATACATGGCCCCGGTCATACTCCCCTTAATATAGTGCAGTTGCCCAGTCCCATGTGCAGAAAAACACCCCCAAAGCATGACACTACCACCCAGTTGGGATGCTGTTCTTGGGATGGTACTCATCATTCTTCTTCCCCCGAACACGGTTAGTGGAATTATGACCAAAAAGCTCTATTTTTGTCTCATCTGACCACATGACTTTCTCCCATGACTCCTCTGGATCATCCAAATGGTTATTGGCAAACTTAAGACGGGCCTTGACATGTGCTGGTTTAAGCAGGGGAACCAACAGTAACCTTGGAAACGGTGGTCCCAGCTCTTTTCAGGTCATTGACAAGCTCCTACTGTGTAGTTCTGGGCTGATTTCTCACCTTTCTTAGGATCATTGAGACCCCACGAGGTGAGATCTTGCATGGAGCCCCAGTCCGAGGGAGATTGACAGTCATGTTTGGCTTCTTCCATTTTCTAACGATTACTCCAACAGTGGACCTTATTTTCACCAAGCTGCTTGGCAATTTCCCCGAGGCCCTTTCCAGATGAGTGGTCTGGACTAGAGTGCTAGCATTCTATGTAATCAAATACTTCAACAGGAAGTAGAAAACCGTTTAGTCAGTTGAACCCGCTATGAATCATGGGAAATAGAGCGGGTGCAGAAAAAGGTGGATAGCTAAAAAGTGCCCCGAGCACCTGAACAATAACAGAGATCGCACCAAAAGTATGTTCTGTACAGATGCTATGTAGCTCTCCCGTACCACCATTGACTTGAATTGAGAATATATATTCAACTTCTTATTATCTAAAACTGATGTTTACCATGCATTTTGTGCTCTTTCTCTCAATCGCTGATTCAGATGTGAATATTCTTATATCACCTACACTTTGAGCCTCCAAAGCACTAGAAAAACCATTGATCTATACAATAGAACTCAAATGCAGGAAACCCAAGATTTTCTACCTAACTGAAGAAGCATTATAACATTTTCTTGGATACCAGTAATTAGACTTGGACTCTAATTTTACCCAGTACGTGATGCATCTTTTCATATAAGTATAGTAGGCATTGCAAATCTACCCAGGTTACCCAGAACAGCTACAGCCACCGGTTCAAAGCCCCATATCTCAGATCTATAATACAATATGAGTGCAAACATGTGATCGAATAAATTCAACGTTTGGTTACAGCTAATTTTATACTTACGAACAAACCTTAATGAAGAGAGCATTGCCTTCTTTCCTTGGTTTCCTAAGTGTTGTCGAGTTTTCCACCATGACGATTTTGGTGTAAACCATAGCCAGATAATTATAAGTGTTAACCACTTCAATCTGTTCACCAGCAAAATGGCATTTTTTTAAAAAACCTTCTAAAAACCATAACTTAGTTTTACTCAAATTCACTCTCATACCGTAGTGGTAACATAATATTTCGAGCTGTTCGTTGTATCTGACACATTAACCATATCATCAGCAGACGACAAGGTCTGTATTTATTGAGTTCTCCAAAGCTGATAGCAACCAGCATAGTCTCCTGTATGTTACACCCATTAGGAATGGTTTTGGTGGAAAAGCTTTTGGGGTGCTGTACTGAAATCTATATATTCTAAACTTAAATCTTGTGTGAAAGTAATTGATGGTTTAACTGAGTATTTTGACTGTGCCATTGGTGTTCGACAGTCTTCTATTGTTTATTCTTGTCCTAAACGGACTATGCTAAAGGAAAACTGTAAAGGTATTCAGATCACAGAAGAAATATAGGACAAGTAATACCGGTAATACTTTTCAGACTTTTTCTTCAGGAAGTCTATTACATCCATAAAATATTTAGCACACAATGTTCAATAGACTATAATAGTCTAATACCAGAACAAATTGAGTGTCCTATTATTTAAAAAAAAAAGAAAAAAAGAAATGCATAAATCTCAGGTGTAATCCTGAAGAATAAAGCTGGCCTAACATCAGTGGATCCTGCAGTCTCCATGGTTACCGCAGCACTGAAATGCACCTAGGTTTCTAATAGCTTCAGTCATGAAAGTGTAAAATTGAATATTTAGAATATCAGAAAAAAAATCAGATGGACACATACATGTAGTTCACATTTACATTTAGAGTATATGAAAATGAGTTTACATGGTTTAGCAACACTGCTGTACACATGCAGAACTCTTTCCTGGCTGAGAGTAGTTAAGAAGAAAAAAAAATGTTAAAATGGATGTTCTTCCTATGTATATAAACTAATTGAAAACAAACTTTAATTTATAAAGCCACATTTATGCAGTTCATTCATTAGCAATTATTTTTGAGAGAAAGCTGAAGTCTAAGGATGCCGATAAAAGATTAGCCAACACCAAATGTCCAAAAAAATAATTAATGATGCTTTCATGGGTAGAAAAACAATAAAGCAATAATGTTATGTAAAATCAAAAGAAGAGTATTTCCAGTACATGGTTATAAAAATTCCATGTCTTTGTTTAGCAGCACTTAAAACCAACCTTGATGCTGACCAAATTTAATTATTTTTTTTAAAGGGAAATTCGATCTTTGTACAGAAAACAGAAAAAATTGGACCTGTCCTATTATTTTCTCCATAAGCAAAGAATTCTTAACATGAAACTTGAATTAAGATTAGCATTCATTCATTGTACAGTGGAGACGGTTATTAAGCACTAATCTGTAGAGTTATTAATGTTTATTTTATGAAATGTATGCATAATTATTCTCACAGTTGACTCTGAAAGGGTGAAAGTACAGTATATTGTTGGTTCAGCTTCATAATGGACTGACTTTTTTGCGTAGAAGCAGTCCTACATTTGAACTTGAAGATCATTTCTCAAATGTCTGTACTTGTTATTCAGAGAATGAAAGGAAAAAAAACAAACGTGCATGCCTCTCTTGCAGTTGTGAAATCTATAAATCTCAAATGATCTTGAAATTATGCAATTGTTCAATTTAAAACAAGTATAATATGCTTTCAAATATAATTTATTTCTGTGATTTAAAGCTGATTTTTCAGCATCATTACTGCTCGTAATCTTTCTTTACAAAGTGACATTGCCATTTACTGGTCTGGCACTCATGATATAGCGTTTTTAGTTATTTCCGCGGATCCGTGTGAACGGGATCATTTTGATAATCTTTTTCATCTGTATAGAGGAAACACATTTTTCGTAAAAAAAAAAAAAAAAAAAAAAAAAAAAAAAAAAAAAAAAGTTTTGTCCTGTCGATGAGGCCTTTTGCAGGGGATAGTCTAGTTGATGCGGTCTTTGCTTACACTTCAGGGCTGCATGCGATGTGGTCATGTACAGGCGCAGGTCCATCATCTGATCTGGATCCGATCCCCGATCTACGCTAATATTTGCATAGATGCCATTCTTCTTGTGATATATCAAGCACATCAGGTATTATGGGAAGTGTTCCCGGTTCCTGCTGACCTATGCAGCCTAATAATCATTTTCCATAATTTGAATTATAGAAATTAATGATGTGTTATGTGTATACCAGGTTAAAGAGATGTGTTTTCAGTCTATATCTAAACTGACAGAGTGTGTCTGCTTCCCAAACATACATATACATATATCATGTTAATCCCACTTCAAATGATATATATTGTATATACAATATAGCCTATACATAGGCTATATTGTTTAATATACTTTAACAGGGTTATGTGATCACTAACGTTTAGAGATTGAAAGCTTTTGTCAGCACTCAGTTCTGAATCAAAAATGATCCCACTTTTGCGTTGTTAACCTCGAAAGGGTTCATTCTTCAGCAGCAGGATTGGCCATTTCTTGTTTTTCACACATACGGCACATTGTCCATTACTCTGTACTGTATCTACACTCAGCCTAGAAACTGCTCTAGCCCATTTTCTGCAACTGCAGTGACTGATTGCTTTAAAAGTAGTGTTAAGATAATTAAGGGCAAGAATGAAAGCATTGAACTGTTCAGAGAAATGTTACAACACCCGTGGGGTGCCACTGCTCTTTTACTTTGAACATGATGTCTTAAATGCTATACAAAAATATGAGGATAAATTTGGCTTCCAGTGACATAGACAGTGTTCGTCATTCACATGATGAAGAATCGAATGATGGGAAAAATATTTGAATATGATAGAAAATGATTAAGATGTGGACAAAAGAATGTATTCACAGGAAAATGACGTAGATGTCACATAAAGGAGGGGTTGACTGCTTTTTTTCTTTACATGATTGTATTTATGGGGTGCAATATAACATGTATTCGTGGTTTTTCTTTTTTTAAAAGTCTTATTTTTCATAAACTTCACCTTTATTGTCAGCCGCGCTCTCCTCTGTCCCCTGAACGAGTGGTTGACTTCCTGAGTCAATGAAATCACTCCCTCAGAAACACGTCGTGGGCTCCGATTGGTTAGTTTGGGCGAGTGTGTTGTGATTGGCTAAACTGTCGCTCACGTTGTCCGGAAGGTTAACGCCCATTACCTTTATGGGCGGAACATGTCATGTATGTCATGAGCTCCGGTCCAGGTGTAAATATGTGTCGAACTGCAGTATCAGTTTGAGGCAGAATCAGACCGAGAAAGCCACGATGAAGAGAGTCAATCAGAACCTCACCACACACGGCTCTTACTAAACGTTTCTGAATGATAATTTGCTAAATTTTTAACTTTATACACGTTTGTTTTCCACAATAGCATCTGACTGGCAACAATAGCAACTGACTGGCTACTAATGTCATACTCAAACAGCGTTGGCAAGTTTACGTTCTTGATCAAATCGAAAATAACGTCATAATAGGGTTTATATCACCCTGTAGCCCAAGACTGGTTGCCCACTGAAGCTAAGCGGGGCTGAGCCTGGTTAGAACCTGGATGGGAGACCTTCTGAGAAAACCAGGTTGCTGCTGGAAGAGGTGTTAGTGAGGCCAGCAGGGGGTGCTCACCCTGTGGTCTGTGTGGGTCCTAATGCCCCAGTATAGTAATGGACATTAGGCATATAATAAATCCTTTTAGGTATAATCTTTTTCAAAGTCTTTTTCAAACATTATTTTGTGACTATTATGCCTTTATGAAAACTTTTGTTTTATCAAACCCATCTCTGGAGACAGCCTTTGTCATAAAATCACACAATAAGCCAGTGGTACTTGGACCCTGATAACTGCTGTTGGTGGCTGTGTTCTTATATTTAAATTTGTAATGTGCACTATCACAACCTTTCGCTGACCCTCTTTTGACCTGTATAATTTCTCCACAAATTAAGGAGCCCTTTTGCTTGACCTGAATTACCTCGAAATGTTAATTAATGTCTGATCAGAAAGAAGTGTCTGTGACAAACTTCATCAGCCACACCAGTTAACATATTTTTATCATGCTTTTCAGATATAGATGAAGATGAGATGTATAGATTTCTTAAAAATCCCGTCTGTTCTCTCAGATCTTTTTTTCTTGGCTCCAGACAATTTAACAACCTTTAGCTTTTCTGCCTAAACACAAAAAGTCCAACAGTGCCTGCACTAAGCCTTGTTCTTCCTTTTTACAAATGCCAGAAATGTAATTTCTGTCTGAATTGTTAAATAATCCCTACCCATTAATTCATTTGGGAAATGATGTGTTAATCATGCAGATGGGGAGCACCACATCAATAACTGGGCCTTATTATATTCATAACCACGTGCTAATGACTGCATCTCTGATTGATTAACAAGACGAAACTGCTGAACTGTAATAACAGAGTAATTCTGTTTGGTTTATGCTGTACTTTTCATGGATCAGCTCTCTGTTGTGCTTCTAACAAGCCTAAAATCAATCACATCCTTGTCGTTCAGCAAAGGATCAACAGTGGTCTTGTGAATTGATTTGATAGTTTGCGCATTAGGAAAAAGACATCCATTTCAGTGCTTTTTGCAGCATTGATGCTGCTCTTGTCTCATTGCAGGGGAGTCAGGGAAGGTTTCTACAAGGCCACTAACCTTGAAGGGATCAATGATATGAGAATAAGCACATGGAAAACTCATGCTTTCAGCTGCCAGGAAACCACAGGGTATGGAGAAAGACAAGCATAACATTTCCTCAAGTAATGTTTTAAATACTGATACATCAGATCAGTTTTTTCTGGTCGAAATAATTGTGGTGAGATGTCATGTTTGCGCTTGGAGAACTAAAGATAATTAATTATGGAAAATGTAAGTGCCTGGATCAATGCTTTACATAACAGAGCCCATATCCCATGGGGTCTATTAGAGCTTCTCAATCTTTTGCACAGACTAATTATTTAAAAAATAAATGTAGATGGAACAATGCATTAATTTAGGAGCTTCCCTGCGACGTCCTTGCACAACACCAGTGTAACAAATGCTGTATAATAAATGTGCTTTTAATGCCCATTAGGGGAAACATATACAAACTGGCGTGATGACACTTTTTATGAGCTTAAATAAATTTTTTATAACAGATTCAAACACTTTCTCTTCATACACCATTGTGAGTTTGGAGCAATTGTAAAACTATTTATGAAACAAAAAATATAGAGTAAAATGTAATCTTTAAAATGTTTAAAGGTTCTTTGCTCAACATTTCATGTTAAAAATACCCGTTTTTCTAACCCATACATTCTTAAACACAGCCTGATGGGCTGAATGAGTCCTTCTCTGATCACTGCGAACGCTTCTATAATCCTGTACAGTAAAATAAATCTTTGACATTAAGCATTGACATTATGCTCATTCATGCTCACCTGGCTATGTCTGGCAGGTTTGTGTATTCACCACTATTCTCCATATCAGCGGAGAAAAACAAAACTTTCGAGCGTCAAATTTCAACAAAAGTTGAAGATGGATTCAAAGGGACCGGCTTGTAGCTCATTCCAAACCACAATGCAAACTCCACATAAGACAAAGAAAATAAAACTTGTGTCTAGTGCCAGGCGTCGGAATAAGACGAGAGTCAACATCAGGAAGGCTTTCAACAAATAGAGAGGTCTCTGGTCTGCTCTAGGGCTCAAATGGGATCCTATAAAAAGTAACTTATATTGTTCATGAGCGAGTTTCCATAATAATACAATCATAAGTGGATACAGTAAGCACATAAAACACTTCAACATGGAGATAGATGGAAACAAAAAGCAAAGTTTCTACCCCCCCCCCCACACACACACACACATAAGTGTGTAATTTACTCAAATGCCTTTCCTTTCATATTTGAAATGACTTGCAGATTTATAAATTTATTACCTCTGAAGAGATTATGACTGTAAACAAAAGATTTGTGCGTTTTTTTGTTGGTTATGAACAGCTCATATGCAAGCGTGCGTGTGGTCCATGAGCGTGCACACCTCTGGTTGCAGGTTTGCTTGTCGCCAGAGGGGGCGTAGTTGTTCTAAAACACAGAGACTTGCACAATGCACCTTTAAACTAACATTATTTCATCAAACATATCATATATTACATATCACAGGGGATTTCAAACCGGGGTCCACATAAAAATTTAAGTAAAAAAGTGTAATATATATATATATATATATATATATATATATATATAAAATTAAAGGTAATCAGTGATTTTAGGCCCAAACAAAAAAGATCACATTCATCTAATCTTAGGCTGTCAGAAAAATGTTTCTCTGTAGGCAGCCTAGGCTCTGAGATCTGCACACAAAAACAAATGGGTACAACCACCACTCAAAATCAAAATAAACAGTGTTCTAACCAATCACCAACAGGGGCGGGTGTTGTTTGAATTTGCGCTCGTGCATGGCGCCTGCACGCCAAGTCGGAGCTGAAGAATACACCAGGCCTATCAACCCTATGCTATCAACAGACCAGCGTTTAACATGGAAAAGGCGATCCCCAAGAAGAAAACGAGCTTCGGGTGAGCTAACTTAGTTTGTTTGGAATCTCGCTCCGAACACAAACAGAAGTGACCTGGTTGTATCAGCGATAACCCACAATCGCTGATACAACCTTTAACATAATGACAAAAGATGCTGTGTTATTCATAGTAGGCCAGTGGTTGGCGATGTCACATTGTAAAGAAATAGCATGCGCCTATATACTAGACTGAATACGAAATTTTCACAATACGCGATTTTGTAGTTTACACAGAGAAGATAACGATATCGTCTTCAAAAATGTGCACTTTGAAGCACGTTTTCAAAAGTTTACATTTTCAGGCTCCCGAAATGTAAATGTACGGCCAAAACACATAAAAAGTTTTCAGTTTTTATTTGGAAATGGTTTAGTTTTGCATTGTTTTCATTTCAGTTTCGAATGCTCTTCTGTTGCAATGGCTTTTGACTGGCCCTCATGTGTTACACCTGTGTCTTGATAATTATCTCATTCAGCCCCTAATGTTCCTGGCCCTGTGTTTGTTTCAGTCTTTCTTAGATCGCATCTAGTACACTGTGGTTGTTCTGTTTCTGTTTTTCTGAGAAGTGTGTTCCTTTCTTTTATCAGTTTATTTAGATTATGAGGAAAATTGCTTGCGAATAGATCTAGCTCTTTCCGCCTTTTTGCAACCCATTGCTGATAACATCAAGTTAAACTAAATGAAAATGAGAAATATTGCCTTGGCAACTAGCTGAGATTAAAAAAAATATTAGGGCTGTCAAACAATTAATCGCAATTAATTGCATCCAAAATAAAAGTTTGTGTTTACATAATATATGTGGGTGCACTGTGTATAATTATTTTGTATAAATATAAATACACACACATGTTTGTATATATTTAAGAAATAAATATTATTTATATATAAAATATGTATTTATAATATAAATATAATTTAATTTAATTAATATAATTAAATCTATATACAGTATATACATGAAAATATTTCTTAAATATATACAAGGATGTGTGTGTATTTATATATATAAAATAATTATACACAGTACACCCACATGTATTATCTAAACACGGACTTTTTTTTGGATGCGATTTATCACAATTAATCATTGACAGCCCTAAAATATATATATTTTATAATATATAATAAAATATAATTTTTTTTTCAGTTGAAATGAATGAATTGTAAATCATTCATCAAGTCAGGTTTTTTTGTTTCAGTTAATAAAATGTTTCCATAAATTTTTTCATTTCTATTATTTTTTTCTTTGTTTGCATCAATGAATAATTTTACTCTAACTACTGTAAAGTACTATATAAATAAAGGCGATTTTTACATGAGAGTGGATGATACTATGGAAGAGTCAGAGTACCACTTTAGAAAGAATAACATGCAATCTCTGACTTGCTGCTAGTTTTCCTGGCCTTCACCCAGACCTTGACCATGCGGTGGCGGTCATAGATGCTCCTCCTCCTCAAGATACATACATTATACAATCCCTCTTGGGATTGACCATCTGGTATTCAAAGGTTATCGATTATGCTCCTCTGGTAGAGCTGCTGCATGATCTGCTAAGGAAAGAGCTCTGCAGTTACTTGTGTAAAAAGAAATGAAAGTGTCTGATCCTGCCTTGCTTACAAATGACTATATCAGTGGGACAGTGCTACACAACTGCTGGAAGAAAACGTCTGCCTTTACGTCATATCTCCAATCAGTCTGTAAAAGAAACTGTGAAAGAGCAATCAGAAAACAATCAGAAAATAAGCTATGTGCAACATGACTCCTACAACCTTTGTGTCAATTCATCATACGCAGGCACACAGCTCTCTGGTAATGTCTGTAAAATGGTGAATGAAGACACTGTGGGCCCTATCTTGCATCGAATGACTTTGTACACTGATGCATTTATCATTCCTGTTTTGCACCAGCGCAAAGCGAACTTTTCCTCCAAAGACGCACGTCGGTAAACTAGGAAATGAACTTGCGCTCTCTGGGCGGGTCGGCGCAAAAAGGATTGATGGATTGATCCGCTATTGTTGATGGAAGGCTTCTTCGAGATGCATCGGAGCAGCATGGACTGATCGGAGCTGCGGGGAATGTTTGGAGAGCATATGACTTTTTCTGCTTTTAGATCGCTCTTGAAGTTCGAGATTCGCAGTGCCGAACCATCTCGAACAAGCCTGGTGTGTTTGTGTGTGCCGCGTTAGCATTGCTGAGCAACATGCTCTGTGATGGCTCTCTAGCCTGTGGAAAGGCAAACCGTTTCTTTGAAAGCTCGTCAGTTGAACCACCTCCGAACCGGCACTAGCTCTAGCTCTGAACCGGTGAGAGAGATGTGTTGGAGGTGGCTACGCTATCTCTTATTGATGTCCGAGCTGAGACGCTGGAGCATCTATGGGGATAAGTAGCAGGGTATTTTACGAATTGGCGACTGGGCTAGGCTAGGCTAACTTGTTATATCCTTTTCTCAGACTGTTTAGGTTAACAGCGTACTGGCAGTTCACTCTTTGGGTGAGAGGGCACTTGGTAAGGAGAAATAGGATTCTGATCCCATCCTGTACAGTGAACTACATCAGGGATCTTTTCCCCTCAGCCATATATCAAGGATTCGAGTAATGTTATGCGTTGAACTTGTAACTTGGCTAAACAAAACATTTGATGCAGACATTTCATGTACTCATTGACGAAAGTACATATGAAGAGTTCAGATGCAAAAGCCTCTAAGTGCCATTTGAAATTTTCTTCTAAAATGACGATTTTTATCAAGCTTGTATATTTAAGTTCAGTAATTTCACGTAAATGGCTATGAAGATTACCTATTAATTGTCATTTAAGTGAAATTACTGAACTTAAATATACAAGCTTGATAAAAATCGTCATTTTAGAAGA
The DNA here is from genome assembly GCA_038021265.1 of Cyprinella venusta. NCBI lineage: Eukaryota > Metazoa > Chordata > Actinopteri > Cypriniformes > Leuciscidae > Cyprinella > Cyprinella venusta. Next base: position 25,476,951 of record CM075863.1, read on the forward strand.
AAATTTCAAATGGCATTTAGAGGCTTTTGCATCTGAACTCTTCATATCTCTAGATAGGCCATGTTTACACAAAGCCGGGTATTTAGCAAAACGAAAATTTTCCCCCTCTCCGTTTTCAAAAATAACATCTTTCACACACCCGCATACGCCTACGAGCGCCATCAACTATGCCAAACCTATTAGCGGCAGTGTAGGGATAAGGATAAAGCCATGCAACCAAATCAGAATACTCGGAATCGACAAGAGAGAACCTTAAACGCCGTTTCTCCCAGTTCACACGACAACACATAACCGGCGTTTTCAGAAATCTCCACTTTGGCCAGAGTTTTTAGAAATAATCGTTTTCTGTAATAAAAACAGATTTTTCGTGTAAACGAGGGGCCAATCCGTAGGGAAATATCTGCGTTTTCCCTTCGTGTAAATGGGGCCATAGTCTGTCTCTAAAAAATCCTCACTATAGACTCAAAATCCAGGGGCTGTCGGAGGGCTAGACAGTTTTAAGGCAACTAGCAAAGACTTGAGGGCTGGTTTCCTTGTCAAAGGTAGCCTGTGAAAATGTATCGTAACCATAGCTGCCTTAACCCTATACAATTCATTATTACTACAGCCAGGGGCAATACTGTATGAACCCTCTCTAGACCTGTTGGTTTCTGTTTCCTCAGCCATGTCAGCTAGCCTCAGACTATTTACAAGCTACGGCTGCTCTGCTGGTATGGGTAGGCAATGGAGTAGCTTACCATGCCAGTGGCGTATAGCTAAATGTTGAAATCCAACATGGCGGCGCCCATGTAACCAAAACAACATTTTCAACGTACCATTTTATCCCTTTCAACAAATTCTGCCATTTTAATAATTGTACTAATGAGAATAAATTAAATACATCTGTTGTATCAAATTTTCTCAAATTTCAGTTCAGTTCATCTTTGAAGTAACATCTTAGACCAAGAAGTTGATAATATCCTATTGTGTTTCAAAACAGTTTAGTTCAAGGAGACATTGAACTTGTCCATGATTTTTTTTATGACCTCCAAAATGATGGAGGAGTGAAGTGATTGAATACTCTCAGACTGCTTATTAACAGCTGCTGTTGAAGGTCAGCTCTGGAAGTCATTTGTCATCGATTTCCTGGCCTCTCAATATGCACATGCATCCTGAGGACATCGGTCTTAGACTTCTGAAAGACTCATATTTTCTTTTATAAAACAAGAAAGAAAGTGTGGGATTGTTGATTGTTTCGCTAAAAATAGATTGGCCTTTGAAAAAACATTCATTGCAAGTCCACAAAATATTGTAGCTTTAAGATTGACAATTGAAAGTTAAAGAGAGAAGACCTTGGACACAGAATACCAGGCAGGACTGAAAATTAATTTCAAGTTTGCTTCTCAAAAGCTTTAACATTTTAAATGTAGCCTAAGCCAAGCTTTTGTGAACCAGAATAAAATAAAATAAAATAAAAAAGACTAGTAGTTTATATAGCAAACACTGCTAGCTTGGCATTTCTGAAGTCATTTTAAAAATTCACAAAATCAATTCCACTCTAAAAATTTTACAATAGTTTTTTACTATTATTGGAAATTCCTGTGACGGCAAAGTGAAAATTCAACAAAAAGCCTGAGCATGACTAAAAAAATAACATATAGCCTATCATTTCTTGTAATGATGTGCACCACCATACAACTATTCATTTTTGTTAAAGTGGACAGGCTCACCTCACAGCAAAAGGTTTCTTATTAAATTTCTGAAGTCTCTTTCAATCAAACCACCACCACCTCCTGTTTGAAATGTTATAACTATTTGTTTAACGCTCCAGTCTGTTCAAACTAGCTGAAAGCTCAAATCAGACTAAAGCGTCTTTTTGTAAACACCTTGTCGATCCAAATGAAATATCTGTCTGATTGAAACGAGTGGAGTATGTATCAGGAAAATTTTGGACATCTGATTTGAATCTCAATCGAATTCAAACACATTCTGCATGTGCATTGCCGTGATGCGTAGATTTACTTCTCACAAACGTGTGTGCATGCTTATTTGAAGTAGAGGGGGTTGAATTTGCCTACTACTATTTGCTAAAACAGATTTTTTGGACAGGTTGGACAGACTGCGCATGCACTAAAGTTCCACAGTTATTTTGTCATTTTGCCTCCACGTATCTCCGATTGACCGCAAGCTTCTTCTCCTTTCCATACGGTAATATCTCTACTGTGCGACAGAGAGTCGCATAGGTATGAAGCAATCATTAGCCTACTTTCACTAAATCTACGGGGCCATAACATAAGCTACAAGGTAATGGAGCTATTTATACATTGTCGTGTTTCTTTAGAACTAAATAAAGGACAAACGGGGTCTTCAAACGCCTCAGATGTAAAGTTATTCGCTGTCAAAGTGATGCCAAAATGAATGGGAGTCAATGGGAATGCTAACGCAAGTGAAGTTCTGCTACAAGATGGCAGCTCCCGCGAGGCTTCAAATTCCGGTCAATGGATTACCCCCTTGTATTTGAGGCGTGGTTTACGAATGCCTAGAGCCGTTGGGTGCTAGTAATGTCTATCAAATGCGCCTGTACGTAGCTCATAGCCAATCGGTTTCAATTGTACAAGATGACGCATGTAGAGCGACAACATTTAGATGAGGAAGAAGACGATTGGTCAGAGATTTATGTGTTAATGATGGCATGTATCTAACGGCCATTTCGTCGCGTATTTTTTCCGGAGTGCTTGTTAATCAAAGAGTGCATTCACACTGGGAGCAGGAGCAGCGAGTGAGCAGCAGTGAAGCAGGGTTTTGGCGTCAAATCTGTTTTTGCTTTTTATGAAGGTATGACTGAAACTAACAGATTAGAGAGCCATTTTCTGGGTTGTTTTGTTGTTTAACATTTATATGCGAAAGTTGTACACCTTCCCATTACAAACTTTCAAGACTATCAATGTCATAAATTACCAACTTCTAAAAACAAATGTATAGCTGTCTTTGTTAAGAATTGCTCACATATATATATATATATATATATATATATATATATATATATACATACATATATTGTATATATAGATTTGGAGCCACTCCTGTGACACTGTACAAACGCTTCCAGCGCTGCTCAAGTGCCACTCATGCTTGCGGTGTGAAACGGCCGTAATGCACCGAAAGGTAACTTCGCGTCTGCTGCCATATTGGATCCATAGGCATAAACAAACTGCTTTGGTGTGTCGCATAGACGTCTTCACTGTCTTGCTCCCCCCTCCCCACTCTGTGATTGGTTCCCTAGATGAGGCGAAAATTCGGTCTATGGTATCCAGACTAACTAATAGCATGAATAAAAAAGGCAGTAATCCAGCCTAGAGAAGAATGGTCTATCGTTGGTGCTGCATTATTGTTTCCAATATTCTCTGCAGCTCTCTGTAGGGTGTCTGGGCCGCACCAGAGTGAATCATGCATTCCAACACCCTAAGGATTGAAGCAGAATCATGGTTCATCTGAGCACATATAATGCACATTCCTTCTGAAATCACCAAAGCTTTTAGACTCGCCAATGCAGATCAGAACTCGTGACAATCTAAGTCTAAAATGGTGCCAATGTGTCTGGGACTAGAGGAATCTTCGCCAGGGAGCAACAAACAAAACACAAACAAAGTCAACACTGGCAGAACTCTGTGTTCTGTTACAAAACTGATGAATTTTATGACCCAACGGAATTTCCAGAGAGTGACTCTTTCTTAATTCTTGCTGACAAGAAGAAATTAACCTTTTTAATCCTATATACTCTATACTCTCTCTCTCTCTCTCTCTCTCTCTCTCTCTCTCTCTCTCTCTCTCTCTCTCTCTCTCTCTCTATATATATATATATATATATATATGTGTGTGTGTGTGTGTGTGTGTGTGTGTGTGTGTGTGTAACCATGTGATAAATGTATTAACATGTATCTAATGTTCCATCTCATGATTTGTCTCAGATGGTCTGTTTTCTTGTAAAATCTAATGGGTTAACGATTCAAACTTTGCATACTGTGGTTAACCATTTTCAAGATTTGTTATCACAACATTTTTTCTTTTGTCAAATCAACTTAAATAATTTATTTAGTTGAGATAACTTATTATTTTGAGTTTCTGATGATTAAATTAATCTAGAAGAATTACAAGAATCTTTAATAGTTTCTTCATCGGCTAACACCAAACTCCATAAACCCAAACTCCCGTCTGGGACTTCCACCCTCCTTATTGGCCGAGCCAACACTGAGAGGTTGGACTTTCCTCAGGTTATAAATTGCATCTGTGAGCATGTGTCAGCTTGTGCTTGTGTCCCCTTAATTAAACCATCCAAAGAGTACACCATTTATTTCCTCTTGTCATTCCTAAGGTAGGAACAGAGTGTGAGAAGTGTAGTGAATTGGTCTTAAAGGGTTAGTTCACCCAAAAATGAAAATTCTTTCAGTATTTACTCACCCTCATGTTGTTCCAAACTTCTATGTGTTTTTCTACTATGCACAAAGGAAGTTATTTGGAAGAATGTTTTAAACAGATCTCATCCCCATTGACTACCACAGTAGGAAAAAATACATACTATAGTCATGTTTGATTAAAACATTCTTCCAAATATCTTCCTTTGTGTATAGCAGAACAAATAAACACATAGAGGTTTGGAACAACATGAGGGTGAGTAAATACTGACAGAATTTGCATTTATCAAGAACTGCTTTGCTTTCTGCTATTAATTTATTTGAAAATTCAAGGAACACATGTAAATTAAAAATGAACAATCAAACAAGTAAGAGGTGTAAACACACAGCATGTCTTCATGTCCCCTGATTCTGAATCTGTCCATGTAAGTCTTTAAATGTGCATTTGAGCATATTTATTTTGATTATAAATATATATTTTTAATTGAGGCACGTCGCAGCCCAATAAGCCTTCATTCCATTGATTTGTTGTTTATTATTTGAAATCACAGATGTGTCAAGTGGCAGTTGTCGAAAACATGAGAAAACACAGCCTCCATCATTTCCACAAATAATTAGAGAAATATATTTCCCATGAGAATCTCCTCTACAGTCTTACTGCTAATTTAATCTGTTCAAAGAGAAGCATCTCTGGGAAATGCAGTGTACTCTCACACCTACACAGAAAGGCTGCAGAAAGATTGCAGTGCTTTTCATAATGAGCAGTATGAAATGCACCTTTTCTTAGACGTGCTCTTCTCTTTGAATACAGAGCCAAGAGTAAATGCTTGGTGACCTTGAAAATAAATCAGACTCAATTTTGTGCTTTGGTGGGGGTGGAATGCTAGATTCACATTCACAGCAAACTTCTTTATCTAATGTGCATTGTGCACTTAGCAATGCAGATCCATAGTTGTATGACATAGCAATGCAAGTTGTCTGTTAAATTCTCTCTCATACTTCCAAAACGCCATGTAAGAATTAAATAAGTCTTGGAAACATGACAGCAATCAATGTCTAAGTGAGTCATGTTGCAGGCAGACCTTGTATTATAGAGTTCAAGCAAGCACTGTCTTCTAGCTATAGCATTATTCTTCAAAAGAAAGTGTTAATATTTGAACCACTCTTGACTAAAAAGCAGTGGGAACTGATGAGAACCTAATTGGCTATTTTTTCACCAAATTTGGACATAGTGAACATTTAAAGAGCATATTGCAGGTAAAAAAAAATCTAAATTGATAGATAACCTTGTATGAAAATACCATATAAAAAGTTAATGCAGGATTTAAAATGTTTTAAAACAACATAAGGGCAATAATTTAGTAGATAAAGTGAGTGTTTCTTGGACCGCTTGTAAAAACGCCTTTTTTTCAACATCGCGTCATTTTACGTCATGTTATATTATTGTGTTTGTGGAGCCCATGCATGACTTACTCACCCTCAAGTCATCCTAGGTGTATGACATTCTTTCAGACGAATACAATCAGAGTTACATAAAAAAATGTCCAAGCTTTATAATGGCATCGAATTGCTGTTTTGAAGTCCATAAAAGTGCATCCATCTATCATAAATGAAATCCTCCACATGGCTCTGGGGGGTTATTAACTAGCTTAACATATAGTACAGATTCGACTTAAGTCAAACCACAAATTATTTGAGTAATGCGACATACTGCTGATATTTAATAATACTAATGATAATAATAATAATATTCACACTACGCCATGACACACTATATGCTACTTCTGACGTCATTGGGTAAGTTGGGCTTTAGGTGTATGAAAGACTGAGTATGATCTTTTGGCAGGAGGCTTATACTTTGTAACCTGTTAAATATGGATATTTTGCTTACACAAATGCATCACTTCGCTCCAGAAGGCCTTAACTAGCCCCCCAGGGCCGTGTGGAGTATTTATAGATGCACTTTGATGGATTTAACACAACAAAAACAGCAAATCATTGCCATTATAAAGCTTGGAAGAGCCAGGACATGTTTAAATATAACTCTGATTGTATTCGACTGAGAGAAGAATGTCATATACACCAAAATTTTTGGGTGAACTATCCCTTTAAACCCATGTGACTAATCGGCTTTTCCAACAAAATTCATTTGAGTGGAGTTTGCTTGGTGTGAACGAAAATGCTTTATGGTTATGCTTCATCTTGATTCTTTCCTGTGAGAGTTTAACTAGTCGATCTTGTCACAACATGAATTCAGTTCTAGCTTTGCTCAAGGTTGCAAAGCGAATTCACACTAGTCAAATGCCATTGGCACCTCCACACTAGAGAAGTCTCAGATTGAGAGTTTGATGGACAAGAATGCATATGGGCAGGGTCAGCAGGGTCAGTTTGAAATCAAGGGTATATTCATGCAATGAACTGGATTTCTGAGAGCACAGCTGAATCCTCTTAAATGGAATTCACATTGTGAAATGAATACTTGTACTCAGAATGGCAGAATGTACTCAACTCTTGCATTTTTCCTCTACATCCTTGCATTGCTCAATCTTTATGGAAAACCAAGCCCTTGACCGCATGTCACAGATGATAGAGCTCATGTTGGATCTTAAATGCATTCTTCCTGAAAAAAAAAAACAAAACAATTATGTGGTTGCAAAAAGCTGCTATAAAGAAAAAACATATTTGTGATGGAAAGAAAAAAGTTTTCAATAGCCTATTGTAATTATTTTTCCACTCAAAGCCTTGTGTAGCGTTCTTGCGGAAAAACGAACCACAAAATTTTAAATACCTAAATATATCAGCAACAACAAAAGAAGTCCTTGCTGAAAACTCAAGCATTAATGGTCAACAAAAGGTATGTTTTGCATGCTGGGATGAGCATGGGATCCTGGTTGTGGGTTTGCTGGCCTCCAACATGGGAAGCATTGATAGTGGACAAGCTCAGATTTGCTTGAATAGCTTGACTTGTCCTCGCCAGCTATACCAGCATCAACCAACATGGAATTCATGCAGATTTATGCAGAATTTTTCAGCAGGAGTTCTGTAAAAGCTTTTAATAAATTCACAATTACATTCATCTGTTTGTGTTTGGGGAAACTGGTTTGAAAACAACAAATATTCTTTTAAAAAATCCATTAGGAGACACAGGTGTCGTAGAAAGTGCATACTTCTCATGAAAATAATATTTTGGTTTTTGAATTACTCACTCTCCCATATGTGATTGCTCATCAGGAAATGCAAATATATCAACCCTTTAGAACTGGATTTTCATTATATTACAGAACATGTTATTATGGGAATAGCATAAATGGGGGTACGGGGAACTGAAGAGAGTTAAGCCATCTGCTTTCCTCTCTTCTAAGCCGTGCACAATTTTCTTCAAGAGGAGGAGGATTGTGAAAACAGTTGAGCCATGCAAACTATCTTCAGTAAGGTAGATCAGCCGACAGGAAAAGAAATGGTGGACGTAGCTGATCTTTGCTCTCAAAGGCCTGGAAAGTGAAAAAGATCAAGCTAAAGCACTATACACATTCTGAATTAATATATTTTTTTTTTTTTACAGTGATGGGATTTATTTTTTAATGTTGATTTTTTTTAATAAATAAAACATGGAGAAATGAAAAGGGTGCAACATTCCTTTCAATTTTGAAGTAGCATCTTGTGAAGTAGCACCTTTGAGAATGTATTATTCTCGGCGACATTTGGCTAATTGCTTTTATGCAAGAATGTGGCTTTGATCATGTTTAGTGGTCTCAAAATTGTGAGCATTACTGTGGAAGTCATTGGAGACAATCTTGCGTTTGAGATTTGATGAGAAAAGGCAGTTATATAGCTTTTTACAGCATGTCAAAATGTGAAAGCCTGTCTTAACAACCTACAAAATCTATTTAATGTTAATGTTTGTCAAAGGGTCTATTTCAATAGGCATCGAAAGAAACGTAAAACGCATTTGATTGGCTGAACAGCATCAAGAGTGCTGATGCACAGTCCAGTGCCCTATTATGTCCAATTATGCCCATAGATATCCATAATAATGGCTATATGTCTCGTCCGCAGTGCTGGCAAATGGAGGTCAATGTCCGCACCTGGCGGCCATCTTGTCACAGGCAGCTCGCCCACTCGTAACTCTGTGTCCGAAATTTCCACTCAAACCACTACTCCCTACCCCTTCATAGTAGAACACTATATAGTGAGCTCATAGAAACACCACTTTCGGACACTACTCGATCGTGTCTTGGCGCCGTTGATTACATCATCTGTCAGCTGGTGCCGAGTCGGCTCTGGGGTAAATAGATTTTTTTAAATAATAACATTACTTTATATTGAGATTATTTCTCCAAAATTTGAAAAATAAAAGTCATTTCTGGCCGTTTCTGTTATAATGTGCTACTCCACACATGACTATAACTTATTTTTACAATCAGCGCAGTGCATGATTGTATGTAGGGCTTAGACCATTGGTTGTACACTATTTTTCAAAATGCATTCTGGGATATATTGAGTGGACTATATAGGGTATAATAATCATCACTAAACATTTGGACAGCACTACAAAATGGCGAGCTCACTGTATAGTCCACTATACAGTGAGTAGTGGGTGATTTCGGACACAGCAACTGTATTTTAATAGTGCATGTACTTTTTAAATAACTATAGGTTGCTCAATTTTCTGCCGATTTTCAAACGGGTTGGTTTGCTCTAAACGTCAGACATGTAGTTTTGACACTGCATACTAATGAATAATAAGTGTATAAATAAATAATCATCCAGAATTATGGCCATGTTAATAACGTTTTTTAAGAAATCAAACGTTTGTAAATCTGTCAAGATTTCAACGATATAAGAGTATTTGTGTTCGTGCTGATCAATCATCTTACATCAGCTTGCCTGTGACAAGATGGCCGCTAGTGATGACGATAGAGTCTCCTCCGCCGTAAGACACCTAGCCTTTATTATGGATATCTATATGCCCCTTTTTACAAGATGTAATATAAGTCACAAGTTTCACCTCAAAATACATTTTTGAGTAGATTATTTTATTACATTTTCATTCAGTTTAAGTTTTTCAAATTATAGTAAGTTTATATATATATATATATAGGCCTACACACACACTCAAAAACACAAATTCATTAATTCAGACACGAAGCACCACTACTGTGTGTTGTCACTCTGGAGATGTGTGACTCCTCATTCCATTGTGATATCATTTGGAATTAGTTGGAACAAAAAAAAAATAATAGACAAATTAAATGATTAAGGTGTAAATGTATTCAATTAGCTGGTCTCTACCATCCTCTGATAACAAACACACTAAACTTATTTATATATTTGACTCAAGAGGCACATACACTTATTCTAATTAGACAGGCAAGTCTGAGCTTCTACCATTAAGTGTAATTTATTTGCTGAAGACGTGTCAATGATAAGATTTCAGAGACATAAACAGATGCAGTTTATTAACAGCACAAGCAAAATTCAGTATGAATGACTTTAAGCGTATATCCTCAAAAAGGCGCATGTGCACATTTGTGTTAAGCCAAGAGAGTAAATTACCTTGTGTCGTTCCTGCCATTCTGAGATCAATAACAACAGCTCAGCCGAGTCTTTCTTGTGACCATATAATCCATCAACCACACGTTGCTAGGTACACCCAATAAAACATGTGATTTAGGGGACTGTTTCTAGGGCCACTTCTTTGGACCTGATTACCAAGGAAAGAAGTTGAATATCTGTCTGTTTTGCCCATCGTCAGGCGGATTATAACATTTCCTGAAATGGATGGGAAAGATCTACTGTGGAAGATTGTTATTTGCATCTGGGGACAGAGTGAGAGATTTTACATCCTACATCATACAGATTCAACCCTACCAAATGATAACTCTTTCAATATTTAATCATTTTAATATTGTTCCTCTAATTTGCACCTCTTGATACATGATTAAATAAAACCTGCTCTCTTTTCGTTCGCTCTGTGCATTTTAATGAAGCTCAAAATGAAGCTGGATGATGGGTTAGGCATGAATTCAAAAGAGCTCCGGTTTTATTCAAGAGTTTCGACATTTCTCCCCTTGTGTTTGGTCATTTAAGGTGATGGACTATTTAACTGGCAAGCAATCATGTTAGAAGCCTCAAAGATCCTACACTGCTGGTGGTTCAATTAATGCTTTTCTTTCATTAAAACCAGGAGAGAGCTTTCCACATGCCGTATCTGTTCTCTGAATGTGAGCCACTTGCTAAAAAACATACTTTGAGCATGTATATCATAAAGCAGTTTTTAGGAGAATAGGGGAAGATTTGTGTGAAATAACAGTTTATCAACGGCTTGTTGCTAATAAACCTCAATCAAAGTCCTACAAGCCATTCAGTGCCTCTGCATATCATCAATTCTCTGACTGTGTAAAATGTCGCACTCTTATCAAAAACGCCCCAAAATGTCAGAATGCGTTCTTCTGATCCAGATCCAGACTAGAGACAGCTCAAGAGTGCCATGACAAAGTAGGGCAGGTTTTGGCATCATCTTTTGCTCTATCAGCGGCTGTCAGGCATGCCTATACTAACCTGTTCCTACTCTCTTAATGAAGCATTGCCTGTGGGAGCATGGCAAGGCTTTTGTCACAGTTTCAAGACAGCAGAATGTGCCTCAACAATCAGACAATTGATTCAGAACGTGGGTGTGCATAAGTGATAAAGAGTCTATTGAAATACAACCTACTTTAAGTAATGTCAGACTCCACTGAAAAAAAATACTATGGAAGTCATTGGTTCCCCTTAACTGTTTGGTTACAAACATTCTTCAAAATATCTTCATTTGTTATTATTATTATTATTATTATTATGACATAATTTTAATTTTTGTGTTGTGTTATTTATGTATTTAATGTCTCAATAATGCAAGTATAATCTGGAAATAAATTAAAGGCATACACATAGCTATAGCAAAGAATTGTATTATCATTTATGTATGTAGTATTTTTAGTTCACCTAAAAATGAAATAAAAATTCTGTCGTCATTTACTCACCCTCAAGTCGTTCTAAACCTGGATGACTTTCGTTCTTCAGTGGAAAATCAAAAGAGATATTTGGATGAATGGATGACCAGATAAATTTGGTTCATAATAGACTTTGAATTGTTTAGTCCAAACTGTTTAGGTATACCAACATTCATCCAAATATCTTATGTTCCACAAAAGAAAGTCATATACTTATAGTCAAATATTACATTTTTTAGGTTTGCATAATGATTGTTACTTGCTATGTTGTGGTTTTGTACTGATTACTTAAATTTCACTGATTCATTTTGGCATTAATATTTTGCAAACACGTAATTCTGAATCAGATGAAGCGTACAGAAACTTCCTAGGTTGTCATCTAGTAATTACACAGTAATTACAACATTGGCGTAAACGCAGCAAAAGTCTGATTTATAGAGGGCAAATCTAGCCCCAAAAAAGCAATCATAAAAACCATAGCACTGATTAACTCTTATTCTTGGAGTTGGGACTTTTTTCAGATCTGAAGACTGCAATAAAATGTAACCATACAATGTTAGCAATGAGCACAAGCTCTGTACATCCTAAAAGGCAGGGCTAATAGTTTGAAACACAGAAGTTACAGATCGTGTGAATTTAATCCTGAAAACACATTTTACAAAATGTGGCAACAAACATTAATTTAACATATTAGAGTGTTTAATAAATGTTGTTTTCTCTGGAAATAGTGAAGTGCAGAGAGGAATAAATACTGTGGCCAACAGGTCCAAGTTTGGCACAACATCCATCCCTAAATGGAGATGTTAGCATAGCATATTAATTTTTTTATTTTCTGTAAGATAGTTAGAACATTGACGTTCATAAGGTCAGATCACTCCAAGCATGAGGAAATGGCTTCTTAATTCTACATGCTAAATATGCTAAATTAACTGTAATGACACTTAGAGATTCAATAAACATCCTTGGATGAACTAACTGCCATAAGTGCGTAGAAGTGGCAGCGGATGCTTAATTGTGCACGGAAGCTTGCGAATAATGTGCAGAACAAGCCAACCGAGGCTTCATTTTCTTTGTTGCATTACTCATGAGTACTTGATATTAAAGCTTTTTACATTTTTCATGGCTGGTTTGTTCCATATTTATGAGCAATGTTTTAGTGTTACATTTTCAAAAAAATAGCAAAGAGTGTAATAAGAAAAAAATAGCCCATGAACATAATAAATAAACATAAACTCAATATATCTATAGCCTCCATTGTTGCACTCAGGTCTAAGTCTCATGGCCCTCTATCAGAATCGGTAACACTTTAGAATACTGTATCTTACTTACTGCATAACTAATAAGGAATTAATGAAGAACTAATAGGTAATTCTTTATTAACACTTAAGTCCCTACTGTTAACTACTAAGGAAGATGTGTTAACTAATCAGTATGTAATATAATTTTATGATTGTGTTAAGTATCAGTTAGTTAATCAATAGCTAATGAATTCTGTCATACCTCCTGAAGAACTACTATTAATTATCTATTAATTAAGGTTCAAGAAAAATAACTATGAAGTAACTACTAATTAACAGTCATACACAGTAGTCAGTTTGTCATTCTTCAGCACTAATAAGAAAGATAAGTGCAGACATTTACCTATAAGCTATGAACTGCAAATAAGCAAAAACATATCATGTATATTACACATTATTATTATTATACTTAGTTCTTATACATTTTAAACTTCTTTTGCACCATTCAAATTCCGGCAATATCGCGGTAGCAACATAGACTGAGCCTGGGTTCTCCCAAGGTTTTTTTCTCCATTCTGTCACCTGATGCAGTTTTGGTTCCTTGCCACTGTTGCCTTTTTCGCCTCTCTTCGCCTTTGTCGGCATTGGCTTTTGGCTTGCTTAGTTGGGGACATTTAACATTTAATTTTGAATTTAACAATACTATTACAACATTGTTTTCCTGTTATCTATGTGAAGCTGCTTTGAAACAATTTGTATTGTAAAAAGTGCTATATAAATAAAGGTGACTTGACTTGACAGTGATTTGGTGACGCAAGAGCGTGGGCATTTGCATCCTCCTCTGGAGAGTTCTCAGCGCCGCCGATTTGGTGCATTTCTTTAGCGAAATACAGATTTGTGTACGTTTTATTTAATCCATAAAATCATTACTGTGCTGTAAATCATTTTGTTTTATGCAAGGCAACATACAAGGACACGATGTCAGTTATAGCTAGCTAAATCTGTTTACATCAGATGTTAAAATCTGTTCTCAGAGCTGTGCACTGTTATGGGCAGGTTATGGAGTCAAGTATTTTTTTTATTCTAAAATGTTTGTTAAATGAGTTTAAATGTAGGCAGTATTATACATGTTAAAACGAAATAAAAATTTTACTGTATTAAAAAATGTTCTCATCTGAAATAAAGGAAGATATCATGTAAACAAGTAATTTTATTTATTCGTTTATTTGTCAGGGACCTTGCACAGTTCAAGTCTTGTGCCAGAGTTAGCTGTACAGCTAATATATATATATATATATATATATACATATATATATATAGATATATATTACAGTAAGTTTGATTTGAGTTAGAAGTATGTGGTAATTCTTTATTAATTACTAATGGGTTCCCTATATTGTCACTTTAGAATACTGTTTCAGGTTCTAAGTAATTCCTGAAGGACTATCTAATAATTATTTATTAATTACTAATAAGTTCCTTATATTTTTACTTTAGAAGACTGTTTCAGGTTATAAGTAGCCTAATTCCTAGATAATTATTTGATAATTATTTATTAATTACTAATGGGTTCCCTGTATTTTCACTTTAGAATACTGTTCCAGGTTCTAAGTAATTCCTGAAGGACTATCTAATAATTATTTATTAATTACTAATAAGTTCCTTATATTTTTACTTTAGAAGACTGTTTCAGGTTATAAGTAGCCTAATTCCTAGATAATTATTTGATAATTATTTATTAATTACTAATGGGTTCCCTGTATTTTCACTTTAGAATACTGTTCCAGGTTCTAAGTAATTCCTGAAGAACTATTTAAAAGTTATTTATTAATTACTAATAAGTTCCTTATATTTTCACTTTAGAAGACTGTTTCAGATTATAAGTAGCCTAATTCCTGGATAATTATTTGATAATTCTTTATTAATTACTAATGGGTTCCCTATATTTTAACTTTAGAATACTGTTCCAGCTTCTAAGTAATTCCTGCAGAATTATTTGATACTTATTTATTAATTACTAATAAGTAATAATCCCTATATTTTCAGTTTCCCTCAGTCGTTGCCTCAAATACATGAATTTACTCAGTGGCATTCTATGCTGAGGAAAACAGACACACACAGTGCTGTATATAAAATATACAAATAATCTGAGGTTAGTTTTGTATGACTTTTCAGTAGTTACTTCTTAGTTATTTTTCTTGAACCTTAATTAGTAGATAATTAGTAGTAGTTCTTCAGGAGATATGACAGAATTCATTAGTAATTGATTAACTAACTGATACTTAACACAATCATAAAATTATATTACATACTGATTAGTTAACACATCTTCCTTAGTAGTTAACAGTAGTGAAGAAGTAGTTAATAAAGAATTACCTATTAGTTTGTCAATAATTCCTTATTAATTCTGCAGTAAGTAAGATACAGTATTCTAAAGTGTTACCTCAGAATCCAGAGTTTTGAGAAGATTGGGGAAACTTAATTTTTAGCCCCAAAAAACAAAACAAAACAAAACAAACAAACAAACAAACAAACAAAAAAAAAAACGTAAGGGGTAACACTGTCGTTTTTTTCTGGTCGAAATTTTGAGTTTTGATATCTCAGTTCTGGAAGGGTCTAGAGCCTCCATTTTTGCACTCAGGTCTAAGTCTCATGGCCCTCTATCAGAATCCAGAGTTTTGAGAAGATTGGGAAAACGTAATTTTTCGCCCCCCCAAAAAACGTAAGGGGTAACACTGTCGTTTTTTTTCTGGTCGAACTTTTGAGTTTCGATATATCAGCTCTGGCTAGAGCCTCCATTTTTGCACTCAGGTCTAAGTCTCATGGCCCTCTATCAGGATCCAGAGTTTTGAGAAGATTGGGGAAACTTAATTTTTCGCCCAAAAAAAAAAAAAAAAAAAAAACGTAAGGGGTAACACTGTAGTTTTTTTATTTTCGGGTCAAAAATTTGAGTTTCGATATCTCCGGTCTGGAAGGGGGGTCTAGAGCCTCCATTTTTGCAGTCAGGTCTAAGTCTCATGGCCCTCTATCAGAATCCAGAGTTTTGAGAAGATTGGGGATACTTAATTTTTTGCCCCCCCCCCCCCCCCCCCCACTCTAAAAAATGCTGGGTTGTTTTAACCCAACTTTGGGTCAAATATGGACAAACCCGAAATGTTGGGTTAAAAATGTAATGTAAAAATTTAACCCAACTGCTGGGTTAGTCCATATTTGACCCAAAGTTGGGTTAAAACAACCCAGCATTTTTTAGAGTGTAAGTTTGTTTAATTTCATCAGGTGTTATTATTATTACAAAGCTTTTTATCTGTTTTACATGCGTCATTTGTTATGTTGCCTTACTTAAAGGTCTCTCTGCGCTGCAGGTCATGGCGATCTCAAAGATCTGATTGATGAAATTAGTTTCCTGAATCAGGCTAGTGGTGGTATGTATAATTACGTTTTTAAATGATACATACAGTTTTGTGTGTGTGTGTGTATGCGTGATATGGATAATAGTGTTTTGTTTGACAGGAGGTGTGTCTCATGGGGCAGGGCGTACTGTTTTAGCACCACTCAGCAACACTGTTGGTTCGCGAGAGAATGAAGACACGCATCCACCGGTAAATTCAAATGTTGCTACATTCATAGTGTTTAAGTGAGTGTTTTTGGATGTGTAAAAAATGCTTTATCTTTTGTCTTGTTATTACCAGGACCAAAACGGAAAACTATCACGGCGTTAGTGCATGCTCCATCGAATGATCGAGCTAATTCAAACCCCCTCGGTAATGTGCAATTTGACTTTTCAAACATTTATATTAGTATATGATGCGATGGTTTTGTTGAAATTATTTTAAAAATTTTAACATGTGTATTTTTACAGAAGGATTATCAAACGTAGTGAGAGCTATTGGTGCGTCTGACACGGTTAAGGATGGCGTCAGTGGAATAAGACCGAAAAATAAGCTTAAACGCAAATCTACGGTGGACACCCGGACTTCGAGAGATTTCGTACAACCACCATCAGCTCCGAAGAAACCGAGACGAAAGGCTATTAAAAGTAGGTACCATACAAAATATGATTTTCTAATCAGTCTAAAAAATGATTTTCTAATAAAAAATGATTTTCTAATCAGTCTAAATAATATGTTGATATGCACAGAGTTCAAATTGATTTTATTTGACCGTAATGTTGCTATGTTATGTGCAAACGTACGTCAGTTTAGTATGTTTTGTTAACATGCATTTTACATTTGTTTTTTGAAAACTAGTCTCCGATGACATCTGTGTTGTAACGATATGGTGTTTTTTAGGCTGTGGCACCCTCTATAGGCGTGATTTAGTATTAAATGCGGGGGCATTCACAGTCATTTATGTTTTTTTTTTTTATTATATGTGTAAATATGTAGTTTTGACACTAACATTAAAAACAGCATTAGTACTACCAGTCTGAATTTATATATATATATATATATATATATATATATATATATATTAGTCATGCAAAATATATTAATAATGTAATATTTTTTATTTTGTTTTATTTGTTTTTTTCTCACCGTTCTTTTTTATATCTCAACAGAAACTATAGAGAATGAAAACACTGTTCCTGATATAGACGATGTTCAGAAGTGGACAGACGATCTGATTCAATCGTGGGATGAATGTGTGTTTAACACATGTCCTAAAGAAGATCAACAACCTGTACAGTCTGTACAGGCCTACTATGATCCAGCATCTGTGACAGAATCTGATCCACATGAACTGCCTTCAAACCAGGAAGCTTTCAGACGGGAATCACAACCCAATATAGACATTCAGCACATAACAGCGATACTCTGTCAAGACTGCATTGAATGACATCGAGGAGCGTCTAAACAGAAGATTTGATGCAATTGAGAGCTTGCAACAACAACAAGGTATTCAGATTAACAAGATTCTTAATGTATTTGATGCCACACAACAACAGGATATTTGGATTAAACAAATCATTGCGTCGCATCGTTTACTTAATGGAGCCGTCCAAAAAGTAGGCAGTGATCAGGGTATGACAATAGAGTATCGTGATCATGCTTAAAAAGAAATTTGGGTGAATTGTGAACTATTTCTATTTTTTTTTGGTCACACATACTGCGTGTAACTTTTACCATAACTGCATATTTGATTGTATGTATAAATTTTTTTTTCACTGTGTGTATACTGAGTTTATCATCCATAGTTGTTTTAAATGTACACCTAGCAGACATTTAAATAAAAAAACATTGATTTAAAAAATGCCTAAACGTTGTCGGGAACCAGATGGTATTGAACAGGGTGATGTAGGAAGGTTTAGATGTGACAATGGCCTACCCGTTGAACAGTGCAGTAACACAGAAACATTGCAATATTTAATTTGTACAATGGATGATATGAATAGGACTGAGTCTACTACTACAAATACTACAGACACATTGCTAGATTTGATAAACATAGTGAGATCGATGTCAGATGAGGATCATGAGCTAAATACTGATTTTGAACATTTTGTAAATACGCAAAACACGGTAGAGGATACAGAACCTCTATCAGAAGAACCAGATGGTTTTGATCAGGGTGCAGTAGGCGGTTTTAGATGCTACGATGGGCATGCAGTACCCATTGAACAGAGCAGTACCACACAAACATTGCAATATTTAATTCGTACAATGGATGATATGAATAGGACCGAGTCTACAGCTACTACTACTACTACAACTACAACAGACACATTGCTAGATTTGTTAAACATAGTGAGATCGATGTCAGATGAGGATCCTGAGCTAAATACTGATTTTGAGCATTTTGTTAATACACAAAACATGGGAGAGGATTCAGAAAATCCACCAGAATCAGATCTTGATTTTGAACATACTGTATCATCTTACCAGACCGGTGGAGGGTCACGCACCCACACACATCGCACACTCGATCTTAATGCACCGAACATGGGTCTCACAGATAGCGATATAGAATCGCTTGTAAGAGAGGGTGGTGATGTGAGTGGGTACACAGTAATGCCACGAAATCGGTTCAATGGTCTGGAAATCCATAGACTTATAAATCTGCGGGAGATACCTTCTACAGATTTATCAGCCTATGCTATATTTTTACATGATACACTTTCTGAAATTGTAGCGTTCTCCAGACTGTTAGGTGGTGATGATTGTTTAATCAGTATCACCTTGAGGGGTCCGAGTCTGACATCTGATGTTAACACGCTTTTGTCAGGTAGCAATGGTTACAGTGTAGATGTGTTTATAAACGATCTTGAAAAAATAATGCAGAGCAACTCCGACGAACAGTATGATGAGAGACTGAGTTTGAGAGTATCGATAGCTAGAAGTAAACGTGGTGGTGTTTATCGCAAGATACGTGATCTTGCACACAATGAAGTAATTGCGAGAAACAGACTTAATCTGTTCTGCCCTACAAACATTTCAAACAATCTTTGTTTCGCAATCTGCCTGGCACACTTCCTAAACCCACAGAAACCACACACAGAGCTAGAGACTATAGCATCTACATTACAGGCGTCAGTTGGATATTCTGATCAACACAAAATCGCCTTTAATGACATCAGTCTGTTTGAACGCATGCTGAAGATTAAAATAGTTGTCTTCTATAGGACCGATACAGGTGTTTTGGAGAGATATACAAACACAGAAGATCCGCATCCTAAAGGCCTGTTCACACCGGGACGAATATCAGCGCGCGTTATTCGTCAGCGTTTTTCAACGCGTTTTTTGTGTTCACACCCAAGCGTTTTTCGCTGACGATGAGCCGAGTGAACATGCAAATTAATTCCCTGACATTAGATGGCGCTTAATGTAAAACAGATAATAGAATACTATACTAGGGTGATCATATTCATGTCTCAATGTTTTATTATGACAGATTAAAAAAAACGAATGAAATAATGATAGAAAAAATGTCTTCTGTATTAGAAAAATAAATATATAAATAATAAATAACTAAAAGAAATGCCTCCAAATGTAACAAAAAATAGCTCTCACAAACTTACAAAAACGAACTAACAAAATCTATTTATATCTTTAGTTTTCATCCTCTTTATCCTGTTTTTCTTCCTCATCCACCTTGTTTGCCCATCTATATTTTGCTGTAGAAACTGATCTTTCCCAGCAGTTTTTTGAAAACCAGGACATTTTCATCACTTAAAAACAGCCAGGACAGGACGTGAAAACAGGACATGTTTAACACAAAGTTGAGATGTCGCCAAGAGATAAAAACATAGCACTAGTTGTCGGATGAACAGATGCACGAGAGACGAGAGTTGTCGTATTTCCCCGCGTTTAATAAAACCACTCAAACGTTACACTCGTCCTCATACATGGGGATTCGAGCGAGGAAAAAACACAAACAAATATCTGGTCACAATAGAAAAATAAAATAAAAGAAAGAATACAAAGAGTCGACAGAGCGGTTATCTCCTCTCCTCACTTGTCAAAATCTAACTGACACGCACACTATGCGCAGTTCTCATCTCAACTCAGATTTCTATAAAGCACAAAGTGACCGTTTTACACATGTCCCGGGAAAACAGTGCTGTTGGTCACCCTATACTATACTATTATTACAGAAATACTAATATAAATATTATCATATAGCTCTTTATGCTCCGAGACCAGCAGCTCAACTTGCCTTATAGGCTATCTCTTCTTCACCGTATGTGTGCTCGGCAAGACCGTTTTGTGTTTGAGCGCCCCCAAGTTATGTTTTACTGTAACTTCAGAAGCATCACACACGTGAGCAAACCCGCCAATCTCGTTGGTCGGATAGGTTTTGACGCGGCGCGTCAAACCAAAAAAACGAACCCGAGGCGTTTTTTTTAAATGACGCTTTTACGCGTGCCGTTTTTCGCATCGGTGTGAACACTCACATTGGCGCCCATTGTATAGTCACGAGGCGTTAAACGTCGACGAATATCGCGCACGAAATTCGTCCCGGTGTGAACAGGCCTTAAAACAGTGTTTTTGTACCTGCATGACAATCATTATTTTATGATTAAAAATCTACGCGCGTTTATTGGCACACCATATGTGTGCGAGTTTTGCTACAAGGGGTACACCTGCAAGAGAGACCACAGGTGTCGATACATATGTGATGTCTGTAATGCGCCAGAATGTCATAAACAGCCCAAAAAACCCAAACACTGTGAAGACTGTCTGCGGTACTGTAAATCTGACTGTTTCGAGATGCATAAAAAACCACCTCAAGGTATGCGTTTCGCTCAGTGTCAAGTCACCAAATACTGCGGAAAATGTAATAGGCGTTACCATGTCAGCGGCGATAAACCCAAACCCCATAAATGCTCTGCAGATAGTTGTATGCACTGTGGTGAGAACTTGGTTACCGATGGTGAACATCAATGTTTTATTCAACCTGTTAAGCCGAAAGCTCCAAACGATCGTTACATTTTCTATGATTTCGAGACCCGTTATGAAAACGGCAAACACGTTGCGAACTTTGTATGTGCCATCACGTTTGATGGTCAAGAATTTGTGGCTGAAGGTCTCGATTGTGTGGACCTTCTCATCAAAAAATTCAGACAACCTTGTTACAGTAATTACACATGGATAGCCCACAATTCGTCCGCTTTTGACAACTACATTCTTTTGGAATTCTTTACTAAGATGGGGATTGCTCCTAAAATTACAATGCGTGGATGTCGTCTAATCCTAATGTATGACAGTACGTTCAAACAAAGGTACATTGATTCGTATTCATTTATCCCAATGCGACTTGCCAAAACGTCGAAAGCATTTAATCTGACTAATGCAGAGAAGGGATATTTTCCACATCACTTTAACCGTGCAGAAAACGACACCTACATAGGTCCGTATCCTGACAAGAAATTTTATGGATACGCAACAATGTCGAACGAAGACAGGGTAGCATTTGATGAATGGTACAACACAACCTCTGACAAAGTGTTTGATTTTAAAAAAGAACTTGCGATTTATGGTAAAAATGATGTTGTTTTGCTGAGGGAAGCATGCATGAAATACCGCGATGAATTCATTCATTGTACAGGTCTTGATCCATTTAATTACACCACTCTGGCAGCGACGTGTGCGACTATATATAAAACGCACTTCATTCCAAAAGACACGGTTGCTCTGACGCATAACAATGCGTATATCAATCAGAACAAGACTCATTCAAACATTTCGATTCAATGGCTCGAAGTCATCCACAAATCACGGGGGATAGATGTTCAACATGCTTTAAACAGTGGTGAGATGTCTTTTGGGAAATACTATGTGGACGGATTCTATGACGATGGCAAGGTGAAAAAGGCATTCGAATTTCTCGGCTGTTTTTTTCACGGTTGCGAACGATGTTATAACCCCAACGATCTAAACCCTTTATCAAAGGTGCCTTATGGCATTTTGAGAAGACAATGCGACGACAAGATTGAAATTCTGGAGCGGGCCTACGGCCTTCAGGTCGAAACGATGTGGGAATGTGATTGGTTATGTGCTAAACAGAATGATGCTACAGTGATCGATTTCATGTCCACTTACATTCACCCTGAAAGATTGAAACCACGGGATTCTCTTTTCGGCAGACGTACTAACGCATTAAAACTGTACCACAAAGTCTCGGAGGGGGAACGCATAAGGTACATTGATTTTACATCGCTATACCCCTACTGTCAGGCTCGAAAATGCTACCCAATTGGCCATCCTGAAATAATATACAAGGATTTTCAAAACATTGAAGATTATTACGGTTTAGTCAAGGCAACCGTCCTTCCGCCGCGGAAGTTGCTTCACCCCGTACTGCCTTATAGGACCGGGGGTAAGTTAATGTTTCCACTCTGTAGGACATGTGCTGATCATCAGAATCAGACACAGGCGTGTACGCATACTAACGAGGAAAGATCCATTCATGGGACCATCGAGCTAATAAAAGCTATTGAGAAGGGATATGTAGTGACAAAAATTGACGAAGTCTGGCATTTCCCCCAACGATCTGAGACATTGTTTTGTGATTATGTTAAAACATTCTTACAGTTCAAACAGGAGAGTTCAGGGTTTCCAAAAGATGTTGTGACCGATGCTGACAAAGAATCTTATGTAAAAGATTACTTTGAGAGAGAGGGGATTAAGCTTAATCTGGACAAGATCGAGTTTAATGCCGCACGCAGATCAATCATGAAATTAGTGTTGAACGCGCTTTGGGGACGGTTCTCGATGAATGAACATTTGCTGACAACCGAAATACTCACAGACCCTGAACAGTTTGCTCGTCACATTTTTGGCACAGAGTATGACATCAAACATTTCTCATTTGTGTCAGACACTGTTGCAATTGTTCAGTGGGCTTACGCCAATGGGAAAGGGGCACAGACTCGTGACATTAACGTCTTTCTCTGTGCTTTCACAACAGCCCATGCAAGGTTAGAACTTTACGATCTTATGGACAAGTTGGGTGATAGACTGCTTTATTGTGACACCGATTCTGTTATATTCACATCTAAAGATGGTGAATATGAACCACCACTAGGCCCATACCTTGGTGAGCTTACAGATGAAGTATGGGGCGGAGACTACATTTTAGAATTTGCTTCTAGTGGTCCCAAAAGTTATGCGTACCTTACTGCTAACGGTGTAGTCTGTATGAAAGCCAAAGGTATCACATTGAATGCTGTGAACTCTGAGGCCATTAGGTTAGACTCGCTAATTGAACTTGTTAAACAGTATGTGCGAGGAAGGGATGATGACAATTACATTCTCGCACACACAGATAGTATAGTACGAAACAAAAAGCAGTTCACATCACACAATAAGTCAGTTGTGAAAAAATTCAAAGTTGTGTACAACAAATGTGTACTGCTACCTGATCTAACAACAATACAATATGGCTTCTGACAACGTTTTTGGGCACCGAGGGGTGCTAGACCCAAATGGTTTTGATTTCAGATTACAACATCCATTTTCATGTGTGTTAAGTGGTCCTTCTAACTCAGGAAAAACATTTTTTGTGAAAAAGTTGTTGGAGAATGCTAAAAGTGTATTTTCTAAAAATGTTGAAAACATTGTATATATCTATGATTGCTGGCAACCTTTATATGAAGAATTGTTGAAACTGTATGATATTAAATTTATTGAAGGTATACCACAGACTCTGAATGATGATCGATTGTTTCCTACCAACATGACAAATTTTGTAATATTGGATGATGTTATGAAAGACGCTAGTAGCAATTCAGAAGTTGAACGTTTGTTTACCAACTATGTACATCATAGAAACTTGAGTGCCATATATATTGTTCAAAACTTGTTTTTCCAAGGTAAATCCAGCAGGACCATCAGTTTGAATACTAATTATATGGTTTTGTTTTAAAACCCTCGAGACAATACCCAAATTAATGTGTTAGCACGTCAGATGTACCCCAGAAACACAAAATACTTTATGGAGTGTTATGAAAATGCAACCAGCATTCCTTTCGGATATCTATTTATCGACTTTAAAGCGAAAACACCAGAACAGTACCGTCTCAGAACAGATATACTGTCACAGCATCCAGTTGTGTACATTCAGAAAAGAAAACATTGACATTGTGCAAGAGAGCGAATTGAATAAAAAAATGTCTGCGAAACTTTTAAGAAATCTACCTCTTTTAAAACTTATTAAAAGCCACACCTAAACAAAGACGTGTTATTTTAGAAGCGGCCACAGATGAGCTCATTGTGACATTGTGTGAAGTGGCTCTCAACGTAGTCCATGGTAATATTCCACTAACACCGCAACAATATCAGAAACTGAAGAGGAGAAGAAGCGAGATCAAAATTGTTGCAGATAAAAAGATTGGTGTTAGACGTAAAAGACGGTTGATCAACCAGCAAGGTGGCTTTTTATTACCATTATTATCAATAGCTATACCGTATATATCAAGTTTGATTACATCTAAATAAGATTGGTAATGGAGTATGCTGAGAAGATGTTTTTAGTCCCACAACATCAGCTGGATAAACTGAAATCTACAAACACCCGAGAGTCTATACACCAGGTTGTAGAGAATGACTTGGATCTGACCATAAGAAATATTCTGCAAAGGTCTGATCTAGATCCTCATGAAAAAGCTAAGATGTACACTGGTGTTTTACAGAGGTTTTTAACTCTATCTAGACGAGGGCATAAATAATCTGCCACAATAACATTAAGTCTACCACAGCATGACAGTTTTGAAAGAAGAAGACACTACATCTAAACGACATGTTTAGGCCGTCGTGGGGAAGTCAGATGCTAACCGGCTAGCACGTGTGGCGACGGACGGAGGAAGGATTTTCTGTATACCCGGCTGCAAGGAACATCATTTCTTCGGTGTCGGGGACAGCACGACGCCTGGGCGTCTCACTTGTCTCGATTCCTGGAGTTTCACGCCGGGGGAGCTCTTGCATCACGGCGGGAGCGAGCTACCGGAGCAGCCTACGGTCAGCAGTGTGGATTGTTTACATAATCACGGACATTTAAGGAAGTTGTTTCGGCCAAGATCGCATTCATGGCGGGTCGCGGCAGAAATGCAAACAAAGCAGCTATAAATGAAGATCCTGAGTTTGTGACAATGGACACTCTTAAGGAATTGCTGGACCAGCAGAAGAGCTTTTATGAGGATCTGTTGAAGAGGCAGGAGACTGCATTTAGAAGTTTCACTCAGATGATTCTGGACTCAGCCAACAAAAGAGTGGACTCAGTGTTGGGTGAGTTACAAGAACTCAAAGTAAGTCTGAATTACTCTCAAAAGGATATTGACGATGTAAAGAATTGTCTTAAGGCACAACAGAGTGAATATAAGACTTTGTCCAAGGTGGTGAATGAAATGAAATCTGAGCACGCTGTTGATAGACACTATGAGCAGTTGGATTACCTTGAGAATCAATGCAGGAGAAATAATCTTGTAATTGATGGACTTGGACCTGATAAAGCTGACGAGACCTGGGCTGAAACTGAGTATAAGGTGCAAGAACTGTTCACAACAAGACTCAAGCTGGAGTCTCCTGTGGAAATTGAACGAGCTCACAGGAATGGAAAATTCAGAGGGGATACTGAAAGGCCAAGGCCTGTGGTAATTAAGCTGCTGCGTTATAAGGATAAACAGCGAATCCTGGCTAGGGCAAAATCCAACTTGAAAAACACCTCAATCTATATAAATGAGGACTTTTCCGAACGGGTGAGAAAGAGAAGAGCGGAGCTACTACCTGCAATGAAAGAGGCTAGAGCAAGAGGGGACTATGCCATCATTAGCTATGATCGACTAATTGTAAGGCCAAAGATCAGAGAATGAGGGTAAAGAAGGCCCCTGGAAATGTTTTTAAAAAAGTTTTTTTTTTTTTTTTTTATCTGTATGGGATGTCATGGGTCAGTAGTAACTAGGTGACGGTATGGCGATGAACTTACCAAAAAAAGGTGTGAGGATAGCTCATATAAATGTGAGGAGTCTAAGAAATAAAGTTCATGAGATATCTACTTTAATTAAAAGTGATAAGATCAATGTACTTGCTGTCTCTGAGATACATTTAGATCAATCCATAACAGACATGGGGGTAGCTATCCCAGGGTACAATATTTTTAGAAATGACAGGAATAGTTTTGGGGGAGGTGTTGCAATATATATACAAAGCCATATTCCTTCTAAGGTCAGATCGGACTTCATGGTTTCCGGTATTGAAGCGCTGTGGTTGGAGGTTCATCTTGCTTATTGTAAACCGATTATAGTTGGATGTGTCTATAGACCCCCAAATGCAAATGTGCAGAATGTAGATGAATTATGTTCAGTCCTAATTAGGGTAACGGATTCTGGCAAAGAAACATTTGTTTTAGGTGATTTCAATATTGATTGGCAGTTAAATTCATGTCCACTGAGGAAAAAGTTATGCAGTACTGCACTCACATGTAATCTATCTCAGATGGTAAGAAAGTCAACGAGAGTATACTGTAGTTATGATGGGCAAACATCTGAAACCTGTATTGATCACATATTTACAAATAATTGTGAAATGTGCTCTAAAGCGGTATCTGTTCCTGTAGGGTTCAGTGATCATAATTTAGTGGCTATTGTTAGGAAAACTCAAACTCCCAAGGCTGGACCTATAGTACTTTATAAGAGGTCGTATAGAACATTTTGTGAGAGGGACTTTGTTAGAGATATTGAGAATGTTGACTGGAATCAAGTACTAGCTTTAAATAAGGTTGATAAAGCCATCAGGTTATTTACAGAATTATTTCTTTTTGTGGCTGATCAACATGCCCCATTAAGGAAATTTACAGTTAGATCAAACAAAGCTTCTTGGATTGATGAAGAATTAAGGGAGGGGATGCGTAAAAGAGATGAGATGAAAAGAGCTGCAATTGGTTCCAAGGGTACTGAAAAGTGGCAAAAGTATTGTGAAATGAGAAATAAGGTTACTAAGTTAAATAGGAAAAAGAAAAAAATGTATTATCAAGACAAAATTCAGGAGAGGAAAAATGATGGTAACAAACTGTGGAAAACCTTAAATGAAATAATGGGTAGGGGTAGGATCAACAGTCCTTCCTTCATTGAAGTGAATGGAGCGTTCTTGACAAAAGCAAAGGACATCGCTAATCATTTCAATAGTCACTTTGTAGGTAAAGTTGATAAATTAAGGAATGAATTGCACTACCCGAGTGGGAGTTGTATATCATCTCAAATAATAATAAACTCTATCATGAATAATAAATCATGCTCTTTTGAGTTCCAACCTATAGAAGTTGATGGGGTGGAAAAGCTACTTGACAACCTAAATGATCATAAACCAGCTGGTATGGATACTTTAGATGGGAGGTTAATTAAGATTGTTTCAAGTATTATATCATTGCCAGTATGTCATATTTTTAACTTGAGTTTGAAGGAAGGGTTATTCCCTCAGGTTTGGAAATCTGCTAGGGTTTTACCTCTTCAGAAAAATAAACGGGAAAGTTTCTCAGCTGCAAATAGCAGACCCATCAGTATTCTTCCAGTTCTAAGTAAGTTACTGGAAAAAGTTGTGTTTGAGCAGATACTACATTATTTTGTATCTAATGACTTAAATTCTCATTGTCAGCATGCATATAAGGCTGATCATTCTACGTGCACAGCTCTGACAGACATGACAGATAAGTGGTTGACTAGTATTGATAACAAGATGATGGTTGGAACTGTGTTACTTGATTTCAGCGCTGCATTTGATATTGTAGACCATGGGTTATTATTAAACAAGCTTACTACTTATGGTTTTAGTCCATTAGCCATAAATTGGATGAATAGTTATTTACTAAATAGGAAACAGTATGTATTTTTTAATGGCAGTTTTTCCTTCCCTAAAACCTTACAGTGTGGAGTGCCACAGGGGAGTTGTCTTGGGCCGTTACTCTTTTCTATATTTATTAATGATTTGCCATATGTTTTGAATAAGTGTTCTGCGACTTTGTTTGCGGATGATATAACTGTTCATTTTGCATCAGCTAATATAAGCGAACTAAGAAATACACTTCAATCTGAATTACAACTTGTAGTGAACTGGATTTGTGAAAACAGACTTGTTTTAAATGTAACTAAAACCAAAAGTATCTTGTTCAGGTCTAGATATGGCAGTAAGGGTGTTAATCAGCTCAGTCTATCACTCAAAGACTCGAGCATTGAACAGGTTGAAGAGGTAAATTTGCTTGGTGTTACATTGGATGGACATTTAACTTGGGAGAAACATATCGACAATATTGTTAAGAAAATGGGTATTGGAATATCAGGGATTAGAAGATGTTCCCCTTTTCTTACCCCTGCCACTAGAGTGCTGGTAACACAGTCATTGGTGCTATCCCACCTTGATTACTGTTCACCTGTCTGGTCAGGTGCGGCTAAAAAATATCTATTTAAGCTACAAATAGCTCAAAATAAAGCAGCAAGACTCGCACTGGCCTGTTCATGGGGTGTGAGTACGGACTGGATGCATACCAGTCTCTCTTGGCTTAGAGTGGATGAGAGGTTGTCATGCAACCTTTTGAACTTTTTTCGGAATATCTGTTATAAGAAACAACCTAAATGTCTGTACTCACAAATAAAGTATGTGAAAAACCAACATAGTACTCGACATTCTACAAAGGGTTGTCTAGCTTTGAAAAAACCCAGAACTGATGCTGTGTGCAGATCTGTAATGTATAGAGCCATTAAGATGTGGAATGATTTGCCAATTTATATTGTTGAAGCACCTAGTAAGGCCGGCTTTAAAAGCCTACTAAAAAAATACTTGAATAATATTAAATATTGATGAGCTTTGATGAATGGTTTGGTGTATAATTGTGTTTGTATGTTGTGATGCTGGTTTGTTTTTGTTCCATTGGCAGCTTGTGTTACTGTGTATACACAATACTTGATATATATACATTGTAGGTATCGTTTTTAGATTTATGTGTAAATTGTATGTTAAATGTTAGTTGTATTATGTATGTTTTCATGTATTTTGTTTTATGTTTTTATGTATGTTTTGGTATGTGGACCCCAGGAAGAGTAGCTGCAACATTAGTGGCAGCTAATGGGGATCCAAATAAATAAATAAATAAATAAATAAATAAATGTGAGTGATCGTAGCTATTTAAATGATGTTAAAGATGAGATTTTAAAGAATATACCACAGAGGAGTGTGAAAAACGTTCGTTACATTTTAGATAAAATGTCTAAAACTAAAGACATCACATCATGGAGCGAGTCGGGTGAGTTTGTATTTAAAGGAAGGATAATCCCTGGTTCACACATGCTTGATCTAGTTAAAAGCATTACAGCGCCTCAAAACATTGCTGATGAGCGGAGGCCCGGTGGTTGGTACGAGTTTTTGGAGGCTTTTGCTAGTTTAAATATGCCTTACTCTGTGGTACCAAATCACCACGTCAGAAATGCTGTTAATTCTTTCAAATCCAAATCAACTCTGACTATAAACAAATCATCTAAGAAGAATAAAAAACAGAAAGCGTATCCGACCACCCCAACACAATCAAAATATACAGAAGACATTGTATTCAAATCACCTACTCTTGACAAAAGCCAGTGGTTACATTTTTAATCGCACTGATTGTATGTATTATTATTGTCATTATTATTATTATTATTATTATCATTTGAGAACTTATGACATATTGAATGTTATGCATATGTAAAAAAAGATGTTTTTTTTTAAAGAAAACACATTTCTGCTCCTGTTTTTTGTTTTGTTATTTATTGTAAAAAAAAGATTAAGCATGAGACATGAACATTTCACCAATTTGCACACACTGTATACATTTCAGTTTTTTCACAAATAGTGTCACCTTTTTGTCGTTTTTAACAAGATTGTTGCTATACAATTTCATCACATATCCATAATCAAACCCCTTTGCCATGTGATAGAGAAAGAACACACAATGTTGTCCACATGTATCTGATGAAAAATCTTGGACCTGCATTGTTGAATGTTGTACTTCGTTAGAATTGACATTTAAAAAGTTCTTGATAATGGGAGGAAAACCTGGGTAATCTGGTTCATTACCAAAGCTGTCGAAAAAAAAAAACCTACACGATCCTCGTTTATGTAGATAGCCAACCAATGTTCTCCTGGGAGTCCTGAAGGATGTGTGTTGATTAAAACCATTGCTGGTAGTTTTGTTAAAGGGGATTTAGGTAGATGGTCACACGGTAGCACTCCAAGAAAATATGTATTGCATGAGACCTTATCCATGACGGCCGTAAGCTGTACAGTGTTCATTTTAATGTATCAATAGTAATCAATAAGGACCTGTCGGCGATTTGACACTTCAATCATGCTGTCAAATATTGAGTAAACAATTATGTTTATCGTCCGCGGTAGTGGCTGTCTAAAATGGGCTTCTAGTCTAATATTCCCACTTTTGATAAGTGATACATACTGACCACACTCCTCATCTGGTGTGAAATTGAATGCGTAAAGTGTATAGCCATGCAGAAAATCCTCCCTATCAATACATAGAGCCTGATTTTTTTAGATGTCTTCCAGAAGCCAATACTAACTGGTAAAACTCCCGCACTGCAGAACCATTTTCATAATGTGGTTGCAATGGCTTTCCTGGTATTTGAACTCCATCTGCATAAATAGCAATATATTCTAAATCAAAATTCTTAAGGCAAATGGGTTTTTATCATAAGCCCCAACAAATGCATCATTATCAACCATTCCTATAATCATTGATTTTGGTAGAGTCCCTAAAAATAAGTTTTCTTGATTTCATACACGTGAACCAGCAGGTATTGAGAAGTTTTTCAGACACACTCTGTCAATGGGGTATTTGGCAGTGGTTGTGAGTAGAGCTTGTGCATGAGCCAGTCTCACGGCTGGCGACACTGTCACTTTTTTCACAAATAGCGATGCAGACACAATGTTCACTTTATAAGCTGTAGCATTACTCCTCATCAGACAGAATTCGTCTTTACCCCTTGTCATGCGAATTCTAATGTCCAATCCGTTAAGCAAAAGCTTCCCTTGAAAGAAAATATCACCGTGAATAGGGGCTAGTAGTTCAACCACATTACTAGCATTGGTGAATGCCGCTCTCTTCGTCAGACCACGATTTCCTCCACTTGGGTCGGCTTCATCCATCCTTGAAGCTGTATCTTTATAAAAGAGCCCTGCTGAGAAAAGCGTTTCAAGCGCATCTTTAACATAATTGGTAAGGCATTCTATAATGCAGCGATAGGGATAGGTACTACTGCTCTGAGAAATTAATTGATCTCCAAGTGACACATCCACTTGCGAGAAAAGAGACGCTGACGGATAATTCACGAAACCTACAGGATCGTCGTCTGCCATGGGCGAGCCGTCTGGTTTGGTAATTTTGACATGCAAAATTAAACACCATTGTGTTGTTTAGATCTATGTAATCCTCTCCATTCCCCGCAATAAAAAACTCCAGTGGCGATGTGTCCGAAATCGCAGATAACGGTAAAACTTCTATATAAGTGTTTTTTCAATCGATGTTTGTGTTAGCGGTACAGTAAACAGATCCAGTTCGGACTTTAAACACTCTTCGGACATATTGTGTAGTAATGCCATGATCTAGAAAATTGTTTTAACAGATGTCCTTGATCTTTTTGAAGCAGCTCCCTTAGTTGTCCCCTGGCGCTTACGCTTTACAACTGATGATTTCTTGGGAGGTCTTTTTGTTTTCTTCGGCTTCTGGCCACTCCTTCGCACTCCCGGTGGCCTAGTTGCGCTTTTACGAGCCATTACCATTAGCCCCGATCCGTCTTGAGTATCGTGGTTGTTATTAAAAGACTGTGACAACGTATTACGTCACTTAGTATGTTTTTGGCAGCCGATTTAAGATGCGGTTTGGCTATGTTAAATCATCGTTTTAGTAACGGTATAGCCATTCTAAAGAGACCACGAAAAATGCCCCCCAAACCACCGCCATACATAACACCACCACCTACATACCCGGGCAGTCCGTTGCCCGCCTGGTTCTGGTAATAGGCAACATAACGCATAGGGTCGACATTGTGATTATTGTAATATACCATTTTTAAATAATATGTTTTACAGGCCTGAAGTGAAGTTTAATGCATACTTTCCCATAAGAAAATGGGACGTGCTGATTTTGATCGTCCTTCACTTCTATAACAATATCAGTGATGACGGATTTATTGACAGACGCGTAGTGGGTTTTGTCGTATCGAACACTGACTGTGTTGTTGTTGCCACCTGTTATTTGTACACACTCCAGGAGTGGTACAAAGGCATCCCCCACAGTTTGGTAGCATATAATATCCGTGTAGATATAAAGAGTATAGAAACCCCCATGTATGTCTGACTGATGTATGGCGTGTGTTACAACATCCTTTTCAAAATTAGTTTTTTCTGGATTTGTTTTTTGCAGAATAGAATCTCCTATAGGGACACCTGGTTTCAAACCTAAAATGATGGCTAGTTTACCATGGAATGTTATTGAAATTTTTCCACAATGAAAACCTCGTCCCGCAATTCGTAAAATAGCATCCACCGACCCCTGAATCCTCTGGGGGTGAACCCTTAAACCACAACGGCTCAATGCTTGAGCAACAATATGCTTAAGGTCAGGTCTCACCAGATTACGGGTCAGTTCATCAAAGTATGCATCAAAGAAATAGGGACCTGGTTCAAACAAACAGGAGTGTCTAATCTGACTGGGGTGATCCACTTCACAACCCAAACAGATTTCTTTTAACTTTTTGTTAATGATGTGTTCCAGAAGGACAACGACTGTTGCTTTTATGATCTTGAATCCGTCAGTGCGGATACAACTGTCTGTGTCGTCAATTCCAGCAAGGGTTGCTGCTCCAGCTATTGCACCAGTGTTACCATATGGAGTTGTAAGGAAGGTCAGGTTGTGATATCCAAGGTCCATACAAAATTTATCCAACCAGCTATTGTCGTAAGATTGGGGGTGGGGCTCACCCATTTTAGCATTGTCATCAGGCATCGCAGGGGTAGACTCAGGGTTGTTGCTGTAGGAGTAGGAGGCAGTTGAAAGTTCTTGAGACATGTTGAATGAATGTAGCATTGTGACGATCCGCAGAATTATTTTAATGACTGTAATATGTGGGAGGGGTTAAGAGGTGGTCTTTGTTGGTGGTAACGCCTTGTTCCGGGTGAAACAATTTCATCTTTACAGAACTGTAACGATCATACACGCTGCACCATCTAAACATCTTGTCTATACATGTAAATATGCTGTCAAGCACATTTACATCTTTGCACTTAAACAGAAATGTCATATCGTAGCAGCTGTGATGCTCAGATTCAATAATTGGCCAAGTAGGATCACTGAGCCTTGTCTTATTGTAGCAGAAAAAATGTAAACACAATCCTCGGGTAGCTTTTTACTGTGATCCCCGACTATGCGAAATCTCGTATTAGGAGCTATACCGTCCCACTCTGATATATACAACGGATCATTACCACAGTCGTTCAAATCTCTCCAAACATTGTTGAAAAACAGAGACAAGTCTTTGTCTTCAAAAATCAGATATGGAGTCTCCAATGTAAATTTGTCGACAACTTCCGCCATGTAGAGTTTCACTGTACGCAACACTTTGTCAAATACATATCGCACCATACGACCACCATCCAAAGAGAATTCGCATTTCACATATCCACCGTCTTCATGAAGAAACTTTGTCAAGCTAACATGATGCTTCTTCCTTGGAGCAAATGTTAGATCATCTCTCAGTTCAACGCGTCCTCTTGTCGGCGAAATGCACATAACCTTTCTAGTGGTTTTAGGTGTTCTCGGAGTAGCCATTGTATCGGTAAAGCTTGTAGAAGAATTGTCGTCTGTGTTCAGTAGCATGTGTCCTAACTCTATTTAAACAATCATGAGTATGATGTAGGTAGTGACGTATTTGTAGTAAGGTTGTTAGTCCAGGAAGGATTGTACTATAAAAACAAAAAGGGCCAATAGCAATTTGCACAGTGTGACACCATTAAAGAGTCATAAGATCTTACCGGACATAAAGGAACCTGTCACACAACCATAAATCAGAAAACACCGGTAACATGATACAAGAACACTATGATCGTTGTAACTGACACCAAGAAGATTGGAGGGGGTCAAAATTTCAGCCAAAAAAAAAAAAAAAAAAAAAACACAGTGTTACCCCTTATGTTTTTTTTCGGGTCGAAATTTTGACCTTCGATATCTCGGCTCTGGAAGGGTCTAGAGCCTCCATTTTTGCGCACTGGTCGAAGTCTCGTGGCCCTCTGTCAGAATCCAGAGTTTCAAGAAGATCAGAGGGGGTCAAAATTTCGGCCAAAAAAAAAAAACACAGTGTTACCCGTTATGTTTTTTTTTCGGGTCGAAATTTTGACCTTCGATATCTCGGCTCTGGAAGGGTCTAGAACCTCCATTTTTGCGCGCTGGTCGAAGTCTCGTGGCCCCCTGTCAGAATCCAGAGTTTCAAGAAGATCGGAGGGGGTCAAAATTTCGGCCAAAAAAAAAAAACAGAGTGTTAACCCTTAAGTTTTTTTTTCGCGTCGAAATTTTGACCTTCGATATCTCGGCTCTGGAAGGGTCTAGAGCCTCCATTTTTGCGCGCTGGTCGAAGTCTTGTAGCCCTCTGTCAAAATACAGAGTTTCAAGAAGATCGGAGGGGGTCAAAATTTCGGCCAAAAAAAAAACCAAAAACACAGTGTTACCACTTATGGTTTTTTTTTTTTTCGGGTCGAAATTTTGACCTTCGATATCTCGGCTCTGGAAGGGTCTAGAGCCTCCATTTTTGTGCACTGGTCGAAGTCTCGTGGCCCTCTGTCAGAATCCAGAGTTTCAAGAATATCGGAGGGGGTCAAAATCTCGGCCAAAAAAAAAAAAAACAGTGTTACCCCTTATGGTTTTTTTTCGGGTCGAAATTTTGACCTTCGATATCTCGGCTCTGGAAGGGTCTAGAGCCTCCATTTTTGCGCGCTGGTCAGAGTCGCGTGGCCCTCTGTCACAATCCAGAGTTTCAAGAAGATCGGAGGGGGTCAAAATTTCGGCCAAAAAAAAAAAACAACACACATTGTTACCCCTTATGTTTTTTTTCGGGTCGAAATTTTGACCTTCGATATCTTGGCTCTGGAAGGGTCTAGAGCCTCCATTTTTGCGCGCTGGTCGAAGTCTCGTGGCCCTCTGTCAAAATACAGAGTTTCAAGAAGAATGGGGGGGGGGGGGGGGGGGGTCAAAATTTCGGCCAAAAAACAAAAAACAAAAACACAGTGTTACCACTTATGGTTTTTTTTTTCGGGTCGAAATTTTGACCTTCGATATCTCGGCTCTGGAAGGGTCTAGAGCCTCCATTTTTGCGCGCTGGTCGAAGTCTCATGGCCCTCTGTCAGAATCCAGAGTTTCAAGAAGATCGGAGGGGGTCAAAATTTCGGCCAAAAAAAAAAAAAAAAACACAGTGTTACCCCTTATGTTTTTTTTTTTTTTTGGCCGAAATTTTGAAAAAAATTTTACCCCTTATGTTTTTTTTTCGGGTCGAAATTTTGACCTTCGATATCTCAGCTCTGGAAGGGTCTAGAGCCTCCATTTTTGCGCGCTGGTCGAAGTCTCATGGCCCTCTGTCAGAATCCAGAGTTTCAAGAATTTCGGAGGGGGTCAAAATTTCGGCCAAAAAAAAAAAAAAACACAGTGTTACCCCTTATGTTTTTTTTTCGGGTCGAAATTTTGACCTTCGATATCTCAGCTCTGGAAGGGTCTAGAGCCTCCATTATTGCGCGCTGGTCGAAGTCTCGTGGCCCTCTGTCAGAATCCAGAGTTTCAAGAAGATCTGAGGGGGTCAAAATTTCGGCCAAAAAAAAAAACACAGTGTTACCCGTTATGTTTTTTTTTCGGGTCGAAATTTTGACCTTCGATATCTCGGCTCTGGAAGGGTCTAGAACCTCCATTTTTGCGCGCTGGTCGAAGTCTCGTGGCCCCCTGTCAGAATCCAGAGTTTCAAGAAGATCGGAGGGGGTCAAAATTTCGGCCAAAAAAAAAAACAGAGTGTTAACCCTTAAGTTTTTTTTTCGGGTCGAAATTTTGACCTTCGATATCTCGGCTCTGGAAGGGTCTAGAGCCTCCATTTTTGCGCGCTGGTCGAAGTCTTGTAGCCCTCTGTCAAAATACAGAGTTTCAAGAAGATCGGAGGGGGTCAAAATTTCGGCCAAAAACAAAAACAAAAACACAGTGTTACCACTTATGGTTTTTTTTTTTCGGGTCGAAATTTTGACCTTCGATATCTCGGCTCTGGAAGGGTCTAGAGCCTCCATTTTTGTGCGCTGGTCGAAGTCTCGTGGCCCTCTGTCAGAATCCAGAGTTTCAAGAATATCGGAGGGGGTCAAAATCTCGGCCAAAAAAAAAAAAAAAACAGTGTTACCCCTTATGTTTTTTTTTTTTCGGGTCGAAATTTTGACCTTCGATATCTCGGCTCTGGAAGGGTCTAGAGCCTCCATTTTTGCGCGCTGGTCAGAGTCGCGTGGCCCTCTGTCACAATCCAGA
This sequence comes from Cyprinella venusta, assembly GCA_038021265.1. Lineage (NCBI taxonomy): Eukaryota > Metazoa > Chordata > Actinopteri > Cypriniformes > Leuciscidae > Cyprinella > Cyprinella venusta. The sequence continues at coordinate 25,513,581 of CM075863.1, forward strand.
GTTTCAAAAAGATCGGAGGGGGTCAAAATTTCGGCCCAAAAAAAAAAAAACACACATTGTTACCCCTTATTTTTTTTTTCGGGTCGAAATTTTGACCTTCGATATCTTGGCTCTGGAAGGGTCTAGAGCCTCCATTTTTGCGCGCTGGTCGAAGTCTCGTGGCCCTCTGTCAAAATACAGAGTTTCAAGAAGAATGGGGGGGGGGGGGGGGGGGGGGGGTCAAAATTTCGGCCAAAAAACAAAAAACAAATTCACAGTGTTACCACTTATGGTTTTTTTTTGGGGTCGAAATTTTGACCTTCGATATCTCGGCTCTGGAAGGGTCTAGAGCCTCCATTTTTTGCGCGCTGGTCGAAGTCTCATGGCCCTCTGTCAGAATCCAGAGTTTCAAGAAGATTGGAGGGGGTCAAAATTTCGGCCAAAAAAAAAAAAAAAACACAGTGTTACCCCTTATGTTTTTTTTTCGGGTCGAAATTTTGACCTTCGATATCTCAGCTCTGGAAGGGTCTAGAGCCTCCATTTTTGCGCGCTGGTCGAAGTCTCGTGGCCCTCTGTCAGAATCCAGAGTTTCAAGAAGATCTGAGGGGGTCAAAATTTCGGTCAAAAAAAAACCACAGTGTTACCCCTTATCTTTTTTCGGGTCGAAATTTTGACCTTCGATATCTCAGCTCTGGAAGGGTCTAGAGCCTCCATTTTTGCGCGCTGGTCGAAGTCTCGTGGCCCTCTGTCAGAATCCAGAGTTTCAAGAAGATCGGAGGGGGTCAAAATTTCGGCCAAAAAAAAAAAAAAACACAGTGTTACCCCTTATGTTTTTTTTTTTCGGGTCGAAATTTTGACCTTCGATATCTCAGCTCTGGAAGGGTCTAGAGCCTCCATTTTTGCGCACTGTTCGAAGTCTCGTGGCCCTCTGTCAGAATCCAGAGTTTCAAGAAGATCGGAGGGGGTCAAAATTTTGGCAAAAAAAAAAAAACCCACAGTGTTACCCCTTATGTTTTTTTTTCGGGTCGAAATTTTGACCTTCGATATCTCAGCTCTGGGAGGGTCTAGAGCCTCCATTTTTGCACGCTGGTCGAAGTCTCGTGGCCCTCTGTCAGAATCCAGAGTTTCAAGAAAATCGGAGGGGGTCAAAATTTCGGCCAAAAAAAAAAAAAACGACAGTGTTACCCCTTATGTTTTTTTTTTTCGGGTCGAAATTTTGACCTTCGATATCTCGGCTCTGGAAGGGTCTAGAGCCTCCATTTTTGCGCGCTGGTCGAAGTCTCGTGGCCCTCTGTCAGAATCAAGAGTTTCAAGAAGATTGGAGGGGGTCAGAATTTCGGCCAAAAAAAAAAAACAGTGTTACCCCTTATGTTTTTTTTCGGGTCGAAATTTTGACCTTCGATATCTCAGCTCTGGAAGGGTCTAGAGCCTCCATTTTTGCGCGCTGGTTGAAGTCTCGTGGCCCTCTGTCAGAATCCGGAGTTTCAAGAAGATCGGAGGGGGTCAAAATTTCGGCCAAAAAACCCCCACAGTGTTACCCCTTATGTTTTTTTTTTTTTCGGGTCGAAATTTGTGACCTTCGATATCTCAGCTCTGGAAGGGTCTAGAGCCTCCATTTTTGCCCGCTGGTCGAAGTCTCGTGGCCCTTCTGTCAGAATCCAGAGTTTCAAGAAGATCAGAGGGGGTCAAAATTTCGGCCAAAAAAACAACAACACAGTGTTACCCCTTATGTTTTTTTTTTCGGGTTTAAATTTTGACCTTCGATATCTCAGCTCTGGAAGGGTCTAGAGCCTCCATTTTTGCGCGCTGGTCGAAGTCTCGTGGCCCTCTGTCAGAATCCAGAGTTTCAAGAAGATCGGAGGGGGTCAAAATTTCGGCCAAAAAAAAAAAACCCCACAGTGTTACCCCTTATGTTTTTTTTTTTCGGGTCGAAATTTTGACCTTCGATATCTCAGCTCTGGAAGGGTCTAGAGCCTCCATTTTTGCGCTCTGGTCGAAGTCTCGTGGCCCTCTGTCAGAATCCAGAGTTTCAAGAAGATCGGAGGGGGTCAAAATTTCGGCCAAAAAAAACCCCACACTGTTTCCCCTTATGTTTTTTTTTTTTTTTCGGGTCAAAATTTTGAGTTTCAATATCTCAGCTCTGGAAGGGTCTAGAGCCTCAATTTGTGCACCCAGGTCCATGTATCGTGGCCCTCTATCAGAATCCAGAGTTTTGAGAAGATTGGAGAAACTTAATTTTTCACTCCCCGAAAAAAAAAAACATAAGGGGTAACATTGTCATTTTTGTTTCTGGTCAAAATTTTGAGTTTCAATATCTCAGCTCTGGAAGAGTCTAGAGCCTCAATTTCTGCACCCAGGTCCATGTATTGTGGCCCTCTATCAGAATCCATAGTTTTGAGAAGATTGGAGAAACTTAATTTTTCACCCCCCGAAAAAAAAACATAAGGGGTAACACTGTAATTTTTTTTCTGGTCAAAATTTTGAGTTTCAATATCTCAGCTCTGGAAGGGTCTAGAGCCTCAATTTTTGCACCCAGGTCCATGTATCGTGGCCCTCTATCAGAATCCAGAGTTCTGAGAAGATTGGAGAAACTTAATTTTTCACCCCCCGAAAAAAAACGTAAGGGGTAGCACTGTCATTTTTTTTTCTGGTCAAAATTTTGAGTTTCAATATCTCAGTTCTGGAAGGGTCTAGAGCCTCAATTTTTGCACCCAGGTCCATGTATCGTGGCCCTCTATCAGAATCCAGAGTTTTGAGAAGATTGGAGAAACTTAATTTTTCACCTCCCGAAAAAAAAACATAAGGGGTAACACTGTCATTTTTTTTTTTCTGGTGAAAATTTTGAGTTTCAATATCTCAGCTCTGGAAGGGTCTAGAGCCTCAATTTCAATTTTTGCACCCAGGTCCATGTATCGTGGCCCTCTATCAGAATCCAGAGTTTTGAGAAGATTGGAGAAACTTAATTTTTCACCCCCCGAAAAAAAAAAACATAAGGGGTAACACTGTCATTTTTTTTCTGGTCAAAATTTTGAGTTTCAATATCTCAGCTCTGGAAGGGTCTAGAGCCTCAATTTTTGCACCCAGGTCCTTGTATCGTGGCCCTCTATCAGAATCCAGAGTTTTGAGAAGATTGGAGAAACTTAATTTTTCACCCCCCGAAAAAAAAACATAAGGGGTAACACTGTCATTTTTTTTTTGGTCAAAATTTTGAGTTTCAATATCTCAGCTCTGGAAGGGTCTCGAGCCTCAATTTTTGCACCCAGGTCCATGTATCGTGGCCCTCTATCAGAATCCAGAGTTTTGAGAAGGTTAGAGAAACTTAATTTTTCACCCCCCGAAAACAAACATAAGGGGTAACACTGTCATTTTTTTTTTCTAGTCAAAATTTTGAGTTTCAATATCTCAGCTCTGGATGGGTCTAGAGCCTCAGTTTTTGCACCCAGGGCCATGTATCGTGGCCCTCTATCAGAATCCAGAGTTTTGAGAAGATTGGAGAAACTTAATTTTTCACCCCCCGAAAAAAAAAACATAAGGGGTAACACTGTCATTTTTAATTTCTGGTCAAAATTTTGAGTTTCAATATCTCAGCTCTGGAAGGGTCTAGAGCCTCAATTTTTGCACCCAGGTCCATGTATCGTGACCCTCTATCAGAATCCAGAGTTTTGAGAAGATTGGAGAAACTTAATTTTTCACCCCCAGAAAAAAAAACATAAAGGGTAACACTGTCATTTTTTTTTTCTGGTCAAAATTTTGAGTTTCAATAGCTCAGCTCTGGAAGGGTCTAGAGCTTCAATTTTTGCACCCAGGTCCATGTATCGTGGCACTCTATCAGAATCCAGAGTTTTGAGAAGATTGGAGAAACTTAATTTTCCATCCCCCGAAAAAAAACATAAGGGGTAACACTCTCATTTTTTTTCTGGTCAAAATTTTGAGTTTCAATATCTCAGCTCTGGAAGGGTCTAGAGCCTCAATTTTTGCACCCAGGTCCATGTATCGTGGCCCTCTATCAGAATCCAGAGTTTTGAGAAGAATGGAGAAACTTAATTTTTCACCCCCCGAAAAAAAACATAAGGGGTAACACTGTCATTTTTTTTCTGGTCAAAATTTTGAGTTTCAATATCTCAGCTCTGGAAGGGTCTAGAGCCTCAATTTTTGCACCCAGGTCCATGTATCGTGGCCCTCTATCAGAATCCAGAGTTTTGAGAAGATTGGAGAAACTTAATTTTTCACCCCCTGAAAAAAAACATAAGGGGTAACACTGTCATTTTTTTTCTGGTCAAAATTTTGAGTTTCAATATCTCAGCTCTGGAAGGGTCTAGAGCCTCAATTTTTGCACCAGGTCCATGTATTGTGGCCCTCTATCAGAATCCAGAGTTTTGAGAAGATTGGAGAAACTTAATTTTTCACCCCCCGAAAAAAAAAAAAAAACATTAGGGGTAACACTGTCATTTTTTTTTTCTGGTCAAAATTTTGAGTTTCAATATCTCAGCTCTGGAAGGGTCTAGAGCTTCAATTTTTGCACCCAGGTCCATGTATCGTGGCCCTCTATCAGAATCCAGATTGGAGAAACTTAATTTTTCACCCCCCGAAAGAAAAACATAATGGGTAACACTGTAATTTTTTTTCTCTGGTCAAAATTTTGAGTTTCAATATCTCAGCTCTGGAAGGGTCTAGAGCCTCAATTTTTGCACCCAGGTCCATCTATCGTGGCCCTCTATCAGAATCCAGAGTTTTGAGAAGATTGGAGAAACTTAATTTTTCACCCCCCGAAAAAAAAAACATAAGGGGTAACACTGTCATGTTTTTTTTCTGGTCAAAATTTTGAGTTTCAATATCTCAGCTCTGGAAGGGTCTAGAGCCTCAATTTTTGCACCCAGGTCCATGTATCGTGGCCCTCTATCAGAATCCAGAGTTTTGAGAAGATTGGAGAAACTTAATTTTTCACCCCCCGAAAAAAAAACATAAGGGGTAACACTGTCATTTTTTTTTTCTGGTCAAAATTTTGAGTTTCAATATCTCAGCTCTGGAAGGGTCTAGAGCCTCAATTTTTGCACCCAGGTCCATGTATCGTGGCCCTCTATCAGAATCCTGAGTTTTGAGAAGATTGGAGAAACTTAAGTTTTCACCCCCCGAAAAAAAAAACATAAGGGGTAACACTGTCATTTTTTTTTTCTGGTCAAAATTTTGAGTTTCAATATCTCAGCTCTGGAAGGGTCTAGAGCCTCAATTTTTGCACCCAAGTCTATCTATCGTGGCCCTCTATCAGAATCCAGAGTTTTGAGATGATTGGAGAAACTTAATTTTTCACCCCCCGAAAAAAAAAAAACATAAGGGGTAACACTGTCATTTTTTTTTCTGGTCAAAATTTTGAGTTTCAATATCTCAGCTCTGGAAGGGTCTAGAGCCTCAATTTTTGCACCCAGGTCCATCTATCGTGGCCCTCTATCAGAATCCAGAGTTTTGAGAAGATTGGAGAAACTTATTTTTTCACCCCCCGAAAAAAAAAAAACATAAGGGGTAACACTGTCATTTTTTTTTCTGGTCAAAATTTTGAGTTTCAATATCTCAGCTCTGGAAGGGTCTAGAGCCTCAATTTTTGCACCCAGGTCCATCTATCGTGGCCCTCTATCAGAATCCAGAGTTTTGAGAAGATTGGAGAAACTTAATTTTTCACCCCCCGAAAAAAAACATAAGGGGTAACACTGTCATTTTTTTTTCTGGTCAAAATTTTGAGTTTCAATATCTCAGCTCTGGAAGGGTCTAGAGCCTCAATTTTTGCACCCAGGTCCATGTATTGAGGCCCTCTATCAGAATCCAGAGTTTTGAGAAGATTGGAGAAACTTAAGTTTTCACCCCCCGAAAAAAAAACATAAGGGGTAACACTGTCATTTTTTTTTTCTGGTCAAAATTTTGAGTTTCAATATCTCAGCTCTGGAAGGGTCTAGAGCCTCAATTTTTGCACCCAGGTCCATGTATCATGGCCCTCTATCAGAATCCAGATTGGAGAAACTTAATTTTTCACCCCCCGAAAAAAAACATAAGGGGTAACACTGTCATTTTTTTTTTCTGGTCAAAATTTTGAGTTTCAATATCTCAGCTCTGGAAGGGTCTAGAGCCTCAATTTTTGCACCAGGTCCATGTATCGTGGCCCTCTATCAGAATCCAGAGTTTTGAGAAGATTGGAGAAACTTAATTTTTCACCCCCCGAAAAAAAAAAAAAAAAACATTAGGGGTAACACTGTCATTTTTTTTTTCTGGTCAAAATTTTGAGTTTCAATATCTCAGCTCTGGAAGGGTCTAGAGCTTCAATTTTTGCACCCAGGTCCATGTATCGTGGCCCTCTATCAGAATCCAGATTGGAGAAACTTAATTTTTCACCCCCCGAAAAAAAACATAAGGGGTAACACTGTCATTTTTTTTTCTGGTCAAAATTTTGAGTTTCAATATCTCAGCTCTGGAAGGGTCTAGAGCCTCAATTTTTGCACCCAGGTCCATCTATCGTGGCCCTCTATCAGAATCCAGAGTTTTGAGAAGATTGGAGAAACTTAATTTTTCACCCCCCGAAAAAAAAACATAAGGGGTAACACTGTCATTTTTTTTTTCTGGTCAAAATTTTGAGTTTCAATATCTCAGCTCTGGAAGGGTCTAGAGCCTCAATTTTTGCACCCAGGTCCATGTATCGTGGCCCTCTATCAGAATCCAGAGTTTTTAGAAGATTGGAGAAACTTAATTTTTCACCCCCCGAAAAAAAACATAAGGGGTAACACTGTCATTTTTTTTTTCTGGTCAAAATTTTGAGTTTCAATATCTCAGCTCTGGAAGGGTCTAGAGCCTCAATTTTTGCACCCAGGTCCATGTATCGTGGCCCTCTATCAGAATGCAGAGTTTTGAGAAGATTGGAGAAACTTAAGTCTTCACCCCCCGAAAAAAAACATAAGGGGTAACACTGTCATTTTTTTTTTCTGGTCAAAATTTTGAGTTTCAATATCTCAGCTCTGGAAGGGTCTAGAGCCTCAATTTTTGCACCCAGGTCCATGTATCGTGGCCCTCTATCAGAATCCTGAGTTTTGAGAAGATTGGAGAAACTTAATTTTTCACCCCCCGAAAAAAAACATAAGGGGTAACACTGTCATTTTTTTTTCTGGTCAAAATTTTGAGTTTCAATATCTCAGCTCTGGAAGGGTCTAGAGCCTCAATTTTTGCACCCAAGTCCATCTATCGTGGCCCTCTATCAGAATCCAGAGTTTTGAGAAGATTGGAGAAACTTAATTTTTCACCCCCCGAAAAAAAAAAAAAACATAAGGGGTAACACTGTCATTTTTTTTTCTGGTCAAAATTTTGAGTTTCAATATCTCAGCTCTGGAAGGGTCTAGAGCCTCAATTTTTGCACCCAGGTCCATCTATTGTGGCCCTCTATCAGAATCCAGAGTTTTGAGAAGATTGGAGAAACTTAAGTTTTCACCCCCCGAAAAAAAAACATAAGGGGTAACACTGTCATTTTTTTTTCTGGTCAAAATTTTGAGTTTCAATATCTCAGCTCTGGAAGGGTCTAGAGACTCAATTTTTGCACCCAGGTCCATGTATCGTGGCCCTCTATCAGAATCCAGAGTTTTGAGAAGATTGGAGAAACTTAAGTTTTCACCCCCCGAAAAAAAAACATAAGGGGTAACACTGTCATTTTTTTTTCTGGTCAAAATTTTGAGTTTCAATATCTCAGCTCTGGAAGGGTCTAGAGCCTCAATTTTTGCACCCAGGTCCATGTATCGTGGCCCTCTATCAGAATCCTGAGTTTTGAGAAGATTGGAGAAACTTAATTTTTCACCCCCCCCAAAAAAAAACATAAGGGGTAACACTGTCATTTTTTTTTCTGGTCAAAATTTTGAGTTTCAATATCTCAGCTCTGGAAGGGTCTAGAGCCTCAATTTTTGCACCCAGGTCCATGTATCATGGCCCTCTATCAGAATCCAGATTGGAGAAACTTAATTTTTCACCCCCCGAAAAAAAAAAACATAAGGGGTAACACTGTCATTTTTTTTTCTGGTCAAAATTTTGAGTTTCAATATCTCAGCTCTGGAAGGGTCTAGAGCCTCAATTTTTGCACCCAGGTCCATCTATCGTGGCCTTCTATCAGAATCCAGAGTTTTGAGAAGATTGGAGAAACTTAATTTTTCACCCCCCGAAAAAAAAACATAAGGGGTAACACTGTCATTTTTTTTTTCTGGTCAAAATTTTGAGTTTCAATATCTCAGCTCTGGAAGGGTCTAGAGCCTCAATTTTTGCACCCAGGTCCATGTATCGTGGCCCTCTATCAGAATCCAGAGTTTTGAGAAGATTGGAGAAACTTAATTTTTCACCCCCCGAAAAAAACAGAAGGGGTAACACTGTCATTTTTTTTTCTGGTCAAAAATTTTGAGTTTCAATATCTCAGCTCTGGAAGGGTCTAGAGCCACAATTTTTGCACCCAGGTCCATGTATCGTGGCCCTCTATCAGAATCCAGAGTTTTGAGAAGATTGGAGAAACTTAAGTTTTCACCCCCCGAAAAAAAAAACATAAGGGGTAACACTGTCATTTTTTTTTCTGGTCAAAATTTTGTGTTTCAATATCTCAGCTCTGGAAGGGTCTAGAGCCTCAATTTTTGCACCCAGGTCCATGTATCGTGGCCCTCTATCAGAATCCTGAGTTTTGAGAAGATTGGAGAAACTTAAGTTTTCACCCCCCGAAAAAAAACATAAGGGGTAACACTGTCATTTTTTTTCTGGTCAAAATTTTGAGTTTCAATATCTCAGCTCTGGAAGGGTCTAGAGCCTAAATTTTTGCACCCAAGTCCATCTATCGTGGCCCTCTATCAGAATCCAGAGTTTTGAGAAGATTGGAGAAACTTAATTTTTCACCCCCCGAAAAAAAAAAAACATAAGGGGTAACACTGTCATTTTTTTTTTCTGGTCAAAATTTTGAGTTTCAATATCTCAGCTCTGGAAAAGTCTAGAGCTTCAATTTTTGCACCCAGGTCCATGTATCGTGGCCCTCTATCAGAATCCAGAGTTTTGAGAAGATTGGAGAAACTTAAGTTTTCACCCCCCGAAAAAAAAACATAAGGGGTAACACTGTCATTTTTTTTTCTGGTCAAAATTTTGAGTTTCAATATCTCAGCTCTGGAAGTGTCTAGAGCCTCAATTTTTGCACCCAGGTCCATGTATCGTGGCCCTCTATCAGAATCCTGAGTTTTGAGAAGATTGGAGAAACTTAAGTTTTCACCCCCTGAAAAAAAACATAAGGGGTAACACTGTCATTTTTTTTTCTGGTCAAAATTTTGAGTTTCAATATCTCAGCTCTGGAAGGGTCTAGAGCCTCAATTTTTGCACCCAGGTCCATGTATCGTGGCCCTCTATCAGAATCCAGATTGGAGAAACGTATTTTTTCACCCCCCGAAAAAAAAAAAAAAAACATAAGGGGTAACACTGTCATTTTTTTTTCTGGTCAAAATTTTGAGTTTCAATATCTCAGCTCTGGAAGGGTCTAGAGCCTCAATTTTTGCACCCAGGTCCATGTATCGTGGCCCTCTATCAGAATCCTGAGTTTTGAGAAGATTGGAGAAACTTAATTTTCCACCCCCCGAAAAAAAACATAAGGGGTAACACTGTCATTTTTTTTTCTGGTCAAAATTTTGAGTTTCAATATCTCAGCTCTGGAAGGGTCTAGAGCCTCAATTTTTGCACCCAGGTCCATGTATCGTGGCCCTCTATCAGAATCCAGAGTTTTGAGAGGATTGGAAAAACTTAATTTTTCACCTCGCGAAAAAAAACATAAGGGGTAACACTGTCATTTTTTTTTCTGGTGAAAATTTTGAGTTTCAATATCTCAGCTCTGGAAGGGTCTAGAGCCTCAATTTTTGCACAGAGGTCCATGTATCGTGGCCCTCTATCAGAATCCAGAGTTTTGAGAAGATTTTAGAAACTTTATTTTTCAAACCCCGTAAAAAATGTAAGGGGTAACACTGTCATTTTTTTTTCTGGTCAAAATTTTGAGTTTCAATATCTCAGCTCAGGAAGGGTCTACAGCCTAAATTTTTGCACTCAGGTCCATGTCTCGTGGCCTTCTATCAGAATCCAGAGTTTTGAGAAGATTGGAGAAACTTTATTGTTCACCCCCCGAAAAAAAATGTAAGGGGTAACACTGTCATTTTTTTTTTCTGGTCAAAATTTTGAGTTTCAATATCTCAGCTCTGGAAGGGTCTACAGCCTCAATTTTTGCACCCAGGTCCATGTCTCGTGGCCCTCTATCAGAATCCAGAGTTTTGAGAAGATTGGAGAAACTTTATTTTTCACCCCCCGAAAAAAAATGTAAGGGGTAACACTGTCATTTTTTTTTTCTGGTCAAAATTTTGAGTTTCAATATCTCAGCTCAGGAAGGGTCTACAGCCTCAATTTTTGCACCCAGGTCCATGTCTCGTGGCCCTCTATCAGAATCCAGAGTTTTGAGAAGATTGGAGAAACTTTATTTTTCACCCCCCCCCCCCCCCCCCCCCAAAAAAAATGTAAGGGGTAACACTGTCATTTTTTTTTCTGGTCAAAATTTTGAGTTTCAATATCTCAGCTCTGGAAGGGTCTACAGCCTCAATTTTTGCACCCAGGTCCATGTCTCGTGGCCCTCTATCAGAATCCAGAGTTTTGAGAAGATTGGAGAAACTTTATTTTTCACCCTCCGAAAAAAAATGTAAGGGGTAACACTGTCATTTTTTTTTTCTGGTCAAAATTTAGAGTTTCAATATCTCAGCTCTGGAAGGGTCTACAGCCTAAATTTTTGCACCCAGGTCCATGTCTCGTGGCCCTCTATCAGAATCCAGAGTTTTGAGAAGATTGGAGAAACTTTATTTTTCACCCCCCGAAAAAAAATGTAAGGGGTAACACTGTCATTTTTTTTTTCTGGTCAAAATTTTGAGTTTCAATATCTCAGCTCTGGAAGGGTCTACAGCCTCAATTTTTGCAACCAGGTCCATGTCTCATGGCCCTCTATCAGAATCCAGAGTTTTGAGAAGATTGGAGAAACTTTATTTTTCACCCCCCGAAAAAAAATGTAAGGGGTAACACTGTCATTTTTTTTTCTGGTCAAAATTTTGAGTTTCAATATCTCAGCTCAGGAAGGGTCTACAGCCTAAATTTTTGCACCCAGGTCCATGTCTCGTGGCCCTCTATCAGAATCCAGAGTTTTGAGAAGATTGGAGAAACTTTATTTTTCACCCCCCGAAAAAAAATGTAAGGGGTAACACTGTCATTTTTTTTTTCTGGTCAAAATTTTGAGTTTCAATATCTCAGCTCAGGAAGGGTCTACAGCCTAAATTTTTGTACCCAGGTCCATGTCTCGTGGCCCTCTATCAGAATCCAGAGTTTTGAGAGGATTGGAGAAACTTTATTTTTCACCCCCCGAAAAAAAATGTAAGGGGTAACACTGTCATTTTTTTTTCTGGTCAAAATTTTGAGTTTCAATATCTCAGCTCTGGAAGGGTCTACAGCCTCAATTTTTGCACCCAGGTCCATGTCTCATGGCCCTCTATCAGAATCCAGAGTTTTGAGAAGATTGGAGAAACTTTATTTTTCACCCCCCGAAAAAAAAATGTAAGGGGTAACACTGTCATTTTTTTTTTCTGGTCAAAATTTTGAGTTTCAATATCTCAGCTCTGGAAGGGTCTACAGCCTCAATTTTTGCACCCAGGTCCATGTCTCGTGGCCCTCTATCAGAATCCAGAGTTTTGAGAAGATTGGAGAAACTTTATTTTTTCACCCTCCGAAAAAAAATGTAAGGGGTAACACTGTCATTTTTTTTTTCTGGTCAAAATTTAGAGTTTCAATATCTCAGCTCTGGAAGGGTCTACAGCCTAAATTTTTGCACCCAGGTCCATGTCTCGTGGCCCTCTATCAGAATCCAGAGTTTTGAGAAGATTGGAGAAACTTTATTTTTCACCCCCCGAAAAAAAATGTAAGGGGTAACACTGTCATTTTTTTTTTCTGGTCAAAATTTTGAGTTTCAATATCTCAGCTCAGGAAGGGTCTACAGCCTAAATTTTTGCACCCAGGTCCATGTCTCGTGGCCCTCTATCAGAATCCAGAGTTTTGAGAGGATTGGAGAAACTTTATTTTTCACCCCCCGAAAAAAAATGTAAGGGGTAACACTGTCATTTTTTTTTTTCTGGTCAAAATTTTGAGTTTCAATATCTCAGCTCTGGAAGGGTCTACAGCCTCAATTTTTGCACCAAGGTCCATGTCTCATGGCCCTCTATCAGAATCCAGAGTTTTGAGAAGATTGGAGAAACTTTATTTTTCACCCCCCGAAAAAAAATGTAAGGGGTAACACTGTCATTTTTTTCTTCTGGTCAAAATTTTGAGTTTCAATATCTCAGCTCTGGAAGGGTCAACAGCCTAAATTTTTGCACCCAGGTCCATGTCTCGTTGCCCTCTATCAGAATCCAGAGTTTTGAGAAGATTGGAGAAACTTTATTTTTCACCCCCCGAAAAAAAATGTAAGGGGTAACACTGTCATTTTTTTTTTCTGGTCAAAATTTTGAGTTTCAATATCTCAGCTCTGGAAGGGTCTACAGCCTCAATTTTTGCACCCAGGTCCATGTCTCATGGCCCTCTATCAGAATCCAGAGTTTTGAGAAGATTGGAGAAACTTTATTTTTCACCCCCCGAAAAAAAATGTAAGGGGTAACACTGTCATTTTTTTTCTGGTCAAAATTTTGAGTTTCAATATCTCAGCTCAGGAAGGGTCTACAGCCTAAATTTTTGCACCCAGGTCCATGTCTCATGGCCCTCTATCAGAATCCAGAGTTTTGAGAAGATTGGAGAAACTTTATTTTTCACCCCCCCCCCCCCCCAAAAAAATGTAAGGGGTAACACTGTCATTTTTTTTTCTGGTCAAAATTTTGAGTTTCAATATCTCAGCTCTGGAAGGGTCTACAGCCTCAATTTTTGCACCCAGGTCCATGTCTCGTGGCCCTCTATCAGAATCCAGAGTTTTGAGAAGATTGGAGAAACTTTATTTTTCACCCCCCGAAAAAAAATGTAAGGGGTAACACTGTCATTTTTTTTTTCTGGTCAAAATTTTGAGTTTCAATATCTCAGCTCTGGAAGGGTCTACAGCCTAAATTTTTGCACCCAGGTCCATGTCTCATGGCCCTCTATCAGAATCCAGAGTTTTGAGAAGATTGGAGAAACTTTATTTTTCACCCCCCGAAAAAAAATGTAAGGGGTAACACTGTCATTTTTTTTTCTGGTCAAAATTTTGAGTTTCAATATCTCAGCTCAGGAAGGGTCTACAGCCTAAATTTTTGCACCCAGGTCCATGTCTCGTGGCCCTCTATCAGAATCCAGAGTTTTGAGAAGATTGGAGAAACTTTATTTTTCACCCCCCGAAAAAAAATGTAAGGGGTAACACTGTCATTTTTTTTTTCTGGTCAAAATTTTGAGTTTCAATATCTCAGCTCTGGAAGGGTCTACAGCCTCAATTTTTGCACCCAGGTCCATGTCTCGTGGCCCTCTATCAGAATCCAGAGTTTTGAGAAGATTGGAGAAACTTTATTTTTCACCCCCCGAAAAAAAATGTAAGGGGTAACACTGTCATTTTTTTTTTCTGGTCAAAATTTTGAGTTTCAATATCTCAGCTCTGGAAGGGTCTACAGCCTCAATTTTTGCACCCAGGTCCATGTCTTGTGGCCCTCTATCAGAATCCAGAGTTTTGAGAGGATTTGAGAAACTTTATTTTTCACCCCCCGAAAAAAAATGTAAGGGGTAACACTGTCATTTTTTTTTCTGGTCAAAATTTTGAGTTTCAATATCTCAGCTCAGGAAGGGTCTACAGCCTAAATTTTTGCACCCAGGTCCATGTCTCCTGGCCCTCTATCAGAATCCAGAGTTTTGAGAAGATTGGAGAAACTTTATTTTTCACCCCCCGAAAAAAAATGTAAGGGGTAACACTGTCATTTTTTTTTTTCTGGTCAAAATTTTGAGTTTCAATATCTCAGCTCTGGAAGGGTCTACAGCCTCAATTTTTGCACCCAGGTCCATGTCTCGTGGCCCTCTATCAGAATCCAGAGTTTTGAGAAGATTGGAGAAACTTTATTTTTCACCCCCCGAAAAAAAATGTAAGGGGTAACACTGTCATTTTTTTTTTCTGGTCAAAATTTTGAGTTTCAATATCTCAGCTCTGGAAGGGTCTACAGCCTCAATTTTTACACCCAGGTCCATGTCTCATGGCCCTCTATCAGAATCCAGAGTTTTGAGAAGATTGGAGAAACTTTATTTTTCACCCCCCGAAAAAAAATGTAAGGGGTAACACTGTCATTTTTTTTTCTGGTCAAAATTTTGAGTTTCAATATCTCAGCTCAGGAAGGGTCTACAGCCTAAATTTTTGCACCCAGGTCCATGTCTCGTGGCCCTCTATCAGAATCCAGAGTTTTGAGAGGATTGGAGAAACTTTATTTTTCACCCCCCGAAAAAAAATGTAAGGGGTAACACTGTCATTTTTTTTTTCTGGTCAAAATTTTGAGTTTCAATATCTCAGCTCTGGAAGGGTCTACAGCCTCAATTTTTGCACCCAGGTCCATGTCTCGTGGCCCTCTATCAGAATCCAGAGTTTTGAGAAGATTGGAGAAACTTTATTTTTCACCCCCCGAAAAAAAATGTAAGGGGTAACACTGTCATTTTTTTTTCTGGTCAAAATTTTGAGTTTCAATATCTCAGCTCTGGAAGGGTCTACAGCCTCAATTTTTGCACCCAGGTCCATGTCTTGTGGCCCTCTATCAGAATCCAGAGTTTTGAGAGGATTTGAGAAACTTTATTTTTCACCCCCCGAAAAAAAATGTAAGGGGTAACACTGTCATTTTTTTTTCTGGTCAAAATTTTGAGTTTCAATATCTCAGCTCAGGAAGGGTCTACAGCCTAAATTTTTGCACCCAGGTCCATGTCTCGTGGCCCTCTATCAGAATCCAGAGTTTTGAGAAGATTGGAGAAACTTTATTTTTCACCCCCCGAAAAAAAATGTAAGGGGTAACACTGTCATTTTTTTTTTCTGGTCAAAATTTTGAGTTTCAATATCTCAGCTCTGGAAGGGTCTACAGCCTCAATTTTTGCACCCAGGTCCATGTCTCGTGGCCCTCTATCAGAATCCAGAGTTTTGAGAAGATTGGAGAAACTTTATTTTTCACCCCCCGAAAAAAAAATGTAAGGGGTAACACTGTCATTTTTTTTTCTGGTCAAAATTTTGAGTTTCAATATCTCAGCTCTGGAAGGGTCTACAGCCTCAATTTTTACACCCAGGTCCATGTCTCATGGCCCTCTATCAGAATCCAGAGTTTTGAGAAGATTGGAGAAACTTTATTTTTCACCCCCCGAAAAAAAATGTAAGGGGTAACACTGTCATTTTTTTTTCTGGTCAAAATTTTGAGTTTCAATATCTCAGCTCAGGAAGGGTCTACAGCCTAAATTTTTGCACCCAGGTCCATGTCTCGTGGCCCTCTATCAGAATCCAGAGTTTTGAGAGGATTGGAGAAACTTTATTTTTCACCCCCCGAAAAAAAATGTAAGGGGTAACACTGTCATTTTTTTTTTCTGGTCAAAATTTTGAGTTTCAATATCTCAGCTCTGGAAGGGTGTACAGCCTCAATTTTTGCACCCAGGTCCATGTCTCGTGGCCCTCTATTACCCCTTTTCCACCGAAAAAAGAACTGGTTCGGAACTGGTGCTGGTTCAAAGTTGGTTCGGAGCTGGTTCAACTTGCGAACCCGTTCAGAACCTGTTTGCTTTTCCACTGACTAGAGCGCCCAGGGAACGACGTCGTTACGTCACTGTTTACGTCGCTTGCAAGTAGGCTACATTGCTTTGGGATTATCTGTAACTCGTGTACCAAGAAAACTTTAAAAACAATTGAAATATGTAAGTCTTTTAATCTTTTCGTTTGATATGTAATCTTTTCTGATAAGTTATGTACCCCTGTCTTGTGTCTTTTTTTCTTTCCATTTATTTGTTCAATCGCGACTGTTTTCGTCTTTGCTTATGTTTTAAAAAAATAAATAAATAAAAACGCTTGCGTGTTTCTGCAGTTTCTCATGGCTTTGCGATGGTCAGAAAATATGTTTAGAACACATCTGAAGCCGCCCCAGCCCCCGACGTAAACATGACGTGCTAAAAGAACGGTTCTAGTCCAGCAAAGAGTTGGTGCCGCTTTGGAACCAGTTCTCGCGGCCGCGAACCGGTTCTTTGGCTGTCGAAACACAAGGAACTGGTTCGCGCGCAGGCACCGGCTCCGAACCGGCTCTCAAAATGCGTTGGTGGAAAAGGGGCTTATCAGAATCCAGAGTTTTGAGAAGATTGGAGAAACTTTATTTTTCACCCCCCGAAAAAAAATGTAAGGGGTAACACTGTCATTTTTTTTTCTGGTCAAAATTTTGAGTTTCAATATCTCAGCTCAGGAAGGGTCTACAGCCTAAATTTTTGCACCCAGGTCCATGTCTCGTGGCCCTCTATCAGAATCCAGAGTTTTGAGAAGATTGGAGAAACTTTATTTTTCACCCCCCCCCAAAAAAAAATGTAAGGGGTAACACTGTCATTTTTTTTTTCTGGTCAAAATTTTGAGTTTCAATATCTCAGCTCTGGAAGGGTCTACAGCCTCAATTTTTGCACCCAGGTCCATGTCTCGTGGCCCTCTATCAGAATCCAGAGTTTTGAGAAGATTGGAGAAACTTTATTATTTCACCCTCCGAAAAAAAATGTAAGGGGTAACACTGTCATTTTTTTTTCTGGTCAAAATTTAGAGTTTCAATATCTCAGCTCTGGAAGGGTCTACAGCCTAAATTTTTGCACCCAGGTCCATGTCTCGTGGCCCTCTATCAGAATCCAGAGTTTTGAGAAGATTGGAGAAACTTTATTTTTCACCCCCCGAAAAAAAATGTAAGGGGTAACACTGTCATTTTTTTTTCTGGTCAAAAATTTTGAGTTTCAATATCTCAGCTCTGGAAGGGTCTACAGCCTCAATTTTTGCACCCAGGTCCATGTCTCGTGGCCCTCTATCAGAATCCAGAGTTTTGAGAAGATTGGAGAAACTTTATTTTTCACCCCCCGAAAAAAAATGTAAGGGGTAACACTGTCATTTTTTTTTTCTGGTCAAAATTTTGAGTTTCAATATCTCAGCTCTGGAAGGGTCTACAGCCTCAATTTTTGCACCCAGGTCCATGTCTCATGACCCTCTATCAGAATCCAGAGTTTTGAGAAGATTGGAGAAACTTTATTTTTCACCCCCCGAAAAAAAATGTAAGGGGTAACACTGTCATTTTTTTTTCTGGTCAAAATTTTGAGTTTCAATATCTCAGCTCAGGAAGGGTCTACAGCCTAAATTTTTGCACCCAGGTCCATGTCTCGTGGCCCTCTATCAGAATCCAGAGTTTTGAGAAGATTGGAGAAACTTTATTTTTCACCCCCCCCCCAAAAAAAATGTAAGGGGTAACACTGTCATTTTTTTTTTCTGGTCAAAATTTTGAGTTTCAATATCTCAGCTCTGGAAGGGTCTACAGCCTCAATTTTTGCACCCAGGTCCATGTCTCGTGGCCCTCTATCAGAATCCAGAGTTTTGAGAAGATTGGAGAAACTTTATTTTTCACCCCCCGAAAAAAAATGTAAGGGGTAACACTGTCATTTTTTTTTCTGGTCAAAATTTTGAGTTTCAATATCTCAGCTCAGGAAGGGTCTACAGCCTAAATTTTTGCACCCAGGTCCATGTCTCGTGGCCCTCTATCAGAATCCAGAGTTTTGAGAGGATTGGAGAAACTTTATTTTTCACCCCCCGAAAAAAAATGTAAGGGGTAACACTGTCATTTTTTTTTTCTGGTCAAAATTTTGAGTTTCAATATCTCAGCTCTGGAAGGGTCTACAGCCTAAATTTATGCACCCAGGTCCATGTCTCGTGGCCCTCTATCAGAATCCAGAGTTTTGAGAAGATTTGAGAAACTTAATTTTTCACCCCCCGAAAAAAAAACGTAAGGGGTAACACTGTCATTTTTTTTTCTGGTCAAAATTTTGAGTTTCAATATCTCAGCTCAGGAAGGGTCTACAGCCTAAATTTTTGCACCCAGGTCCTTGTCTCGTGGCCCTCTATCAGAATCCAGAGTTTTGAGAGGATTGGAGAAACTTTATTTTTCACCCCCCGAAAAAAAATGTAAGGGGTAACACTGTCATTTTTTTTTTCTGGTCAAAATTTTGAGTTTCAATATCTCAGCTCTGGAAGGGTCTACAGCCTCAATTTTTGCACCCAGGTCCATGTCTCGTGGCCCTCTATCAGAATCCAGAGTTTTGAGAAGATTGGAGAAACTTTATTTTTCACCCCCCGAAAAAAAATGTAAGGGGTAACACTGTCATTTTTTTTTTCTGGTCAAAATTTTGAGTTTCAATATCTCAGCTCAGGAAGGGTCTACAGCCTAAATTTTTGCACCCAGGTCCATGTCTCGTGGCCCTCTATCAGAATCCAGAGTTTTGAGAAGATTGGAGAAACTTTATTTTTCACCCCCCGAAAAAAATGTAAGGGGTAACACTGTCATTTTTTTTTTCTGGTCAAAATTTAGAGTTTCAATATCTCAGCTCTGGAAGGGTCTACAGCCTAAATTTTTGCACCCAGGTCCATGTCTCGTGGCCCTCTATCAGAATCCAGAGTTTTGAGAAGATTGGAGAAACTTTATTTTTCACCCCCCGAAAAAAAATGTAAGGGGTAACACTGTCATTTTTTTTTTCTGGTCAAAATTTTGAGTTTCAATATCTCAGCTCAGGAAGGGTCTACAGCCTAAATTTTTGCACCCAGGTCCATGTCTCGTGGCCCTCTATCAGAATCCAGAGTTTTGAGAGGATTGGAGAAACTTTATTTTTCACCCCCCGAAAAAAAATGTAAGGGGTAACACTGTCATTTTTTTTTTCTGGTCAAAAATTTGAGTTTCAATATCTCAGCTCTGGAAGGGTCTACAGCCTCAATTTTTGCACCAAGGTCCATGTCTCATGGCCCTCTATCAGAATCCAGAGTTTTGAGAAGATTGGAGAAACTTTATTTTTCACCCCCCGAAAAAAAATGTAAGGGGTAACACTGTCATTTTTTTCTTCTGGTCAAAATTTTGAGTTTCAATATCTCAGCTCTGGAAGGGTCTACAGCCTAAATTTTTGCACCCAGGTCCATGTCTCGTGGCCCTCTATCAGAATCCAGAGTTTTGAGAAGATTGGAGAAACTTTATTTTTCACCCCCCGAAAAAAAATGTAAGGGGTAACACTGTCATTTTTTTTTTCTGGTCAAAATTTTGAGTTTCAATATCTCAGCTCAGGAAGGGTCTACAGCCTAAATTTTTGCACCCAGGTCCATGTCTCGTGGCCCTCTATCAGAATCCAGAGTTTTGAGAGGATTGGAGAAACTTTATTTTTCACCCCCCGAAAAAAAATGTAAGGGGTAACACTGTCATTTTTTTTTCTGGTCAAAATTTTGAGTTTCAATATCTCAGCTCTGGAAGGGTCTACAGCCTCAATTTTTGCACCCAGGTCCATGTCTCATGGCCCTCTATCAGAATCCAGAGTTTTGAGAAGATTGGAGAAACTTTATTTTTCACCCCCCGAAAAAAAATGTAAGGGGTAACACTGTCATTTTTTTTTTCTGGTCAAAATTTTGAGTTTCAATATCTCAGCTCAGGAAGGGTCTACAGCCTAAATTTTTGCACCCAGGTCCATGTCTCATGGCCCTCTATCAGAATCCAGAGTTTTGAGAAGATTGGAGAAACTTTATTTTTCACCCCCCCCCCAAAAAATGTAAGGGGTAACACTGTCATTTTTTTTTTCTGGTCAAAATTTTGAGTTTCAATATCTCAGCTCTGGAAGGGTCTACAGCCTCAATTTTTGCACCCAGGTCCATGTCTCGTGGCCCTCTATCAGAATCCAGAGTTTTGAGAAGATTGGAGAAACTTTATTATTTCACCCTCCGAAAAAAAATGTAAGGGGTAACACTGTCATTTTTTTTTCTGGTCAAAATTTAGAGTTTCAATATCTCAGCTCTGGAAGGGTCTACAGCCTAAATTTTTGCACCCAGGTCCATGTCTCGTGGCCCTCTATCAGAATCCAGAGTTTTGAGAAGATTGGAGAAACTTTATTTTTCACCCCCCGAAAAAAAATGTAAGGGGTAACACTGTCATTTTTTTTTCTGGTCAAAAATTTTGAGTTTCAATATCTCAGCTCTGGAAGGGTCTACAGCCTCAATTTTTGCACCCAGGTCCATGTCTCGTGGCCCTCTATCAGAATCCAGAGTTTTGAGAAGATTGGAGAAACTTTATTTTTCACCCCCCGAAAAAAAATGTAAGGGGTAACACTGTCATTTTTTTTTTCTGGTCAAAATTTTGAGTTTCAATAACTCAGCTCTGGAAGGGTCTACAGCCTCAATTTTTGCACCCAGGTCCATGTCTCATGACCCTCTATCAGAATCCAGAGTTTTGAGAAGATTGGAGAAACTTTATTTTTCACCCCCCGAAAAAAAATGTAAGGGGTAACACTGTCATTTTTTTTTCTGGTCAAAATTTTGAGTTTCAATATCTCAGCTCAGGAAGGGTCTACAGCCTAAATTTTTGCACCCAGGTCCATGTCTCGTGGCCCTCTATCAGAATCCAGAGTTTTGAGAAGATTGGAGAAACTTTATTTTTCACCCCCCCCCCAAAAAAAATGTAAGGGGTAACACTGTCATTTTTTTTTTCTGGTCAAAATTTTGAGTTTCAATATCTCAGCTCTGGAAGGGTCTACAGCCTCAATTTTTGCACCCAGGTCCATGTCTCGTGGCCCTCTATCAGAATCCAGAGTTTTGAGAAGATTGGAGAAACTTTATTTTTCACCCCCCGAAAAAAAATGTAAGGGGTAACACTGTCATTTTTTTTTCTGGTCAAAATTTTGAGTTTCAATATCTCAGCTCAGGAAGGGTCTACAGCCTAAATTTTTGCACCCAGGTCCATGTCTCGTGGCCCTCTATCAGAATCCAGAGTTTTGAGAGGATTGGAGAAACTTTATTTTTCACCCCCCGAAAAAAAATGTAAGGGGTAACACTGTCATTTTTTTTTTCTGGTCAAAATTTTGAGTTTCAATATATCAGCTCAGGAAGGGTCTACAGCCTAAATTTATGCACCCAGGTCCATGTCTCGTGGCCCTCTATCAGAATCCAGAGTTTTGAGAAGATTTGAGAAACTTAATTTTTCACCCCCCGAAAAAAAAACGTAAGGGGTAACACTGTCATTTTTTTTTCTGGTCAAAATTTTGAGTTTCAATATCTCAGCTCAGGAAGGGTCTACAGCCTAAATTTTTGCACCCAGGTCCTTGTCTCGTGGCCCTCTATCAGAATCCAGAGTTTTGAGAGGATTGGAGAAACTTTATTTTTCACCCCCCGAAAAAAAATGTAAGGGGTAACACTGTCATTTTTTTTTTCTGGTCAAAATTTTGAGTTTCAATATCTCAGCTCTGGAAGGGTCTACAGCCTCAATTTTTGCACCCAGGTCCATGTCTCGTGGCCCTCTATCAGAATCCAGAGTTTTGAGAAGATTGGAGAAACTTTATTTTTCACCCCCCGAAAAAAAATGTAAGGGGTAACACTGTCATTTTTTTTTTTCTGGTCAAAATTTTGAGTTTCAATATCTCAGCTCAGGAAGGGTCTACAGCCTAAATTTTTGCACCCAGGTCCATGTCTCGTGGCCCTCTATCAGAATCCAGAGTTTTGAGAAGATTGGAGAAACTTTATTTTTCACCCCCCGAAAAAAATGTAAGGGGTAACACTGTCATTTTTTTTTTCTGGTCAAAATTTAGAGTTTCAATATCTCAGCTCTGGAAGGGTCTACAGCCTAAATTTTTGCACCCAGGTCCATGTCTCGTGGCCCTCTATCAGAATCCAGAGTTTTGAGAAGATTGGAGAAACTTTATTTTTCACCCCCCGAAAAAAAATGTAAGGGGTAACACTGTCATTTTTTTTTCTGGTCAAAATTTTGAGTTTCAATATCTCAGCTCAGGAAGGGTCTACAGCCTAAATTTTTGCACCCAGGTCCATGTCTCGTGGCCCTCTATCAGAATCCAGAGTTTTGAGAGGATTGGAGAAACTTTATTTTTCACCCCCCGAAAAAAAATGTAAGGGGTAACACTGTCATTTTTTTTTTCTGGTCAAAATTTTGAGTTTCAATATCTCAGCTCTGGAAGGGTCTACAGCCTCAATTTTTGCACCAAGGTCCATGTCTCATGGCCCTCTATCAGAATCCAGAGTTTTGAGAAGATTGGAGAAACTTTATTTTTCACCCCCCGAAAAAAAATGTAAGGGGTAACACTGTCATTTTTTTCTTCTGGTCAAAATTTTGAGTTTCAATATCTCAGCTCTGGAAGGGTTTACAGCCTCAATTTTTGCACCCAGGTCCATGTCTCGTGGCCCTCTATCAGAATCCAGAGTTTTGAGAAGATTGGAGAAACTTTATTTTTCACCCCCCGAAAAAAAATGTAAGGGGTAACACTGTCATTTTTTTTTTCTGGTCAAAATTTTGAGTTTCAATATCTCAGCTCTGGAAGGGTCTACAGCCTCAATTTTTACACCCAGGTCCATGTCTCATGGCCCTCTATCAGAATCCAGAGTTTTGAGAAGATTGGAGAAACTTTATTTTTCACCCCCCGAAAAAAAATGTAAGGGGTAACACTGTCATTTTTTTTTCTGGTCAAAATTTTGAGTTTCAATATCTCAGCTCAGGAAGGGTCTACAGCCTAAATTTTTGCACCCAGGTCCATGTCTCGTGGCCCTCTATCAGAATCCAGAGTTTTGAGAGGATTGGAGAAACTTTATTTTTCACCCCCCGAAAAAAAATGTAAGGGGTAACACTGTCATTTTTTTTTTCTGGTCAAAATTTTGAGTTTCAATATCTCAGCTCTGGAAGGGTCTACAGCCTCAATTTTTGCACCCAGGTCCATGTCTCGTGGCCCTCTATCAGAATCCAGAGTTTTGAGAAGATTGGAGAAACTTTATTTTTCACCCCCCGAAAAAAAATGTAAGGGGTAACACTGTCATTTTTTTTTCTGGTCAAAATTTTGAGTTTCAATATCTCAGCTCTGGAAGGGTCTACAGCCTCAATTTTTGCACCCAGGTCCATGTCTTGTGGCCCTCTATCAGAATCCAGAGTTTTGAGAGGATTTGAGAAACTTTATTTTTCACCCCCCGAAAAAAAATGTAAGGGGTAACACTGTCATTTTTTTTTCTGGTCAAAATTTTGAGTTTCAATATCTCAGCTCAGGAAGGGTCTACAGCCTAAATTTTTGCACCCAGGTCCATGTCTCGTGGCCCTCTATCAGAATCCAGAGTTTTGAGAAGATTGGAGAAACTTTATTTTTCACCCCCCGAAAAAAAATGTAAGGGGTAACACTGTCATTTTTTTTTTCTGGTCAAAATTTTGAGTTTCAATATCTCAGCTCTGGAAGGGTCTACAGCCTCAATTTTTGCACCCAGGTCCATGTCTCGTGGCCCTCTATCAGAATCCAGAGTTTTGAGAAGATTGGAGAAACTTTATTTTTCACCCCCCGAAAAAAAAATGTAAGGGGTAACACTGTCATTTTTTTTTCTGGTCAAAATTTTGAGTTTCAATATCTCAGCTCTGGAAGGGTCTACAGCCTCAATTTTTACACCCAGGTCCATGTCTCATGGCCCTCTATCAGAATCCAGAGTTTTGAGAAGATTGGAGAAACTTTATTTTTCACCCCCCGAAAAAAAATGTAAGGGGTAACACTGTCATTTTTTTTTCTGGTCAAAATTTTGAGTTTCAATATCTCAGCTCAGGAAGGGTCTACAGCCTAAATTTTTGCACCCAGGTCCATGTCTCGTGGCCCTCTATCAGAATCCAGAGTTTTGAGAGGATTGGAGAAACTTTATTTTTCACCCCCCGAAAAAAAATGTAAGGGGTAACACTGTCATTTTTTTTTTCTGGTCAAAATTTTGAGTTTCAATATCTCAGCTCTGGAAGGGTGTACAGCCTCAATTTTTGCACCCAGGTCCATGTCTCGTGGCCCTCTATTACCCCTTTTCCACCGAAAAAAGAACTGGTTCGGAACTGGTGCTGGTTCAAAGTTGGTTCGGAGCTGGTTCAACTTGCGAACCCGTTCAGAACCTGTTTGCTTTTCCACTGACTAGAGCGCCCAGGGAACGACGTCGTTACGTCACTGTTTACGTCGCTTGCAAGTAGGCTACATTGCTTTGGGATTATCTGTAACTCGTGTACCAAGAAAACTTTAAAAACAATTGAAATATGTAAGTCTTTTAATCTTTTCGTTTGATATGTAATCTTTTCTGATAAGTTATGTACCCCTGTCTTGTGTCTTTTTTTCTTTCCATTTATTTGTTCAATCGCGACTGTTTTCGTCTTTGCTTATGTTTTAAAAAAATAAATAAATAAAAACGCTTGCGTGTTTCTGCAGTTTCTCATGGCTTTGCGATGGTCAGAAAATATGTTTAGAACACATCTGAAGCCGCCCCAGCCCCCGACGTAAACATGACGTGCTAAAAGAACGGTTCTAGTCCAGCAAAGAGTTGGTGCCGCTTTGGAACCAGTTCTCGCGGCCGCGAACCGGTTCTTTGGCTGTCGAAACACAAGGAACTGGTTCGCGCGCAGGCACCGGCTCCGAACCGGCTCTCAAAATGCGTTGGTGGAAAAGGGGCTTATCAGAATCCAGAGTTTTGAGAAGATTGGAGAAACTTTATTTTTCACCCCCCGAAAAAAAATGTAAGGGGTAACACTGTCATTTTTTTTTCTGGTCAAAATTTTGAGTTTCAATATCTCAGCTCAGGAAGGGTCTACAGCCTAAATTTTTGCACCCAGGTCCATGTCTCGTGGCCCTCTATCAGAATCCAGAGTTTTGAGAAGATTGGAGAAACTTTATTTTTCACCCCCCCCCAAAAAAAAATGTAAGGGGTAACACTGTCATTTTTTTTTTCTGGTCAAAATTTTGAGTTTCAATATCTCAGCTCTGGAAGGGTCTACAGCCTCAATTTTTGCACCCAGGTCCATGTCTCGTGGCCCTCTATCAGAATCCAGAGTTTTGAGAAGATTGGAGAAACTTTATTATTTCACCCTCCGAAAAAAAATGTAAGGGGTAACACTGTCATTTTTTTTTCTGGTCAAAATTTAGAGTTTCAATATCTCAGCTCTGGAAGGGTCTACAGCCTAAATTTTTGCACCCAGGTCCATGTCTCGTGGCCCTCTATCAGAATCCAGAGTTTTGAGAAGATTGGAGAAACTTTATTTTTCACCCCCCGAAAAAAAATGTAAGGGGTAACACTGTCATTTTTTTTTCTGGTCAAAAATTTTGAGTTTCAATATCTCAGCTCTGGAAGGGTCTACAGCCTCAATTTTTGCACCCAGGTCCATGTCTCGTGGCCCTCTATCAGAATCCAGAGTTTTGAGAAGATTGGAGAAACTTTATTTTTCACCCCCCGAAAAAAAATGTAAGGGGTAACACTGTCATTTTTTTTTTCTGGTCAAAATTTTGAGTTTCAATATCTCAGCTCTGGAAGGGTCTACAGCCTCAATTTTTGCACCCAGGTCCATGTCTCATGACCCTCTATCAGAATCCAGAGTTTTGAGAAGATTGGAGAAACTTTATTTTTCACCCCCCGAAAAAAAATGTAAGGGGTAACACTGTCATTTTTTTTTCTGGTCAAAATTTTGAGTTTCAATATCTCAGCTCAGGAAGGGTCTACAGCCTAAATTTTTGCACCCAGGTCCATGTCTCGTGGCCCTCTATCAGAATCCAGAGTTTTGAGAAGATTGGAGAAACTTTATTTTTCACCCCCCCCCCAAAAAAAATGTAAGGGGTAACACTGTCATTTTTTTTTTCTGGTCAAAATTTTGAGTTTCAATATCTCAGCTCTGGAAGGGTCTACAGCCTCAATTTTTGCACCCAGGTCCATGTCTCGTGGCCCTCTATCAGAATCCAGAGTTTTGAGAAGATTGGAGAAACTTTATTTTTCACCCCCCGAAAAAAAATGTAAGGGGTAACACTGTCATTTTTTTTTCTGGTCAAAATTTTGAGTTTCAATATCTCAGCTCAGGAAGGGTCTACAGCCTAAATTTTTGCACCCAGGTCCATGTCTCGTGGCCCTCTATCAGAATCCAGAGTTTTGAGAGGATTGGAGAAACTTTATTTTTCACCCCCCGAAAAAAAATGTAAGGGGTAACACTGTCATTTTTTTTTTCTGGTCAAAATTTTGAGTTTCAATATCTCAGCTCTGGAAGGGTCTACAGCCTAAATTTATGCACCCAGGTCCATGTCTCGTGGCCCTCTATCAGAATCCAGAGTTTTGAGAAGATTTGAGAAACTTAATTTTTCACCCCCCGAAAAAAAAACGTAAGGGGTAACACTGTCATTTTTTTTTCTGGTCAAAATTTTGAGTTTCAATATCTCAGCTCAGGAAGGGTCTACAGCCTAAATTTTTGCACCCAGGTCCTTGTCTCGTGGCCCTCTATCAGAATCCAGAGTTTTGAGAGGATTGGAGAAACTTTATTTTTCACCCCCCGAAAAAAAATGTAAGGGGTAACACTGTCATTTTTTTTTTCTGGTCAAAATTTTGAGTTTCAATATCTCAGCTCTGGAAGGGTCTACAGCCTCAATTTTTGCACCCAGGTCCATGTCTCGTGGCCCTCTATCAGAATCCAGAGTTTTGAGAAGATTGGAGAAACTTTATTTTTCACCCCCCGAAAAAAAATGTAAGGGGTAACACTGTCATTTTTTTTTTCTGGTCAAAATTTTGAGTTTCAATATCTCAGCTCAGGAAGGGTCTACAGCCTAAATTTTTGCACCCAGGTCCATGTCTCGTGGCCCTCTATCAGAATCCAGAGTTTTGAGAAGATTGGAGAAACTTTATTTTTCACCCCCCGAAAAAAATGTAAGGGGTAACACTGTCATTTTTTTTTTCTGGTCAAAATTTAGAGTTTCAATATCTCAGCTCTGGAAGGGTCTACAGCCTAAATTTTTGCACCCAGGTCCATGTCTCGTGGCCCTCTATCAGAATCCAGAGTTTTGAGAAGATTGGAGAAACTTTATTTTTCACCCCCCGAAAAAAAATGTAAGGGGTAACACTGTCATTTTTTTTTTCTGGTCAAAATTTTGAGTTTCAATATCTCAGCTCAGGAAGGGTCTACAGCCTAAATTTTTGCACCCAGGTCCATGTCTCGTGGCCCTCTATCAGAATCCAGAGTTTTGAGAGGATTGGAGAAACTTTATTTTTCACCCCCCGAAAAAAAATGTAAGGGGTAACACTGTCATTTTTTTTTTCTGGTCAAAAATTTGAGTTTCAATATCTCAGCTCTGGAAGGGTCTACAGCCTCAATTTTTGCACCAAGGTCCATGTCTCATGGCCCTCTATCAGAATCCAGAGTTTTGAGAAGATTGGAGAAACTTTATTTTTCACCCCCCGAAAAAAAATGTAAGGGGTAACACTGTCATTTTTTTCTTCTGGTCAAAATTTTGAGTTTCAATATCTCAGCTCTGGAAGGGTCTACAGCCTAAATTTTTGCACCCAGGTCCATGTCTCGTGGCCCTCTATCAGAATCCAGAGTTTTGAGAAGATTGGAGAAACTTTATTTTTCACCCCCCGAAAAAAAATGTAAGGGGTAACACTGTCATTTTTTTTTTCTGGTCAAAATTTTGAGTTTCAATATCTCAGCTCAGGAAGGGTCTACAGCCTAAATTTTTGCACCCAGGTCCATGTCTCGTGGCCCTCTATCAGAATCCAGAGTTTTGAGAGGATTGGAGAAACTTTATTTTTCACCCCCCGAAAAAAAATGTAAGGGGTAACACTGTCATTTTTTTTTTCTGGTCAAAATTTTGAGTTTCAATATCTCAGCTCTGGAAGGGTCTACAGCCTCAATTTTTGCACCCAGGTCCATGTCTCATGGCCCTCTATCAGAATCCAGAGTTTTGAGAAGATTGGAGAAACTTTATTTTTCACCCCCCGAAAAAAAATGTAAGGGGTAACACTGTCATTTTTTTTTTCTGGTCAAAATTTTGAGTTTCAATATCTCAGCTCAGGAAGGGTCTACAGCCTAAATTTTTGCACCCAGGTCCATGTCTCATGGCCCTCTATCAGAATCCAGAGTTTTGAGAAGATTGGAGAAACTTTATTTTTCACCCCCCCCCCAAAAAATGTAAGGGGTAACACTGTCATTTTTTTTTTCTGGTCAAAATTTTGAGTTTCAATATCTCAGCTCTGGAAGGGTCTACAGCCTCAATTTTTGCACCCAGGTCCATGTCTCGTGGCCCTCTATCAGAATCCAGAGTTTTGAGAAGATTGGAGAAACTTTATTATTTCACCCTCCGAAAAAAAATGTAAGGGGTAACACTGTCATTTTTTTTCTGGTCAAAATTTAGAGTTTCAATATCTCAGCTCTGGAAGGGTCTACAGCCTAAATTTTTGCACCCAGGTCCATGTCTCGTGGCCCTCTATCAGAATCCAGAGTTTTGAGAAGATTGGAGAAACTTTATTTTTCACCCCCCGAAAAAAAATGTAAGGGGTAACACTGTCATTTTTTTTTCTGGTCAAAAATTTTGAGTTTCAATATCTCAGCTCTGGAAGGGTCTACAGCCTCAATTTTTGCACCCAGGTCCATGTCTCGTGGCCCTCTATCAGAATCCAGAGTTTTGAGAAGATTGGAGAAACTTTATTTTTCACCCCCCGAAAAAAAATGTAAGGGGTAACACTGTCATTTTTTTTTTCTGGTCAAAATTTTGAGTTTCAATAACTCAGCTCTGGAAGGGTCTACAGCCTCAATTTTTGCACCCAGGTCCATGTCTCATGACCCTCTATCAGAATCCAGAGTTTTGAGAAGATTGGAGAAACTTTATTTTTCACCCCCCGAAAAAAAATGTAAGGGGTAACACTGTCATTTTTTTTTCTGGTCAAAATTTTGAGTTTCAATATCTCAGCTCAGGAAGGGTCTACAGCCTAAATTTTTGCACCCAGGTCCATGTCTCGTGGCCCTCTATCAGAATCCAGAGTTTTGAGAAGATTGGAGAAACTTTATTTTTCACCCCCCCCCCAAAAAAAATGTAAGGGGTAACACTGTCATTTTTTTTTTCTGGTCAAAATTTTGAGTTTCAATATCTCAGCTCTGGAAGGGTCTACAGCCTCAATTTTTGCACCCAGGTCCATGTCTCGTGGCCCTCTATCAGAATCCAGAGTTTTGAGAAGATTGGAGAAACTTTATTTTTCACCCCCCGAAAAAAAATGTAAGGGGTAACACTGTCATTTTTTTTTCTGGTCAAAATTTTGAGTTTCAATATCTCAGCTCAGGAAGGGTCTACAGCCTAAATTTTTGCACCCAGGTCCATGTCTCGTGGCCCTCTATCAGAATCCAGAGTTTTGAGAGGATTGGAGAAACTTTATTTTTCACCCCCCGAAAAAAAATGTAAGGGGTAACACTGTCATTTTTTTTTTCTGGTCAAAATTTTGAGTTTCAATATATCAGCTCAGGAAGGGTCTACAGCCTAAATTTATGCACCCAGGTCCATGTCTCGTGGCCCTCTATCAGAATCCAGAGTTTTGAGAAGATTTGAGAAACTTAATTTTTCACCCCCCGAAAAAAAAACGTAAGGGGTAACACTGTCATTTTTTTTTCTGGTCAAAATTTTGAGTTTCAATATCTCAGCTCAGGAAGGGTCTACAGCCTAAATTTTTGCACCCAGGTCCTTGTCTCGTGGCCCTCTATCAGAATCCAGAGTTTTGAGAGGATTGGAGAAACTTTATTTTTCACCCCCCGAAAAAAAATGTAAGGGGTAACACTGTCATTTTTTTTTTCTGGTCAAAATTTTGAGTTTCAATATCTCAGCTCTGGAAGGGTCTACAGCCTCAATTTTTGCACCCAGGTCCATGTCTCGTGGCCCTCTATCAGAATCCAGAGTTTTGAGAAGATTGGAGAAACTTTATTTTTCACCTCCCGAAAAAAAATGTAAGGGGTAACACTGTCATTTTTTTTTTCTGGTCAAAATTTTGAGTTTCAATATCTCAGCTCAGGAAGGGTCTACAGCCTAAATTTTTGCACCCAGGTCCATGTATCGTGGCCCTCTATCAGAATCCAGAGTTTTGAGAAGAATTGGAGAAACTTTATTTTTCACCCCCCGAAAAAAATGTAAGGGGTAACACTGTCATTTTTTTTTTCTGGTCAAAATTTAGAGTTTCAATATCTCAGCTCTGGAAGGGTCTACAGCCTAAATTTTTGCACCCAGGTCCATGTCTCGTGGCCCTCTATCAGAATCCAGAGTTTTGAGAAGATTGGAGAAACTTTATTTTTCACCCCCCGAAAAAAAATGTAAGGGGTAACACTGTCATTTTTTTTTCTGGTCAAAATTTTGAGTTTCAATATCTCAGCTCAGGAAGGGTCTACAGCCTAAATTTTTGCACCCAGGTCCATGTCTCGTGGCCCTCTATCAGAATCCAGAGTTTTGAGAGGATTGGAGAAACTTTATTTTTCACCCCCCGAAAAAAAATGTAAGGGGTAACACTGTCATTTTTTTTTTCTGGTCAAAATTTTGAGTTTCAATATCTCAGCTCTGGAAGGGTCTACAGCCTCAATTTTTGCACCAAGGTCCATGTCTCATGGCCCTCTATCAGAATCCAGAGTTTTGAGAAGATTGGAGAAACTTTATTTTTCACCCCCCGAAAAAAAATGTAAGGGGTAACACTGTCATTTTTTTCTTCTGGTCAAAATTTTGAGTTTCAATATCTCAGCTCTGGAAGGGTTTACAGCCTCAATTTTTGCACCCAGGTCCATGTCTCGTGGCCCTCTATCAGAATCCAGAGTTTTGAGAAGATTGGAGAAACTTTATTTTTCACCCCCCGAAAAAAAATGTAAGGGGTAACACTGTCATTTTTTTTTTCTGGTCAAAATTTTGAGTTTCAATATCTCAGCTCTGGAAGGGTCTACAGCCTCAATTTTTACACCCAGGTCCATGTCTCATGGCCCTCTATCAGAATCCAGAGTTTTGAGAAGATTGGAGAAACTTTATTTTTCACCCCCCGAAAAAAAATGTAAGGGGTAACACTGTCATTTTTTTTTCTGGTCAAAATTTTGAGTTTCAATATCTCAGCTCAGGAAGGGTCTACAGCCTAAATTTTTGCACCCAGGTCCATGTCTCGTGGCCCTCTATCAGAATCCAGAGTTTTGAGAGGATTGGAGAAACTTTATTTTTCACCCCCCGAAAAAAAATGTAAGGGGTAACACTGTCATTTTTTTTTTCTGGTCAAAATTTTGAGTTTCAATATCTCAGCTCTGGAAGGGTCTACAGCCTCAATTTTTGCACCCAGGTCCATGTCTCGTGGCCCTCTATCAGAATCCAGAGTTTTGAGAAGATTGGAGAAACTTTATTTTTCACCCCCCGAAAAAAAATGTAAGGGGTAACACTGTCATTTTTTTTTCTGGTCAAAATTTTGAGTTTCAATATCTCAGCTCTGGAAGGGTCTACAGCCTCAATTTTTGCACCCAGGTCCATGTCTTGTGGCCCTCTATCAGAATCCAGAGTTTTGAGAGGATTTGAGAAACTTTATTTTTCACCCCCCGAAAAAAAATGTAAGGGGTAACACTGTCATTTTTTTTTCTGGTCAAAATTTTGAGTTTCAATATCTCAGCTCAGGAAGGGTCTACAGCCTAAATTTTTGCACCCAGGTCCATGTCTCGTGGCCCTCTATCAGAATCCAGAGTTTTGAGAAGATTGGAGAAACTTTATTTTTCACCCCCCGAAAAAAAATGTAAGGGGTAACACTGTCATTTTTTTTTTCTGGTCAAAATTTTGAGTTTCAATATCTCAGCTCTGGAAGGGTCTACAGCCTCAATTTTTGCACCCAGGTCCATGTCTCGTGGCCCTCTATCAGAATCCAGAGTTTTGAGAAGATTGGAGAAACTTTATTTTTCACCCCCCGAAAAAAAAATGTAAGGGGTAACACTGTCATTTTTTTTTCTGGTCAAAATTTTGAGTTTCAATATCTCAGCTCTGGAAGGGTCTACAGCCTCAATTTTTACACCCAGGTCCATGTCTCATGGCCCTCTATCAGAATCCAGAGTTTTGAGAAGATTGGAGAAACTTTATTTTTCACCCCCCGAAAAAAAATGTAAGGGGTAACACTGTCATTTTTTTTTCTGGTCAAAATTTTGAGTTTCAATATCTCAGCTCAGGAAGGGTCTACAGCCTAAATTTTTGCACCCAGGTCCATGTCTCGTGGCCCTCTATCAGAATCCAGAGTTTTGAGAGGATTGGAGAAACTTTATTTTTCACCCCCCGAAAAAAAATGTAAGGGGTAACACTGTCATTTTTTTTTTCTGGTCAAAATTTTGAGTTTCAATATCTCAGCTCTGGAAGGGTGTACAGCCTCAATTTTTGCACCCAGGTCCATGTCTCGTGGCCCTCTATTACCCCTTTTCCACCGAAAAAAGAACTGGTTCGGAACTGGTGCTGGTTCAAAGTTGGTTCGGAGCTGGTTCAACTTGCGAACCCGTTCAGAACCTGTTTGCTTTTCCACTGACTAGAGCGCCCAGGGAACGACGTCGTTACGTCACTGTTTACGTCGCTTGCAAGTAGGCTACATTGCTTTGGGATTATCTGTAACTCGTGTACCAAGAAAACTTTAAAAACAATTGAAATATGTAAGTCTTTTAATCTTTTCGTTTGATATGTAATCTTTTCTGATAAGTTATGTACCCCTGTCTTGTGTCTTTTTTTCTTTCCATTTATTTGTTCAATCGCGACTGTTTTCGTCTTTGCTTATGTTTTAAAAAAATAAATAAATAAAAACGCTTGCGTGTTTCTGCAGTTTCTCATGGCTTTGCGATGGTCAGAAAATATGTTTAGAACACATCTGAAGCCGCCCCAGCCCCCGACGTAAACATGACGTGCTAAAAGAACGGTTCTAGTCCAGCAAAGAGTTGGTGCCGCTTTGGAACCAGTTCTCGCGGCCGCGAACCGGTTCTTTGGCTGTCGAAACACAAGGAACTGGTTCGCGCGCAGGCACCGGCTCCGAACCGGCTCTCAAAATGCGTTGGTGGAAAAGGGGCTTATCAGAATCCAGAGTTTTGAGAAGATTGGAGAAACTTTATTTTTCACCCCCCGAAAAAAAATGTAAGGGGTAACACTGTCATTTTTTTTTCTGGTCAAAATTTTGAGTTTCAATATCTCAGCTCAGGAAGGGTCTACAGCCTAAATTTTTGCACCCAGGTCCATGTCTCGTGGCCCTCTATCAGAATCCAGAGTTTTGAGAAGATTGGAGAAACTTTATTTTTCACCCCCCCCCAAAAAAAAATGTAAGGGGTAACACTGTCATTTTTTTTTTCTGGTCAAAATTTTGAGTTTCAATATCTCAGCTCTGGAAGGGTCTACAGCCTCAATTTTTGCACCCAGGTCCATGTCTCGTGGCCCTCTATCAGAATCCAGAGTTTTGAGAAGATTGGAGAAACTTTATTATTTCACCCTCCGAAAAAAAATGTAAGGGGTAACACTGTCATTTTTTTTTCTGGTCAAAATTTAGAGTTTCAATATCTCAGCTCTGGAAGGGTCTACAGCCTAAATTTTTGCACCCAGGTCCATGTCTCGTGGCCCTCTATCAGAATCCAGAGTTTTGAGAAGATTGGAGAAACTTTATTTTTCACCCCCCGAAAAAAAATGTAAGGGGTAACACTGTCATTTTTTTTTCTGGTCAAAAATTTTGAGTTTCAATATCTCAGCTCTGGAAGGGTCTACAGCCTCAATTTTTGCACCCAGGTCCATGTCTCGTGGCCCTCTATCAGAATCCAGAGTTTTGAGAAGATTGGAGAAACTTTATTTTTCACCCCCCGAAAAAAAATGTAAGGGGTAACACTGTCATTTTTTTTTTCTGGTCAAAATTTTGAGTTTCAATATCTCAGCTCTGGAAGGGTCTACAGCCTCAATTTTTGCACCCAGGTCCATGTCTCATGACCCTCTATCAGAATCCAGAGTTTTGAGAAGATTGGAGAAACTTTATTTTTCACCCCCCGAAAAAAAATGTAAGGGGTAACACTGTCATTTTTTTTTCTGGTCAAAATTTTGAGTTTCAATATCTCAGCTCAGGAAGGGTCTACAGCCTAAATTTTTGCACCCAGGTCCATGTCTCGTGGCCCTCTATCAGAATCCAGAGTTTTGAGAAGATTGGAGAAACTTTATTTTTCACCCCCCCCCCAAAAAAAATGTAAGGGGTAACACTGTCATTTTTTTTTTCTGGTCAAAATTTTGAGTTTCAATATCTCAGCTCTGGAAGGGTCTACAGCCTCAATTTTTGCACCCAGGTCCATGTCTCGTGGCCCTCTATCAGAATCCAGAGTTTTGAGAAGATTGGAGAAACTTTATTTTTCACCCCCCGAAAAAAAATGTAAGGGGTAACACTGTCATTTTTTTTTCTGGTCAAAATTTTGAGTTTCAATATCTCAGCTCAGGAAGGGTCTACAGCCTAAATTTTTGCACCCAGGTCCATGTCTCGTGGCCCTCTATCAGAATCCAGAGTTTTGAGAGGATTGGAGAAACTTTATTTTTCACCCCCCGAAAAAAAATGTAAGGGGTAACACTGTCATTTTTTTTTTCTGGTCAAAATTTTGAGTTTCAATATCTCAGCTCTGGAAGGGTCTACAGCCTAAATTTATGCACCCAGGTCCATGTCTCGTGGCCCTCTATCAGAATCCAGAGTTTTGAGAAGATTTGAGAAACTTAATTTTTCACCCCCCGAAAAAAAAACGTAAGGGGTAACACTGTCATTTTTTTTTCTGGTCAAAATTTTGAGTTTCAATATCTCAGCTCAGGAAGGGTCTACAGCCTAAATTTTTGCACCCAGGTCCTTGTCTCGTGGCCCTCTATCAGAATCCAGAGTTTTGAGAGGATTGGAGAAACTTTATTTTTCACCCCCCGAAAAAAAATGTAAGGGGTAACACTGTCATTTTTTTTTTCTGGTCAAAATTTTGAGTTTCAATATCTCAGCTCTGGAAGGGTCTACAGCCTCAATTTTTGCACCCAGGTCCATGTCTCGTGGCCCTCTATCAGAATCCAGAGTTTTGAGAAGATTGGAGAAACTTTATTTTTCACCCCCCGAAAAAAAATGTAAGGGGTAACACTGTCATTTTTTTTTTCTGGTCAAAATTTTGAGTTTCAATATCTCAGCTCAGGAAGGGTCTACAGCCTAAATTTTTGCACCCAGGTCCATGTCTCGTGGCCCTCTATCAGAATCCAGAGTTTTGAGAAGATTGGAGAAACTTTATTTTTCACCCCCCGAAAAAAATGTAAGGGGTAACACTGTCATTTTTTTTTTCTGGTCAAAATTTAGAGTTTCAATATCTCAGCTCTGGAAGGGTCTACAGCCTAAATTTTTGCACCCAGGTCCATGTCTCGTGGCCCTCTATCAGAATCCAGAGTTTTGAGAAGATTGGAGAAACTTTATTTTTCACCCCCCGAAAAAAAATGTAAGGGGTAACACTGTCATTTTTTTTTTCTGGTCAAAATTTTGAGTTTCAATATCTCAGCTCAGGAAGGGTCTACAGCCTAAATTTTTGCACCCAGGTCCATGTCTCGTGGCCCTCTATCAGAATCCAGAGTTTTGAGAGGATTGGAGAAACTTTATTTTTCACCCCCCGAAAAAAAATGTAAGGGGTAACACTGTCATTTTTTTTTTTCTGGTCAAAAATTTGAGTTTCAATATCTCAGCTCTGGAAGGGTCTACAGCCTCAATTTTTGCACCAAGGTCCATGTCTCATGGCCCTCTATCAGAATCCAGAGTTTTGAGAAGATTGGAGAAACTTTATTTTTCACCCCCCGAAAAAAAATGTAAGGGGTAACACTGTCATTTTTTTCTTCTGGTCAAAATTTTGAGTTTCAATATCTCAGCTCTGGAAGGGTCTACAGCCTAAATTTTTGCACCCAGGTCCATGTCTCGTGGCCCTCTATCAGAATCCAGAGTTTTGAGAAGATTGGAGAAACTTTATTTTTCACCCCCCGAAAAAAAATGTAAGGGGTAACACTGTCATTTTTTTTTTCTGGTCAAAATTTTGAGTTTCAATATCTCAGCTCAGGAAGGGTCTACAGCCTAAATTTTTGCACCCAGGTCCATGTCTCGTGGCCCTCTATCAGAATCCAGAGTTTTGAGAGGATTGGAGAAACTTTATTTTTCACCCCCCGAAAAAAAATGTAAGGGGTAACACTGTCATTTTTTTTTTCTGGTCAAAATTTTGAGTTTCAATATCTCAGCTCTGGAAGGGTCTACAGCCTCAATTTTTGCACCCAGGTCCATGTCTCATGGCCCTCTATCAGAATCCAGAGTTTTGAGAAGATTGGAGAAACTTTATTTTTCACCCCCCGAAAAAAAATGTAAGGGGTAACACTGTCATTTTTTTTTTCTGGTCAAAATTTTGAGTTTCAATATCTCAGCTCAGGAAGGGTCTACAGCCTAAATTTTTGCACCCAGGTCCATGTCTCATGGCCCTCTATCAGAATCCAGAGTTTTGAGAAGATTGGAGAAACTTTATTTTTCACCCCCCCCCCAAAAAATGTAAGGGGTAACACTGTCATTTTTTTTTTCTGGTCAAAATTTTGAGTTTCAATATCTCAGCTCTGGAAGGGTCTACAGCCTCAATTTTTGCACCCAGGTCCATGTCTCGTGGCCCTCTATCAGAATCCAGAGTTTTGAGAAGATTGGAGAAACTTTATTATTTCACCCTCCGAAAAAAAATGTAAGGGGTAACACTGTCATTTTTTTTCTGGTCAAAATTTAGAGTTTCAATATCTCAGCTCTGGAAGGGTCTACAGCCTAAATTTTTGCACCCAGGTCCATGTCTCGTGGCCCTCTATCAGAATCCAGAGTTTTGAGAAGATTGGAGAAACTTTATTTTTCACCCCCCGAAAAAAAATGTAAGGGGTAACACTGTCATTTTTTTTTCTGGTCAAAAATTTTGAGTTTCAATATCTCAGCTCTGGAAGGGTCTACAGCCTCAATTTTTGCACCCAGGTCCATGTCTCGTGGCCCTCTATCAGAATCCAGAGTTTTGAGAAGATTGGAGAAACTTTATTTTTCACCCCCCGAAAAAAAATGTAAGGGGTAACACTGTCATTTTTTTTTTCTGGTCAAAATTTTGAGTTTCAATAACTCAGCTCTGGAAGGGTCTACAGCCTCAATTTTTGCACCCAGGTCCATGTCTCATGACCCTCTATCAGAATCCAGAGTTTTGAGAAGATTGGAGAAACTTTATTTTTCACCCCCCGAAAAAAAATGTAAGGGGTAACACTGTCATTTTTTTTTCTGGTCAAAATTTTGAGTTTCAATATCTCAGCTCAGGAAGGGTCTACAGCCTAAATTTTTGCACCCAGGTCCATGTCTCGTGGCCCTCTATCAGAATCCAGAGTTTTGAGAAGATTGGAGAAACTTTATTTTTCACCCCCCCCCC
The DNA here is from genome assembly GCA_038021265.1 of Cyprinella venusta. Lineage (NCBI taxonomy): Eukaryota > Metazoa > Chordata > Actinopteri > Cypriniformes > Leuciscidae > Cyprinella > Cyprinella venusta. The sequence goes on from CM075863.1 coordinate 25,551,041, forward strand.
CAAAAAAAATGTAAGGGGTAACACTGTCATTTTTTTTTTCTGGTCAAAATTTTGAGTTTCAATATCTCAGCTCTGGAAGGGTCTACAGCCTCAATTTTTGCACCCAGGTCCATGTCTCGTGGCCCTCTATCAGAATCCAGAGTTTTGAGAAGATTGGAGAAACTTTATTTTTCACCCCCCGAAAAAAAATGTAAGGGGTAACACTGTCATTTTTTTTTCTGGTCAAAATTTTGAGTTTCAATATCTCAGCTCAGGAAGGGTCTACAGCCTAAATTTTTGCACCCAGGTCCATGTCTCGTGGCCCTCTATCAGAATCCAGAGTTTTGAGAGGATTGGAGAAACTTTATTTTTCACCCCCCGAAAAAAAATGTAAGGGGTAACACTGTCATTTTTTTTTTCTGGTCAAAATTTTGAGTTTCAATATATCAGCTCAGGAAGGGTCTACAGCCTAAATTTATGCACCCAGGTCCATGTCTCGTGGCCCTCTATCAGAATCCAGAGTTTTGAGAAGATTTGAGAAACTTAATTTTTCACCCCCCGAAAAAAAAACGTAAGGGGTAACACTGTCATTTTTTTTTCTGGTCAAAATTTTGAGTTTCAATATCTCAGCTCAGGAAGGGTCTACAGCCTAAATTTTTGCACCCAGGTCCTTGTCTCGTGGCCCTCTATCAGAATCCAGAGTTTTGAGAGGATTGGAGAAACTTTATTTTTCACCCCCCGAAAAAAAATGTAAGGGGTAACACTGTCATTTTTTTTTTCTGGTCAAAATTTTGAGTTTCAATATCTCAGCTCTGGAAGGGTCTACAGCCTCAATTTTTGCACCCAGGTCCATGTCTCGTGGCCCTCTATCAGAATCCAGAGTTTTGAGAAGATTGGAGAAACTTTATTTTTCACCCCCCGAAAAAAAATGTAAGGGGTAACACTGTCATTTTTTTTTTTCTGGTCAAAATTTTGAGTTTCAATATCTCAGCTCAGGAAGGGTCTACAGCCTAAATTTTTGCACCCAGGTCCATGTCTCGTGGCCCTCTATCAGAATCCAGAGTTTTGAGAAGATTGGAGAAACTTTATTTTTCACCCCCCGAAAAAAATGTAAGGGGTAACACTGTCATTTTTTTTTTCTGGTCAAAATTTAGAGTTTCAATATCTCAGCTCTGGAAGGGTCTACAGCCTAAATTTTTGCACCCAGGTCCATGTCTCGTGGCCCTCTATCAGAATCCAGAGTTTTGAGAAGATTGGAGAAACTTTATTTTTCACCCCCCGAAAAAAAATGTAAGGGGTAACACTGTCATTTTTTTTTCTGGTCAAAATTTTGAGTTTCAATATCTCAGCTCAGGAAGGGTCTACAGCCTAAATTTTTGCACCCAGGTCCATGTCTCGTGGCCCTCTATCAGAATCCAGAGTTTTGAGAGGATTGGAGAAACTTTATTTTTCACCCCCCGAAAAAAAATGTAAGGGGTAACACTGTCATTTTTTTTTTCTGGTCAAAATTTTGAGTTTCAATATCTCAGCTCTGGAAGGGTCTACAGCCTCAATTTTTGCACCAAGGTCCATGTCTCATGGCCCTCTATCAGAATCCAGAGTTTTGAGAAGATTGGAGAAACTTTATTTTTCACCCCCCGAAAAAAAATGTAAGGGGTAACACTGTCATTTTTTTCTTCTGGTCAAAATTTTGAGTTTCAATATCTCAGCTCTGGAAGGGTCTACAGCCTAAATTTTTGCACCCAGGTCCATGTCTCGTGGCCCTCTATCAGAATCCAGAGTTTTGAGAAGATTGGAGAAACTTTATTTTTCACCCCCCGAAAAAAAATGTAAGGGGTAACACTGTCATTTTTTTTTTCTGGTCAAAATTTTGAGTTTCAATATCTCAGCTCAGGAAGGGTCTACAGCCTAAATTTTTGCACCCAGGTCCATGTCTCGTGGCCCTCTATCAGAATCCAGAGTTTTGAGAGGATTGGAGAAACTTTATTTTTCACCCCCCGAAAAAAAATGTAAGGGGTAACACTGTCATTTTTTTTTTCTGGTCAAAATTTTGAGTTTCAATATCTCAGCTCTGGAAGGGTCTACAGCCTCAATTTTTGCACCCAGGTCCATGTCTCATGGCCCTCTATCAGAATCCAGAGTTTTGAGAAGATTGGAGAAACTTTATTTTTCACCCCCCGAAAAAAAATGTAAGGGGTAACACTGTCATTTTTTTTTTCTGGTCAAAATTTTGAGTTTCAATATCTCAGCTCAGGAAGGGTCTACAGCCTAAATTTTTGCACCCAGGTCCATGTCTCATGGCCCTCTATCAGAATCCAGAGTTTTGAGAAGATTGGAGAAACTTTATTTTTCACCCCCCCCCCCAAAAAATGTAAGGGGTAACACTGTCATTTTTTTTTCTGGTCAAAATTTTGAGTTTCAATATCTCAGCTCTGGAAGGGTCTACAGCCTCAATTTTTGCACCCAGGTCCATGTCTCGTGGCCCTCTATCAGAATCCAGAGTTTTGAGAAGATTGGAGAAACTTTATTTTTCACCCCCCGAAAAAAAATGTAAGGGGTAACACTGTCATTTTTTTTTTCTGGTCAAAATTTTGAGTTTCAATATCTCAGCTCTGGAAGGGTCTACAGCCTAAATTTTTGCACCCAGGTCCATGTCTCATGGCCCTCTATCAGAATCCAGAGTTTTGAGAAGATTGGAGAAACTTTATTTTTCACCCCCCGAAAAAAAATGTAAGGGGTAACACTGTCATTTTTTTTTCTGGTCAAAATTTTGAGTTTCAATATCTCAGCTCAGGAAGGGTCTACAGCCTAAATTTTTGCACCCAGGTCCATGTCTCGTGGCCCTCTATCAGAATCCAGAGTTTTGAGAAGATTGGAGAAACTTTATTTTTCACCCCCCGAAAAAAAATGTAAGGGGTAACACTGTCATTTTTTTTTTCTGGTCAAAATTTTGAGTTTCAATATCTCAGCTCTGGAAGGGTCTACAGCCTCAATTTTTGCACCCAGGTCCATGTCTCGTGGCCCTCTATCAGAATCCAGAGTTTTGAGAAGATTGGAGAAACTTTATTTTTCACCCCCCGAAAAAAAATGTAAGGGGTAACACTGTCATTTTTTTTTCTGGTCAAAATTTTGAGTTTCAATATCTCAGCTCTGGAAGGGTCTACAGCCTCAATTTTTGCACCCAGGTCCATGTCTTGTGGCCCTCTATCAGAATCCAGAGTTTTGAGAGGATTTGAGAAACTTTATTTTTCACCCCCCGAAAAAAAATGTAAGGGGTAACACTGTCATTTTTTTTTCTGGTCAAAATTTTGAGTTTCAATATCTCAGCTCAGGAAGGGTCTACAGCCTAAATTTTTGCACCCAGGTCCATGTCTCGTGGCCCTCTATCAGAATCCAGAGTTTTGAGAAGATTGGAGAAACTTTATTTTTCACCCCCCGAAAAAAAATGTAAGGGGTAACACTGTCATTTTTTTTTTCTGGTCAAAATTTTGAGTTTCAATATCTCAGCTCTGGAAGGGTCTACAGCCTCAATTTTTGCACCCAGGTCCATGTCTCGTGGCCCTCTATCAGAATCCAGAGTTTTGAGAAGATTGGAGAAACTTTATTTTTCACCCCCCGAAAAAAAATGTAAGGGGTAACACTGTCATTTTTTTTTTCTGGTCAAAATTTTGAGTTTCAATATCTCAGCTCTGGAAGGGTCTACAGCCTCAATTTTTACACCCAGGTCCATGTCTCATGGCCCTCTATCAGAATCCAGAGTTTTGAGAAGATTGGAGAAACTTTATTTTTCACCCCCCGAAAAAAAATGTAAGGGGTAACACTGTCATTTTTTTTTCTGGTCAAAATTTTGAGTTTCAATATCTCAGCTCAGGAAGGGTCTACAGCCTAAATTTTTGCACCCAGGTCCATGTCTCGTGGCCCTCTATCAGAATCCAGAGTTTTGAGAGGATTGGAGAAACTTTATTTTTCACCCCCCGAAAAAAAATGTAAGGGGTAACACTGTCATTTTTTTTTTCTGGTCAAAATTTTGAGTTTCAATATCTCAGCTCTGGAAGGGTGTACAGCCTCAATTTTTGCACCCAGGTCCATGTCTCGTGGCCCTCTATCAGAATCCAGAGTTTTGAGAAGATTGGAGAAACTTTATTTTTCACCCCCCGAAAAAAAATGTAAGGGGTAACACTGTCATTTTTTTTTCTGGTCAAAATTTTGAGTTTCAATATCTCAGCTCAGGAAGGGTCTACAGCCTAAATTTTTGCACCGAGGTCCATGTCTCGTGGCCCTCTATCAGAATCCAGAGTTTTGAGAAGATTGGAGAAACTTTATTTTTCACCCCCCGAAAAAAAATGTAAGGGGTAACACTGTCATTTTTTTTTTCTGGTCAAAATTTTGAGTTTCAATATCTCAGCTCTGGAAGGGTCTACAGCCTCAATTTTTGCACCCAGGTCCATGTCTCGTGGCCCTCTATCAGAATCCAGAGTTTTGAGAAGATTGGAGAAACTTTATTATTTCACCCTCCGAAAAAAAATGTAAGGGGTAACACTGTCATTTTTTTTTCTGGTCAAAATTTAGAGTTTCAATATCTCAGCTCTGGAAGGGTCTACAGCCTAAATTTTTGCACCCAGGTCCATGTCTCGTGGCCCTCTATCAGAATCCAGAGTTTTGAGAAGATTGGAGAAACTTTATTTTTCACCCCCCGAAAAAAAATGTAAGGGGTAACACTGTCATTTTTTTTTCTGGTCAAAAATTTTGAGTTTCAATATCTCAGCTCTGGAAGGGTCTACAGCCTCAATTTTTGCACCCAGGTCCATGTCTCGTGGCCCTCTATCAGAATCCAGAGTTTTGAGAAGATTGGAGAAACTTTATTTTTCACCCCCCGAAAAAAAATGTAAGGGGTAACACTGTCATTTTTTTTTTCTGGTCAAAATTTTGAGTTTCAATATCTCAGCTCTGGAAGGGTCTACAGCCTCAATTTTTGCACCCAGGTCCATGTCTCATGACCCTCTATCAGAATCCAGAGTTTTGAGAAGATTGGAGAAACTTTATTTTTCACCCCCCGAAAAAAAATGTAAGGGGTAACACTGTCATTTTTTTTTCTGGTCAAAATTTTGAGTTTCAATATCTCAGCTCAGGAAGGGTCTACAGCCTAAATTTTTGCACCCAGGTCCATGTCTCGTGGCCCTCTATCAGAATCCAGAGTTTTGAGAAGATTGGAGAAACTTTATTTTTCACCCCCCCCCAAAAAAAATGTAAGGGGTAACACTGTCATTTTTTTTTTCTGGTCAAAATTTTGAGTTTCAATATCTCAGCTCTGGAAGGGTCTACAGCCTCAATTTTTGCACCCAGGTCCATGTCTCGTGGCCCTCTATCAGAATCCAGAGTTTTGAGAAGATTGGAGAAACTTTATTTTTCACCCCCCGAAAAAAAATGTAAGGGGTAACACTGTCATTTTTTTTTTCTGGTCAAAATTTTGAGTTTCAATATCTCAGCTCAGGAAGGGTCTACAGCCTAAATTTTTGCACCCAGGTCCATGTCTCGTGGCCCTCTATCAGAATCCAGAGTTTTGAGAGGATTGGAGAAACTTTATTTTTCACCCCCCGAAAAAAAATGTAAGGGGTAACACTGTCATTTTTTTTTTCTGGTCAAAATTTTGAGTTTCAATATATCAGCTCAGGAAGGGTCTACAGCCTAAATTTATGCACCCAGGTCCATGTCTCGTGGCCCTCTATCAGAATCCAGAGTTTTGAGAAGATTTGAGAAACTTAATTTTTCACCCCCCGAAAAAAAACGTAAGGGGTAACACTGTCATTTTTTTTTCTGGTCAAAATTTTGAGTTTCAATATCTCAGCTCAGGAAGGGTCTACAGCCTAAATTTTTGCACCCAGGTCCTTGTCTCGTGGCCCTCTATCAGAATCCAGAGTTTTGAGAGGATTGGAGAAACTTTATTTTTCACCCACCGAAAAAAAATGTAAGGGGTAACACTGTCATTTTTTTTTTCTGGTCAAAATTTTGAGTTTCAATATCTCAGCTCTGGAAGGGTCTACAGCCTCAATTTTTGCACCCAGGTCCATGTCTCGTGGCCCTCTATCAGAATCCAGAGTTTTGAGAAGATTGGAGAAACTTTATTTTTCACCCCCCGAAAAAAAATGTAAGGGGTAACACTGTCATTTTTTTTTTCTGGTCAAAATTTTGAGTTTCAATATCTCAGCTCAGGAAGGGTCTACAGCCTAAATTTTTGCACCCAGGTCCATGTCTCGTGGCCCTCTATCAGAATCCAGAGTTTTGAGAAGATTGGAGAAACTTTATTTTTCACCCCCCGAAAAAAAATGTAAGGGGTAACACTGTCATTTTTTTTTTCTGGTCAAAATTTTGAGTTTCAATATCTCAGCTCTGGAAGGGTCTACAGCCTCGATTTTTGCACCCAGGTCCATGTCTCGTGGCCCTCTATCAGAATCCAGAGTTTTGAGAAGATTGGAGAAACTTTATTTTTCACCCCCCGAAAAAAAATGTAAGGGGTAACACTGTCATTTTTTTTTCTGGTCAAAATTTTGAGTTTCAATATCTCAGCTCAGGAAGGGTCTACAGCCTAAATTTTTGCACCCAGGTCCATGTCTCGTGGCCCTCTATCAGAATCCAGAGTTTTGAGAGGATTGGAGAAACTTTATTTTTCACCCCCCGAAAAAAAATGTAAGGGGTAACACTGTCATTTTTTTTTGGTCAAAATTTTGAGTTTCAATATCTCAGCTCTGGAAGGGTCTACAGCCTCAATTTTTGCACCCAGGTCCATGTCTCATGACCCTCTATCAGAATCCAGAGTTTTGAGAAGATTGGAGAAACTTTATTTTTCACCCCCCGAAAAAAAATGTAAGGGGTAACACTGTCATTTTTTTTTCTGGTCAAAATTTTGAGTTTCAATATCTCAGCTCAGGAAGGGTCTACAGCCGAAATTTTTGCACCCAGGTCCATGTCTCGTGGCCCTCTATCAGAATCCAGAGTTTTGAGAAGATTGGAGAAACTTTATTTTTCACCCCCCCCCACAAAAAATGTAAGGGGTAACACTGTCATTTTTTTTTTCTGGTCAAAATTTTGAGTTTCAATATCTCAGCTCTGGAAGGGTCTACAGCCTCAATTTTTGCACCCAGGTCCATGTCTCGTGGCCCTCTATCAGAATCCAGAGTTTTGAGAAAATTGGAGAAACTTTATTTTTCACCCCCCGAAAAAAAATGTAAGGGGTAACACTGTCATTTTTTTTTCTGGTCAAAATTTAGAGTTTCAATATCTCAGCTCTGGAAGGGTCTACAGCCTCAATTTTTGCACCCAGGTCCATGTCACGTGGCCCTCTATCAGAATCCAGAGTTTTGAGAAGATTGGAGAAACTTTATTTTTCACCCCCCGAAAAAAAATGTAAGGGGTAACACTGTCATTTTTTTTTTCTGGTCAAAATTTTGAGTTTCAATATCTCAGCTCAGGAAGGGTCTACAGCCTAAATTTTTGCACCCAGGTCCATGTCTCGTGGCCCTCTATCAGAATCCAGAGTTTTGAGAGGATTGGAGAAACTTTATTTTTCACCCCCCGAAAAAAAATGTAAGGGGTAACACTGTCATTTTTTTTTTTCTGGTCAAAATTTTGAGTTTCAATATATCAGCTCAGGAAGGGTCTACAGCCTAAATTTATGCACCCAGGTCCATGTCTCGTGGCCCTCTATCAGAATCCAGAGTTTTGAGAAGATTTGAGAAACTTAATTTTTCACCCCCCGAAAAAAAACGTAAGGGGTAACACTGTCATTTTTTTTTCTGGTCAAAATTTTGAGTTTCAATATCTCAGCTCAGGAAGGGTCTACAGCCTAAATTTTTGCACCCAGGTCCTTGTCTCGTGGCCCTCTATCAGAATCCAGAGTTTTGAGAGGATTGGAGAAACTTTATTTTTCACCCCCCGAAAAAAAATGTAAGGGGTAACACTGTCATTTTTTTTTTTCTGGTCAAAATTTTGAGTTTCAATATCTCAGCTCTGGAAGGGTCTACAGCCTCAATTTTTGCACCCAGGTCCATGTCTCGTGGCCCTCTATCAGAATCCAGAGTTTTGAGAAGATTGGAGAAACTTTATTTTTCACCCCCCGAAAAAAAATGTAAGGGGTAACACTGTCATTTTTTTTTTCTGGTCAAAATTTTGAGTTTCAATATCTCAGCTCAGGAAGGGTCTAAAGCCTCAATTTTTGCACCCAGGTCCATGTCTCGTGGCCCTCTATCAGAATCCAGAGTTTTGAGAAGATTGGAGAAACTTTATTTTTCACCCCCCGAAAAAAAAATGTAAGGGGTAACACTGTCATTTTTTTTTCTGGTCAAAATTTTGAGTTTCAATATCTCAGCTCTGGAAGGGTCTACAGCCTCGATTTTTGCACCCAGGTCCATGTCTCGTGGCCCTCTATCAGAATCCAGAGTTTTGAGAAGATTGGAGAAACTTTATTTTTCACCCCCCGAAAAAAAATGTAAGGGGTAACACTGTCATTTTTTTTTCTGGTCAAAATTTTGAGTTTCAATATCTCAGCTCAGGAAGGGTCTACAGCCTAAATTTTTGCACCCAGGTCCATGTCTCGTGGCCCTCTATCAGAATCCAGAGTTTTGAGAGGATTGGAGAAACTTTATTTTTCACCCCCCGAAAAAAAATGTAAGGGGTAACACTGTCATTTTTTTTTTGGTCAAGATTTTGAGTTTCAATATCTCAGCTCTGGAAGGGTCTACAGCCTCAATTTTTGGACCCAGGTCCATGTCTCATGGCCCTCTATCAGAATCCAGAGTTTTGAGAAGATTGGAGAAACTTTATTTTTCACCCCCCGAAAAAAAATGTAAGGGGTAACACTGTCATTTTTTTTTTCTGGTCAAAATTTTGAGTTTCAATATCTCAGCTCAGGAAGGGTCTACAGCCTAAATTTTTGCACCCAGGTCCATGTCTCGTGGCCCTCTATCAGAATCCAGAGTTTTGAGAAGATTGGAGAAACTTTATTTTTCAGCCCCCCCGAAAAAAAATGTAAGGGGTAACACTGTCATTTTTTTTTTCTGGTCAAAATTTTGAGTTTCAATATCTCAGCTCTGGAAGGGTCTACAGCCTAAATTTTTGCACCCAGGTCCATGTCTCGTGGCCCTCTATCAGAATCCAGAGTTTTGAGAAGATTGGAGAAACTTTATTTTTCACCCCCCGAAAAAAAATGTAAGGGGTAACACTGTCATTTTTTTTTTCTGGTCAAAATTTTGAGTTTCAATATCTCAGCTCAGGAAGGGTCTACAGCCTAAATTTTTGCACCCAGGTCCATGTCTCGTGGCCCTCTATCAGAATCCAGAGTTTTGAGAGGATTGGAGAAACTTTATTTTTCACCCCCCGAAAAAAAATGTAAGGGGTAACACTGTCATTTTTTTTTTCTGGTCAAAATTTTGAGTTTCAATATCTCAGCTCTGGAAGGGTCTACAGCCTCAATTTTTGCACCAAGGTCCATGTCTCATGGCCCTCTATCAGAATCCAGAGTTTTGAGAAGATTGGAGAAACTTTATTTTTCACCCCCCGAAAAAAAATGTAAGGGGTAACACTGTCATTTTTTTCTTCTGGTCAAAATTTTGAGTTTCAATATCTCAGCTCTGGAAGGGTCTACAGCCTAAATTTTTGCACCCAGGTCCATGTCTCGTGGCCCTCTATCAGAATCCAGAGTTTTGAGAAGATTGGAGAAACTTTATTTTTCACCCCCCGAAAAAAAATGTAAGGGGTAACACTGTCATTTTTTTTTTCTGGTCAAAATTTTGAGTTTCAATATCTCAGCTCTGGAAGGGTCTACAGCCTAAATTTTTGCACCCAGGTCCATGTCTCGTGGCCCTCTATCAGAATCCAGAGTTTTGAGAGGATTGGAGAAACTTTATTTTTCACCCCCCGAAAAAAAATGTAAGGGGTAACACTGTCATTTTTTTTTTTCTGGTCAAAATTTTGAGTTTCAATATCTCAGCTCTGGAAGGGTCTACAGCCTCAATTTTTGCACCCAGGTCCATGTCTCATGGCCCTCTATCAGAATCCAGAGTTTTGAGAAGATTGGAGAAACTTTATTTTTCACCCCCCGAAAAAAAATGTAAGGGGTAACACTGTCATTTTTTTTTTCTGGTCAAAATTTTGAGTTTCAATATCTCAGCTCAGGAAGGGTCTACAGCCTAAATTTTTGCACCCAGGTCCATGTCTCATGGCCCTCTATCAGAATCCAGAGTTTTGAGAAGATTGGAGAAACTTTATTTTTCACCCCCCCCCAAAAAATGTAAGGGGTAACACTGTCATTTTTTTTTTCTGGTCAAAATTTTGAGTTTCAATATCTCAGCTCTGGAAGGGTCTACAGCCTCAATTTTTGCACCCAGGTCCATGTCTCGTGGCCCTCTATCAGAATCCAGAGTTTTGAGAAGATTGGAGAAACTTTATTTTTCACCCCCCGAAAAAAAATGTAAGGGGTAACACTGTCATTTTTTTTTTCTGGTCAAAATTTTGAGTTTCAATATCTCAGCTCTGGAAGGGTCTACAGCCTAAATTTTTGCACCCAGGTCCATGTCTCATGGCCCTCTATCAGAATCCAGAGTTTTGAGAAGATTGGAGAAACTTTATTTTTCACCCCCCGAAAAAAAATGTAAGGGGTAACACTGTCATTTTTTTTTCTGGTCAAAATTTTGAGTTTCAATATCTCAGCTCAGGAAGGGTCTACAGCCTAAATTTTTGCACCCAGGTCCATGTCTCGTGGCCCTCTATCAGAATCCAGAGTTTTGAGAAGATTGGAGAAACTTTATTTTTCACCCCCCGAAAAAAAATGTAAGGGGTAACACTGTCATTTTTTTTTTCTGGTCAAAATTTTGAGTTTCAATATCTCAGCTCTGGAAGGGTCTACAGCCTCAATTTTTGCACCCAGGTCCATGTCTCGTGGCCCTCTATCAGAATCCAGAGTTTTGAGAAGATTGGAGAAACTTTATTTTTCACCCCCCGAAAAAAAATGTAAGGGGTAACACTGTCATTTTTTTTTTCTTGTCAAAATTTTGAGTTTCAATATCTCAGCTCTGGAAGGGTCTACAGCCTCAATTTTTGCACCCAGGTCCATGTCTTGTGGCCCTCTATCAGAATCCAGAGTTTTGAGAGGATTTGAGAAACTTTATTTTTCACCCCCCGAAAAAAAATGTAAGGGGTAACACTGTCATTTTTTTTTCTGGTCAAAATTTTGAGTTTCAATATCTCAGCTCAGGAAGGGTCTACAGCCTAAATTTTTGCACCCAGGTCCATGTCTCGTGGCCCTCTATCAGAATCCAGAGTTTTGAGAAGATTGGAGAAACTTTAATTTTTCACCCCCCGAAAAAAAATGTAAGGGGTAACACTGTCATTTTTTTTTTTCTGGTCAAAATTTTGAGTTTCAATATCTCAGCTCTGGAAGGGTCTACAGCCTCAATTTTTGCACCCAGGTCCATGTCTCGTGGCCCTCTATCAGAATCCAGAGTTTTGAGAAGATTGGAGAAACTTTATTTTTCACCCCCCGAAAAAAAATGTAAGGGGTAACACTGTCATTTTTTTTTTCTGGTCAAAATTTTGAGTTTCAATATCTCAGCTCTGGAAGGGTCTACAGCCTCAATTTTTACACCCAGGTCCATGTCTCATGGCCCTCTATCAGAATCCAGAGTTTTGAGAAGATTGGAGAAACTTTATTTTTCACCCCCCGAAAAAAAATGTAAGGGGTAACACTGTCATTTTTTTTTCTGGTCAAAATTTTGAGTTTCAATATCTCAGCTCAGGAAGGGTCTACAGCCTAAATTTTTGCACCCAGGTCCATGTCTCGTGGCCCTCTATCAGAATCCAGAGTTTTGAGAGGATTGGAGAAACTTTATTTTTCACCCCCCGAAAAAAAATGTAAGGGGTAACACTGTCATTTTTTTTTTCTGGTCAAAATTTTGAGTTTCAATATCTCAGCTCTGGAAGGGTGTACAGCCTCAATTTTTGCACCCAGGTCCATGTCTCGTGGCCCTCTATCAGAATCCAGAGTTTTGAGAAGATTGGAGAAACTTTATTTTTCACCCCCCGAAAAAAAATGTAAGGGGTAACACTGTCATTTTTTTTTCTGGTCAAAATTTTGAGTTTCAATATCTCAGCTCAGGAAGGGTCTACAGCCTAAATTTTTGCACCCAGGTCCATGTCTCGTGGCCCTCTATCAGAATCCAGAGTTTTGAGAAGATTGGAGAAACTTTATTTTTCACCCCCCGAAAAAAAATGTAAGGGGTAACACTGTCATTTTTTTTTTCTGGTCAAAATTTTGAGTTTCAATATCTCAGCTCTGGAAGGGTCTACAGCCTCAATTTTTGCACCCAGGTCCATGTCTCGTGGCCCTCTATCAGAATCCAGAGTTTTGAGAAGATTGGAGAAACTTTATTATTTCACCCTCCGAAAAAAAATGTAAGGGGTAACACTGTCATTTTTTTTTCTGGTCAAAATTTAGAGTTTCAATATCTCAGCTCTGGAAGGGTCTACAGCCTAAATTTTTGCACCCAGGTCCATGTCTCGTGGCCCTCTATCAGAATCCAGAGTTTTGAGAAGATTGGAGAAACTTTATTTTTCACCCCCCGAAAAAAAATGTAAGGGGTAACACTGTCATTTTTTTTTCTGGTCAAAAATTTTGAGTTTCAATATCTCAGCTCTGGAAGGGTCTACAGCCTCAATTTTTGCACCCAGGTCCATGTCTCGTGGCCCTCTATCAGAATCCAGAGTTTTGAGAAGATTGGAGAAACTTTATTTTTCACCCCCCGAAAAAAAATGTAAGGGGTAACACTGTCATTTTTTTTTTCTGGTCAAAATTTTGAGTTTCAATATCTCAGCTCTGGAAGGGTCTACAGCCTCAATTTTTGCACCCAGGTCCATGTCTCATGACCCTCTATCAGAATCCAGAGTTTTGAGAAGATTGGAGAAACTTTATTTTTCACCCCCCGAAAAAAAATGTAAGGGGTAACACTGTCATTTTTTTTTCTGGTCAAAATTTTGAGTTTCAATATCTCAGCTCAGGAAGGGTCTACAGCCTAAATTTTTGCACCCAGGTCCATGTCTCGTGGCCCTCTATCAGAATCCAGAGTTTTGAGAAGATTGGAGAAACTTTATTTTTCACCCCCCCCCCCCAAAAAAAATGTAAGGGGTAACACTGTCATTTTTTTTTTCTGGTCAAAATTTTGAGTTTCAATATCTCAGCTCTGGAAGGGTCTACAGCCTCAATTTTTGCACCCAGGTCCATGTCTCGTGGCCCTCTATCAGAATCCAGAGTTTTGAGAAGATTGGAGAAACTTTATTTTTCACCCCCCGAAAAAAAATGTAAGGGGTAACACTGTCATTTTTTTTTTCTGGTCAAAATTTTGAGTTTCAATATCTCAGCTCAGGAAGGGTCTACAGCCTAAATTTTTGCACCCAGGTCCATGTCTCGTGGCCCTCTATCAGAATCCAGAGTTTTGAGAGGATTGGAGAAACTTTATTTTTCACCCCCCGAAAAAAAATGTAAGGGGTAACACTGTCATTTTTTTTTTCTGGTCAAAATTTTGAGTTTCAATATATCAGCTCAGGAAGGGTCTACAGCCTAAATTTATGCACCCAGGTCCATGTCTCGTGGCCCTCTATCAGAATCCAGAGTTTTGAGAAGATTTGAGAAACTTAATTTTTCACCCCCCGAAAAAAAACGTAAGGGGTAACACTGTCATTTTTTTTTCTGGTCAAAATTTTGAGTTTCAATATCTCAGCTCAGGAAGGGTCTACAGCCTAAATTTTTGCACCCAGGTCCTTGTCTCGTGGCCCTCTATCAGAATCCAGAGTTTTGAGAGGATTGGAGAAACTTTATTTTTCACCCCCCGAAAAAAAATGTAAGGGGTAACACTGTCATTTTTTTTTTTCTGGTCAAAATTTTGAGTTTCAATATCTCAGCTCTGGAAGGGTCTACAGCCTCAATTTTTGCACCCAGGTCCATGTCTCGTGGCCCTCTATCAGAATCCAGAGTTTTGAGAAGATTGGAGAAACGTTATTTTTCACCCCCCGAAAAAAAATGTAAGGGGTAACACTGTCATTTTTTTTTTCTGGTCAAAATTTTGAGTTTCAATATCTCAGCTCAGGAAGGGTCTAAAGCCTCAATTTTTGCACCCAGGTCCATGTCTCGTGGCCCTCTATCAGAATCCAGAGTTTTGAGAAGATTGGAGAAACTTTATTTTTCACCCCCCGAAAAAAAAATGTAAGGGGTAACACTGTCATTTTTTTTTCTGGTCAAAATTTTGAGTTTCAATATCTCAGCTCTGGAAGGGTCTACAGCCTCGATTTTTGCACCCAGGTCCATGTCTCGTGGCCCTCTATCAGAATCCAGAGTTTTGAGAAGATTGGAGAAACTTTATTTTTCACCCCCCGAAAAAAAATGTAAGGGGTAACACTGTCATTTTTTTTTTCTGGTCAAAATTTTGAGTTTCAATATCTCAGCTCAGGAAGGGTCTACAGCCTAAATTTTTGCACCCAGGTCCATGTCTCGTGGCCCTCTATCAGAATCCAGAGTTTTGAGAGGATTGGAGAAACTTTATTTTTCACCCCCCGAAAAAAAATGTAAGGGGTAACACTGTCATTTTTTTTTTGGTCAAAATTTTGAGTTTCAATATCTCAGCTCTGGAAGGGTCTACAGCCTCAATTTTTGGACCCAGGTCCATGTCTCATGGCCCTCTATCAGAATCCAGAGTTTTGAGAAGATTGGAGAAACTTTATTTTTCACCCCCCGAAAAAAAATGTAAGGGGTAACACTGTCATTTTTTTTTTCTGGTCAAAATTTTGAGTTTCAATATCTCAGCTCAGGAAGGGTCTACAGCCTAAATTTTTGCACCCAGGTCCATGTCTCGTGGCCCTCTATCAGAATCCAGAGTTTTGAGAAGATTGGAGAAACTTTATTTTTCAGCCCCCCCGAAAAAAAATGTAAGGGGTAACACTGTCATTTTTTTTTTCTGGTCAAAATTTTGAGTTTCAATATCTCAGCTCTGGAAGGGTCTACAGCCTCAATTTTTGCACCCAGGTCCATGTCTCATGGCCCTCTATCAGAATCCAGAGTTTTGAGAAGATTGGAGAAACTTTATTTTTCACCCCCCGAAAAAAAATGTAAGGGGTAACACTGTCATTTTTTTTTTCTGGTCAAAATTTTGAGTTTCAATATCTCAGCTCTGGAAGGGTGTACAGCCTCAATTTTTGCACCCAGGTCCATGTCTCGTGGCCCTCTATCAGAATCCAGAGTTTTGAGAAGATTGGAGAAACTTTATTTTTCACCCCCCGAAAAAAAATGTAAGGGGTAACACTGTCATTTTTTTTTCTGGTCAAAATTTTGAGTTTCAATATCTCAGCTCAGGAAGGGTCTACAGCCTAAATTTTTGCACCCAGGTCCATGTTTCGTGGCCCTCTATCAGAATCCAGAGTTTTGAGAAGATTGGAGAAACTTTATTTTTCACCCCCCGAAAAAAAATGTAAGGGGTAACACTGTCATTTTTTTTTTCTGGTCAAAATTTTGAGTTTCAATATCTCAGCTCTGGAAGGGTCTACAGCCTCAATTTTTGCACCCAGGTCCATGTCTCGTGGCCCTCTATCAGAATCCAGAGTTTTGAGAAGATTGGAGAAACTTTATTATTTCACCCTCCGAAAAAAAATGTAAGGGGTAACACTGTCATTTTTTTTTCTGGTCAAAATTTAGAGTTTCAATATCTCAGCTCTGGAAGGGTCTACAGCCTAAATTTTTGCACCCAGGTCCATGTCTCGTGGCCCTCTATCAGAATCCAGAGTTTTGAGAAGATTGGAGAAACTTTATTTTTCACCCCCCGAAAAAAAATGTAAGGGGTAACACTGTCATTTTTTTTTCTGGTCAAAAATTTTGAGTTTCAATATCTCAGCTCTGGAAGGGTCTACAGCCTCAATTTTTGCACCCAGGTCCATGTCTCGTGGCCCTCTATCAGAATCCAGAGTTTTGAGAAGATTGGAGAAACTTTATTTTTCACCCACCGAAAAAAATTGTAAGGGGTAACACTGTCATTTTTTTTTTCTGGTCAAAATTTTGAGTTTCAATATCTCAGCTCTGGAAGGGTCTACAGCCTCAATTTTTGCACCCAGGTCCATGTCTCATGACCCTCTATCAGAATCCAGAGTTTTGAGAAGATTGGAGAAACTTTATTTTTCACCCCCCGAAAAAAAATGTAAGGGGTAACACTGTCATTTTTTTTTCTGGTCAAAATTTTGAGTTTCAATATCTCAGCTCAGGAAGGGTCTACAGCCTAAATTTTTGCACCCAGGTCCATGTCTCGTGGCCCTCTATCAGAATCCAGAGTTTTGAGAAGATTGGAGAAACTTTATTTTTCACCCCCCCCCCCAAAAAAAATGTAAGGGGTAACACTGTCATTTTTTTTTTCTGGTCAAAATTTTGAGTTTCAATATCTCAGCTCTGGAAGGGTCTACAGCCTCAATTTTTGCACCCAGGTCCATGTCTCGTGGCCCTCTATCAGAATCCAGAGTTTTGAGAAGATTGGAGAAACTTTATTTTTCACCCCCCGAAAAAAAATGTAAGGGGTAACACTGTCATTTTTTTTTTTTCTGGTCAAAATTTTGAGTTTCAATATCTCAGCTCAGGAAGGGTCTACAGCCTAAATTTTTGCACCCAGGTCCATGTCTCGTGGCCCTCTATCAGAATCCAGAGTTTTGAGAGGATTGGAGAAACTTTATTTTTCACCCCCCGAAAAAAAATGTAAGGGGTAACACTGTCATTTTTTTTTTCTGGTCAAAATTTTGAGTTTCAATATATCAGCTCAGGAAGGGTCTACAGCCTAAATTTATGCACCCAGGTCCATGTCTCGTGGCCCTCTATCAGAATCCAGAGTTTTGAGAAGATTTGAGAAACTTAATTTTTCACCCCCCGAAAAAAAACGTAAGGGGTAACACTGTCATTTTTTTTTCTGGTCAAAATTTTGAGTTTCAATATCTCAGCTCAGGAAGGGTCTACAGCCTAAATTTTTGCACCCAGGTCCTTGTCTCGTGGCCCTCTATCAGAATCCAGAGTTTTGAGAGGATTGGAGAAACTTTATTTTTCACCCACCGAAAAAAAATGTAAGGGGTAACACTGTCATTTTTTTTTTCTGGTCAAAATTTTGAGTTTCAATATCTCAGCTCTGGAAGGGTCTACAGCCTCAATTTTTGCACCCAGGTCCATGTCTCGTGGCCCTCTATCAGAATCCAGAGTTTTGAGAAGATTGGAGAAACTTTATTTTTCACCCCCCGAAAAAAAATGTAAGGGGTAACACTGTCATTTTTTTTTTCTGGTCAAAATTTTGAGTTTCAATATCTCAGCTCAGGAAGGGTCTACAGCCTAAATTTTTGCACCCAGGTCCATGTCTCGTGGCCCTCTATCAGAATCCAGAGTTTTGAGAAGATTGGAGAAACTTTATTTTTCACCCCCCGAAAAAAAATGTAAGGGGTAACACTGTCATTTTTTTTTCTGGTCAAAATTTTGAGTTTCAATATCTCAGCTCTGGAAGGGTCTACAGCCTCGATTTTTGCACCCAGGTCCATGTCTCGTGGCCCTCTATCAGAATCCAGAGTTTTGAGAAGATTGGAGAAACTTTATTTTTCACCCCCCGAAAAAAAATGTAAGGGGTAACACTGTCATTTTTTTTTCTGGTCAAAATTTTGAGTTTCAATATCTCAGCTCAGGAAGGGTCTACAGCCTAAATTTTTGCACCCAGGTCCATGTCTCGTGGCCCTCTATCAGAATCCAGAGTTTTGAGAGGATTGGAGAAACTTTATTTTTCACCCCCCGAAAAAAAATGTAAGGGGTAACACTGTCATTTTTTTTTTGGTCAAAATTTTGAGTTTCAATATCTCAGCTCTGGAAGGGTCTACAGCCTCAATTTTTGCACCCAGGTCCATGTCTCATGACCCTCTATCAGAATCCAGAGTTTTGAGAAGATTGGAGAAACTTTATTTTTCACCCCCCGAAAAAAAATGTAAGGGGTAACACTGTCATTTTTTTTTCTGGTCAAAATTTTGAGTTTCAATATCTCAGCTCAGGAAGGGTCTACAGCCTAAATTTTTGCACCCAGGTCCATGTCTCGTGGCCCTCTATCAGAATCCAGAGTTTTGAGAAGATTGGAGAAACTTTATTTTTCACCCCCCCCCAAAAAAAATGTAAGGGGTAACACTGTCATTTTTTTTTTCTGGTCAAAATTTTGAGTTTCAATATCTCAGCTCTGGAAGGGTCTACAGCCTCAATTTTTGCACCCAGGTCCATGTCTCGTGGCCCTCTATCAGAATCCAGAGTTTTGAGAAAATTGGAGAAACTTTATTTTTCACCCCCCGAAAAAAAATGTAAGGGGTAACACTGTCATTTTTTTTTCTGGTCAAAATTTAGAGTTTCAATATCTCAGCTCTGGAAGGGTCTACAGCCTCAATTTTTGCACCCAGGTCCATGTCTCGTGGCCCTCTATCAGAATCCAGAGTTTTGAGAAGATTGGAGAAACTTTATTTTTCACCCCCCGAAAAAAAATGTAAGGGGTAACACTGTCATTTTTTTTTTCTGGTCAAAATTTTGAGTTTCAATATCTCAGCTCAGGAAGGGTCTACAGCCTAAATTTTTGCACCCAGGTCCATGTCTCGTGGCCCTCTATCAGAATCCAGAGTTTTGAGAGGATTGGAGAAACTTTATTTTTCACCCCCCGAAAAAAAATGTAAGGGGTAACACTGTCATTTTTTTTTTCTGGTCAAAATTTTGAGTTTCAATATATCAGCTCAGGAAGGGTCTACAGCCTAAATTTATGCACCCAGGTCCATGTCTCGTGGCCCTCTATCAGAATCCAGAGTTTTGAGAAGATTTGAGAAACTTAATTTTTCACCCCCCGAAAAAAAACGTAAGAGGTAACACTGTCATTTTTTTTTCTGGTCAAAATTTTGAGTTTCAATATCTCAGCTCAGGAAGGGTCTACAGCCTAAATTTTTGCACCCAGGTCCTTGTCTCGTGGCCCTCTATCAGAATCCAGAGTTTTGAGAGGATTGGAGAAACTTTATTTTTCACCCCCCGAAAAAAAATGTAAGGGGTAACACTGTCATTTTTTTTTTTCTGGTCAAAATTTTGAGTTTCAATATCTCAGCTCTGGAAGGGTCTACAGCCTCAATTTTTGCACCCAGGTCCATGTCTCGTGGCCCTCTATCAGAATCCAGAGTTTTGAGAAGATTGGAGAAACTTTATTTTTCACCCCCCGAAAAAAAATGTAAGGGGTAACACTGTCATTTTTTTTTTCTGGTCAAAATTTTGAGTTTCAATATCTCAGCTCAGGAAGGGTCTAAAGCCTCAATTTTTGCACCCAGGTCCATGTCTCGTGGCCCTCTATCAGAATCCAGAGTTTTGAGAAGATTGGAGAAACTTTATTTTTCACCCCCCGAAAAAAAAAATGTAAGGGGTAACACTGTCATTTTTTTTTCTGGTCAAAATTTTGAGTTTCAATATCTCAGCTCTGGAAGGGTCTACAGCCTCGATTTTTGCACCCAGGTCCATGTCTCGTGGCCCTCTATCAGAATCCAGAGTTTTGAGAAGATTGGAGAAACTTTATTTTTCACCCCCCGAAAAAAAATGTAAGGGGTAACACTGTCATTTTTTTTTCTGGTCAAAATTTTGAGTTTCAATATCTCAGCTCAGGAAGGGTCTACAGCCTAAATTTTTGCACCCAGGTCCATGTCTCGTGGCCCTCTATCAGAATCCAGAGTTTTGAGAGGATTGGAGAAACTTTATTTTTCACCCCCCGAAAAAAAATGTAAGGGGTAACACTGTCATTTTTTTTTTGGTCAAAATTTTGAGTTTCAATATCTCAGCTCTGGAAGGGTCTACAGCCTCAATTTTTGGACCCAGGTCCATGTCTCATGGCCCTCTATCAGAATCCAGAGTTTTGAGAAGATTGGAGAAACTTTATTTTTCACCCCCCGAAAAAAAATGTAAGGGGTAACACTGTCATTTTTTTTTTCTGGTCAAAATTTTGAGTTTCAATATCTCAGCTCAGGAAGGGTCTACAGCCTAAATTTTTGCACCCAGGTCCATGTCTCGTGGCCCTCTATCAGAATCCAGAGTTTTGAGAAGATTGGAGAAACTTTATTTTTCAGCCCCCCCGAAAAAAAATGTAAGGGGTAACACTGTCATTTTTTTTTTTTCTGGTCAAAATTTTGAGTTTCAATATCTCAGCTCTGGAAGGGTCTACAGCCTCAATTTTTGCACCCAGGTCCATGTCTCATGGCCCTCTATCAGAATCCAGAGTTTTGAGAAGATTGGAGAAACTTTATTTTTCACCCCCCGAAAAAAAATGTAAGGGGTAACACTGTCATTTTTTTTTTCTGGTCAAAATTTTGAGTTTCAATATCTCAGCTCTGGAAGGGTCTACAGCCTCAATTTTTGCACCCAGGTCCATGTCTCGTGGCCCTCTATCAGAATCCAGAGTTTTGAGAAGATTGGAGAAACTTTATTTTTCACCCCCCGAAAAAAAATGTAAGGGGTAACACTGTCATTTTTTTTTCTGGTCAAAAATTTGAGTTTCAATATCTCAGCTCAGGAACGGTCTACAGCCTAAATTTTTGCACCCAGGTCCATGTCTCGTGGCCCTCTATCAGAATCCAGAGTTTTGAGAAGATTGGAGAAACTTTATTTTTCACCCCCCGAAAAAAAATGTAAGGGGTAACACTGTCATTTTTTTTTTTCTGGTCAAAATTTTGAGTTTCAATATCTCAGCTCTGGAAGGGTCTACAGCCTCAATTTTTGCACCCAGGTCCATGTCTCGTGGCCCTCTATCAGAATCCAGAGTTTTGAGAAGATTGGAGAAACTTTATTTTTCACCCCCCCAAAAAAAATGTAAGGGGTAACACTGTCATTTTTTTTTTCTGGTCAAAATTTTGAGTTTCAATATCTCAGCTCTGGAAGGGTCTACAGCCTCAATTTTTGCACCCAGGTCCATGTCTCGTGGCCCTCTATCAGAATCCAGAGTTTTGAGAAGATTGGAGAAACTTTATTTTTCACCCCCCGAAAAAAAAATGTAAGGGGTAACACTGTCATTTTTTTTTTCTGGTCAAAATTTTGAGTTTCAATATCTCAGCTCAGGAAGGGTCTACAGCCTAAATTTTTGCACCCAGGTCCATGTCTCGTGGCCCTCTATCAGAATCCAGAGTTTTGAGAAGATTGGAGAAACTTTATTTTTCACCCTCCGAAAAAAAATGTAAGGGGTAACACTGTCATTTTTTTTTCTGGTCAAAATTTTGAGTTTCAATATCTCAGCTCAGGAAGGGTCTACAGCCTAAATTTTTGCACCCAGGTCCATGTCTCGTGGCCCTCTATCAGAATCCAGAGTTTTGAGAAGATTGGAGAAACTTTATTTTTCACCCCCCGAAAAAAAATGTAAGGGGTAACACTGTCATTTTTTTTCTGGTCAAAATTTTGAGTTTCAATATCTCAGCTCAGGAAGGGTCTACAGCCTCAATTTTTGCACCCAGGTCCATGTCTCGTTGCCCTCTATCAGAATCCAGAGTTTTGAGAAGATTTGAGAAACTTTATTTTTCACCCTCCGAAAAAAAATGTAAGGGGTAACACTGTCATTTTTTTTTCTGGTCAAAATTTAGAGTTTCAATATCTCAGCTCTGGAAGGGTCTACAGCCTAATTTTTTGCACCCAGGTCCATGTCTCGTGGCCCTCTATCAGAATCCAGAGTTTTGAGAAGATTGGAGAAACTTTATTTTTCACCCCCCGAAAAAAAATGTAAGGGGTAACACTGTCATTTTTTTTTCTGGTCAAAATTTTGAGTTTCAATATCTCAGCTCTGGAAGGGTCTACAGCCTCAATTTTTGCACCCAGGTCCATGTGTCATGGCCCTCTATCAGAATCCAGAGTTTTGAGAAGATTGGAGAAACTTTATTTTTCACCCCCCGAAAAAAAATGTAAGGGGTAACACTGTCATTTTTTTTTTCTGGTCAAAATTTTGAGTTTCAATATCTCAGCTCAGGAAGGGTCTACAGCCTAAATTTTTGCACCCAGGTCCATGTCTCTTGGCCCTCTATCAGAATCCAGAGTTTTGAGAAGATTGGAGAAACTTTATTTTTCACCTCCCGAAAAAAAAATGTAAGGGGTAACACTGTCATTTTTTTTTCTGGTCAAAATTTTGAGTTTCAATATCTCAGCTATGGAAGGGTCTACAGCCTAAATTTTTGCACCCAGGTCCATGTCTCGTGGCCCTCTATCACAATCCAGAGTTTTGAGAAGATTGGAGAAACTTTATTTTTCACCCCCGAAAAAAAATGTAAGGGGTAACACTGTCATTTTTTTTTTCTGGTCAAAATTTTGAGTTTCAATATCTCAGCTCTGGAAGGGTCTACAGCCTCAATTTTTGCACCCAGGTCCATGTCTCGTGGCCCTCTATCAGAATCCAGAGTTTTGAGAAGATTGGAGAAACTTTATTTTTCACCCCCCGAAAAAAAATGTAAGGGGTAACACTGTCATTTTTTTTTCTGGTCAAAAATTTGAGTTTCAATATCTCAGCTCAGGAACGGTCTACAGCCTAAATTTTTGCACCCAGGTCCATGTCTCGTGGCCCTCTATCAGAATCCAGAGTTTTGAGAAGATTGGAGAAACTTTATTTTTCACCCCCCGAAAAAAAATGTAAGGGGTAACACTGTCATTTTTTTTTCTGGTCAAAATTTTGAGTTTCAATATCTCAGCTCTGGAAGGGTCTACAGCCTCAATTTTTGCACCCAGGTCCATGTCTCGTGGCCCTCTATCAGAATCCAGAGTTTTGAGAAGATTGGAGAAACTTTATTTTTCACCCCCCCAAAAAAAATGTAAGGGGTAACACTGTCATTTTTTTTTTCTGGTCAAAATTTTGAGTTTCAATATCTCAGCTCTGGAAGGGTCTACAGCCTCAATTTTTGCACCCAGGTCCATGTCTCGTGGCCCTCTATCAGAATCCAGAGTTTTGAGAAGATTGGAGAAACTTTATTTTTCACCCCCCGAAAAAAAAATGTAAGGGGTAACACTGTCATTTTTTTTTCTGGTCAAAATTTTGAGTTTCAATATCTCAGCTCAGGAAGGGTCTACAGCCTAAATTTTTGCACCCAGGTCCATGTCTCGTGGCCCTCTATCAGAATCCAGAGTTTTGAGAAGATTGGAGAAACTTTATTTTTCACCCTCCGAAAAAAAATGTAAGGGGTAACACTGTCATTTTTTTTTCTGGTCAAAATTTTGAGTTTCAATATCTCAGCTCAGGAAGGGTCTACAGCCTAAATTTTTGCACCCAGGTCCATGTCTCGTGGCCCTCTATCAGAATCCAGAGTTTTGAGAAGATTGGAGAAACTTTATTTTTCACCCCCCGAAAAAAAATGTAAGGGGTAACACTGTCATTTTTTTTCTGGTCAAAATTTTGAGTTTCAATATCTCAGCTCAGGAAGGGTCTACAGCCTCAATTTTTGCACCCAGGTCCATGTCTCGTGGCCCTCTATCAGAATCCAGAGTTTTGAGAAGATTTGAGAAACTTTATTTTTCACCCTCCGAAAAAAAATGTAAGGGGTAACACTGTCATTTTTTTTTCTGGTCAAAATTTAGAGTTTCAATATCTCAGCTCTGGAAGGGTCTACAGCCTAATTTTTTGCACCCAGGTCCATGTCTCGTGGCCCTCTATCAGAATCCAGAGTTTTGAGAAGATTGGAGAAACTTTATTTTTCACCCCCCGAAAAAAAATGTAAGGGGTAACACTGTCATTTTTTTTTCTGGTCAAAATTTTGAGTTTCAATATCTCAGCTCTGGAAGGGTCTACAGCCTCAATTTTTGCACCCAGGTCCATGTGTCATGGCCCTCTATCAGAATCCAGAGTTTTGAGAAGATTGGAGAAACTTTATTTTTCACCCCCCGAAAAAAAATGTAAGGGGTAACACTGTCATTTTTTTTTTCTGGTCAAAATTTTGAGTTTCAATATCTCAGCTCAGGAAGGGTCTACAGCCTAAATTTTTGCACCCAGGTCCATGTCTCTTGGCCCTCTATCAGAATCCAGAGTTTTGAGAAGATTGGAGAAACTTTATTTTTCACCTCCCGAAAAAAAAATGTAAGGGGTAACACTGTCATTTTTTTTTCTGGTCAAAATTTTGAGTTTCAATATCTCAGCTATGGAAGGGTCTACAGCCTAAATTTTTGCACCCAGGTCCATGTCTCGTGGCCCTCTATCACAATCCAGAGTTTTGAGAAGATTGGAGAAACTTTATTTTTCACCCCCGAAAAAAAATGTAAGGGGTAACACTGTCATTTTTTTTTTCTGGTCAAAATTTTGAGTTTCAATATCTCAGCTCAGGAAGGGTCTACAGCCTAAATTTTTGCACCCAGGTCCATGTCTCGTGGCCCTCTATCAGAATCCAGAGTTTTGAGAAGATTTGAGAAACTTTATTTTTCACCCCCCGAAAAAAAATGTAAGGGGTAACACTGTCATTTTTTTTTCTGGTCAAAATTTTGAGTTTCAATATCTCAGCTCAGGAAGGGTCTACAGCCTAAATTTTTGCACCCAGGTCCATGTCTCGTGGCCCTCTATCAGAATCCAGAGTTTTGAGAGGATTGGAGAAACTTTATTTTTCACCCCCCGAAAAAAATGTAAGGGGTAACACTGTCATTTTTTTTTTCTGGTCAAAATTTTGAGTTTCAATATCTCAGCTCTGGAAGGGTCTACAGCATAAATTTTTGCACCCAGGTCCATGTCTCATGGCCCTCTATCAGAATCCAGAGTTTTGAGAAGATTGGAGAAACTTTATTTTTCACCCCCCGAAAAAAAAAAATGTAAGGGGTAACACTGTCATTTTTTTTTTCTGGTCAAAATTTTGAGTTTCAATATCTCAGCTCTGGAAGGGTCTACAGCCTAAATTTTTGCACCCAGGTCCATGTCTCGTGGCCCTCTATCAGAATCCAGAGTTTTGAGAAGATTGGAGAAACTTTATTTTTCACCCCCCGAAAAAAAATGTAAGGGGTAACACTGTCATTTTTTTTTCTGGTCAAAATTTTGAGTTTCAATATCTCAGCTCTGGAAGGGTCTACAGCCTCGATTTTTGCACCCAGGTCCATGTCTCGTGGCCCTCTATCAGAATCCAGAGTTTTGAGAAGATTGGAGAAACTTTATTTTTCACCCCCCGAAAAAAAATGTAAGGGGTAACACTGTCATTTTTTTTTCTGGTCAAAATTTTGAGTTTCAATATCTCAGCTCAGGAAGGGTCTACAGCCTAAATTTTTGCACCCAGGTCCATGTCTCGTGGCCCTCTATCAGAATCCAGAGTTTTGAGAGGATTGGAGAAACTTTATTTTTCACCCCCCGAAAAAAAATGTAAGGGGTAACACTGTCATTTTTTTTTTGGTCAAAATTTTGAGTTTCAATATCTCAGCTCTGGAAGGGTCTACAGCCTCAATTTTTGGACCCAGGTCCATGTCTCATGGCCCTCTATCAGAATCCAGAGTTTTGAGAAGATTGGAGAAACTTTATTTTTCACCCCCCGAAAAAAAATGTAAGGGGTAACACTGTCATTTTTTTTTCTGGTCAAAATTTTGAGTTTCAATATCTCAGCTCAGGAAGGGTCTACAGCCTAAATTTTTGCACCCAGGTCCATGTCTCGTGGCCCTCTATCAGAATCCAGAGTTTTGAGAAGATTGGAGAAACTTTATTTTTCAGCCCCCCCGAAAAAAAATGTAAGGGGTAACACTGTCATTTTTTTTTTCTGGTCAAAATTTTGAGTTTCAATATCTCAGCTCTGGAAGGGTCTACAGCCTCAATTTTTGCACCCAGGTCCATGTCTCATGGCCCTCTATCAGAATCCAGAGTTTTGAGAAGATTGGAGAAACTTTATTTTTCACCCCCCGAAAAAAAATGTAAGGGGTAACACTGTCATTTTTTTTTTTCTGGTCAAAATTTTGAGTTTCAATATCTCAGCTCTGGAAGGGTCTACAGCCTCAATTTTTGCACCCAGGTCCATGTCTCGTGGCCCTCTATCAGAATCCAGAGTTTTGAGAAGATTGGAGAAACTTTATTTTTCACCCCCCGAAAAAAAATGTAAGGGGTAACACTGTCATTTTTTTTTTCTGGTCAAAAATTTGAGTTTCAATATCTCAGCTCAGGAAGGGTCTACAGCCTAAATTTTTGCACCCAGGTCCATGTCTCGTGGCCCTCTATCAGAATCCAGAGTTTTGAGAAGATTGGAGAAACTTTATTTTTCACCCCCCGAAAAAAAATGTAAGGGGTAACACTGTCATTTTTTTTTTCTGGTCAAAATTTTGAGTTTCAATATCTCAGCTCTGGAAGGGTCTACAGCCTCAATTTTTGCACCCAGGTCCATGTCTCGTGGCCCTCTATCAGAATCCAGAGTTTTGAGAAGATTGGAGAAACTTTATTTTTCACCCCCCGAAAAAAAAATGTAAGGGGTAACACTGTCATTTTTTTTTTCTGGTCAAAATTTTGAGTTTCAATATCTCAGCTCAGGAAGGGTCTACAGCCTAAATTTTTGCACCCAGGTCCATGTCTCGTGGCCCTCTATCAGAATCCAGAGTTTTGAGAAGATTGGAGAAACTTTATTTTTCACCCTCCGAAAAAAAATGTAAGGGGTAACACTGTCATTTTTTTTTCTGGTCAAAATTTTGAGTTTCAATATCTCAGCTCAGGAAGGGTCTACAGCCTAAATTTTTGCACCCAGGTCCATGTCTCGTGGCCCTCTATCAGAATCCAGAGTTTTGAGAAGATTGGAGAAACTTTATTTTTCACCCCCCGAAAAAAAATGTAAGGGGTAACACTGTCATTTTTTTTCTGGTCAAAATTTTGAGTTTCAATATCTCAGCTCAGGAAGGGTCTACAGCCTCAATTTTTGCACCCAGGTCCATGTCTCGTGGCCCTCTATCAGAATCCAGAGTTTTGAGAAGATTTGAGAAACTTTATTTTTCACCCTCCGAAAAAAAATGTAAGGGGTAACACTGTCATTTTTTTTTCTGGTCAAAATTTAGAGTTTCAATATCTCAGCTCTGGAAGGGTCTACAGCCTAATTTTTTGCACCCAGGTCCATGTCTCGTGGCCCTCTATCAGAATCCAGAGTTTTGAGAAGATTGGAGAAACTTTATTTTTCACCCCCCGAAAAAAAATGTAAGGGGTAACACTGTCATTTTTTTTTTCTGGTCAAAATTTTGAGTTTCAATATCTCAGCTCTGGAAGGGTCTACAGCCTCAATTTTTGCACCCAGGTCCATGTGTCATGGCCCTCTATCAGAATCCAGAGTTTTGAGAAGATTGGAGAAACTTTATTTTTCACCCCCCGAAAAAAAATGTAAGGGGTAACACTGTCATTTTTTTTTTCTGGTCAAAATTTTGAGTTTCAATATCTCAGCTCAGGAAGGGTCTACAGCCTAAATTTTTGCACCCAGGTCCATGTCTCTTGGCCCTCTATCAGAATCCAGAGTTTTGAGAAGATTGGAGAAACTTTATTTTTCACCTCCCGAAAAAAAAATGTAAGGGGTAACACTGTCATTTTTTTTTCTGGTCAAAATTTTGAGTTTCAATATCTCAGCTATGGAAGGGTCTACAGCCTAAATTTTTGCACCCAGGTCCATGTCTCGTGGCCCTCTATCACAATCCAGAGTTTTGAGAAGATTGGAGAAACTTTATTTTTCACCCCCGAAAAAAAATGTAAGGGGTAACACTGTCATTTTTTTTTTCTGGTCAAAATTTTGAGTTTCAATATCTCAGCTCAGGAAGGGTCTACAGCCTAAATTTTTGCACCCAGGTCCATGTCTCGTGGCCCTCTATCAGAATCCAGAGTTTTGAGAAGATTTGAGAAACTTTATTTTTCACCCCCCGAAAAAAAATGTAAGGGGTAACACTGTCATTTTTTTTTCTGGTCAAAATTTTGAGTTTCAATATCTCAGCTCAGGAAGGGTCTACAGCCTAAATTTTTGCACCCAGGTCCATGTCTCGTGGCCCTCTATCAGAATCCAGAGTTTTGAGAGGATTGGAGAAACTTTATTTTTCACCCCCCGAAAAAAATGTAAGGGGTAACACTGTCATTTTTTTTTTCTGGTCAAAATTTTGAGTTTCAATATCTCAGCTCTGGAAGGGTCTACAGCATAAATTTTTGCACCCAGGTCCATGTCTCGTGGCCCTCTATCAGAATCCAGAGTTTTGAGAAGATTGGAGAAACTTTATTTTTCACCCCCCGAAAAAAAATGTAAGGGGTAACACTGTCATTTTTTTTTTCTGGTCAAAATTTTGAGTTTCAATATCTCAGCTCTGGAATGGTCTACAGCCTCAATTTTTGCACCCAGGTCCATGTCTCATGGCCCTCTATCAGAATCCAGAGTTTTGAGAAGATTGGAGAAACTTTATTTTTCACCCCCCCGAAAAAAAATGTAAGGGGTAACACTGTCATTTTTTTTTTCTGGTCAAAATTTTGAGTTTCAATATCTCAGCTCTGGAAGGGTCTAAAGCCTCAATTTTTGCACCCAGGTCCATGTCTCGTGGCCCTCTATCAGAATCCAGAGTTTTGAGAAGATTGGAGAAACTTTATTTTTCACCCCCCGAAAAAAAATGTAAGGGGTAACACTGTCATTTTTTTTTTCTGGTTAAAATTTTGAGTTTCAATATCTCAGCTCTGGAAGGGTCTACAGCCTAAATTTTTGCACCCAGGTCCATGTCTCATGGCCCTCTATCAGAATCCAGAGTTTTGAGAAGATTGGAGAAACTTTATTTTTCACCCCCCGAAAAAAAATGTAAGGGGTAACACTGTCATTTTTTTTCTGGTCAAAATTTTGAGTTTCAATATCTCAGCTCAGGAAGGGTCTACAGCCTAAATTTTTGCACCCAGGTCCATGTCTCGTGGCCCTCTATCAGAATCCAGAGTTTTGAGAAGATTGGAGAAACTTTATTTTTCACCCCCCGAAAAAAAATGTAAGGGGTAACACTGTCATTTTTTTTTCTGGTCAAAATTTTGAGTTTCAATATCTCAGCTCTGGAAGGGTCTACAGCCTCAATTTTTGCACCCAGGTCCATGTCTCGTGGCCCTCTATCAGAATCCAGAGTTTTGAGAAGATTGGAGAAACTTTATTTATCACCCCGAAAAAAAATGTAAGGGGTAACACTGTCATTTTTTTTTTCTGGTCAAAATTTTGAGTTTCAATATCTCAGCTCAGGAAGGGTCTACAGCCTAAATTTTTGCACCCAGGTCCATGTCTCGTGGCCCTCTATCAGAATCCAGAGTTTTGAGAAGATTGGAGAAACTTTATTTTTCACCCCCCGAAAAAAAATGTAAGGGGTAACACTGTCATTTTTTTTTCTGGTCAAAATTTTGAGTTTCAATATCTCAGCTCTGGAAGGGTCTACAGCCTCAATTTTTGCACCCAGGTCCATGTCTCATGACCCTCTATCAGAATCCAGAGTTTTGAGAAGATTGGAGAAACTTTATTTTTCACCCCCCGAAAAAAAATGTAAGGGGTAACACTGTCATTTTTTTTTCTGGTCAAAATTTTGAGTTTCAATATCTCAGCTCAGGAAGGGTCTACAGCCTAAATTTTTGCACCCAGGTCCATGTCTCGTGGCCCTCTATCAGAATCCAGAGTTTTGAGAAGATTGGAGAAACTTTATTTTTCACCCCCCGAAAAAAAATGTAAGGGGTAACACTGTCATTTTTTTTTCTGGTCAAAATTTTGAGTTTCAATATCTCAGCTCTGGAAGGGTCTACAGCCTCGATTTTTGCACCCAGGTCCATGTCTCGTGGCCCTCTATCAGAATCCAGAGTTTTGAGAAGATTGGAGAAACTTTATTTTTCACCCCCCGAAAAAAAATGTAAGGGGTAACACTGTCATTTTTTTTTTCTGGTCAAAATTTTGAGTTTCAATATCTCAGCTCAGGAAGGGTCTACAGCCTAAATTTTTGCACCCAGGTCCATGTCTCGTGGCCCTCTATCAGAATCCAGAGTTTTGAGAAGATTGGAGAAACTTTATTTTTCACCCCCCGAAAAAAAATGTAAGGGGTAACACTGTCATTTTTTTTTCTGGTCAAAATTTTGAGTTTCAATATCTCAGCTCTGGAAGGGTCTACAGCCTCAATTTTTGCACCCAGGTCCATGTCTCGTGGCCCTCTATCAGAATCCAGAGTTTTGAGAAGATTGGAGAAACTTTATTTTTCACCCCCGAAAAAAAATGTAAGGGGTAACACTGTCATTTTTTTTTCTGGTCAAAATTTTGAGTTTCAATATCTCAGCTCTGGAAGGGTCTACAGCCTCAATTTTTGCACCCAGGTCCATGTCTCGTGGGCCTCTATCAGAATCCAGAGTTTTGAGAAGATTGGAGAAACTTTATTTTTCACCCCCCGAAAAAAAATGTAAGGGGTAACACTGTCATTTTTTTTTTCTGGTCAAAAATTTGAGTTTCAATATCTCAGCTCAGGAAGGGTCTACAGCCTAAATTTTTGCACCCAGGTCCATGTCTCGTGGCCCTCTATCAGAATCCAGAGTTTTGAGAAGATTGGAGAAACTTTATTTTTCACCCCCCGAAAAAAAAATGTAAGGGGTAACACTGTCATTTTTTTTTCTGGTCAAAATTTTGAGTTTCAATATCTCAGCTCTGGAAGGGTCTACAGCCTCAATTTTTGCACCCAGGTCCATGTCTCGTGGCCCTCTATCAGAATCCAGAGTTTTGAGAAGATTGGAGAAACTTTATTTATCACCCCGAAAAAAAAATGTAAGGGGTAACACTGTCATTTTTTTTTTTCTGGTCAAAATTTTGAGTTTCAATATCTCAGCTCAGGAAGGGTCTACAGCCTAAATTTTTGCACCCAGGTCCATGTCTCGTGGCCCTCTATCAGAATCCAGAGTTTTGAGAAGATTGGAGAAACTTTATTTTTCACCCCCCGAAAAAAAATGTAAGGGGTAACACTGTCATTTTTTTTTTCTGGTCAAAATTTTGAGTTTCAATATCTCAGCTCTGGAAGGGTCTACAGCCTCAATTTTTGCACCCAGGTCCATGTCTCATGACCCTCTATCAGAATCCAGAGTTTTGAGAAGATTGGAGAAACTTTATTTTTCACCCCCCGAAAAAAAATGTAAGGGGTAACACTGTCATTTTTTTTTCTGGTCAAAATTTTGAGTTTCAATATCTCAGCTCAGGAAGGGTCTACAGCCTAAATTTTTGCACCCAGGTCCATGTCTCGTGGCCCTCTATCAGAATCCAGAGTTTTGAGAAGATTGGAGAAACTTTATTTTTCACCCTCCGAAAAAAAAATGTAAGGGGTAACACTGTCATTTTTTTTTCTGGTCAAAATTTTGAGTTTCAATATCTCAGCTCAGGAAGGGTCTACAGCCTAAATTTTTGCACCCAGGTCCATGTCTCGTGGCCCTCTATCAGAATCCAGAGTTTTGAGAAGATTGGAGAAACTTTATTTTTCACCCCCCGAAAAAAAATGTAAGGGGTAACACTGTCATTTTTTTTTTTCTGGTCAAAATTTTGAGTTTCAATATCTCAGCTCTGGAAGGGTCTACAGCCTCAATTTTTGCACCCAGGTCCATGTCTCGTGGCCCTCTATCAGAATCCAGAGTTTTGAGAAGATTGGAGAAACTTTATTTTTCACCCCCCGAAAAAAAATGTAAGGGGTAACACTGTCATTTTTTTTTCTGGTCAAAATTTTGAGTTTCAATATCTCAGCTCTGGAAGGGTCTACAGCCTCGATTTTTGCACCCAGGTCCATGTCTCGTGGCCCTCTATCAGAATCCAGAGTTTTGAGAAGATTTGAGAAACTTTATTTTTCACCCCCCGAAAAAAAATGTAAGGGGTAACACTGTCATTTCTTTTTCTGGTCAAAATTTAGAGTTTCAATATCTCAGCTCAGGAAGGGTCTAGCCTAAATTTTTGCACCCAGGTCCATGTCTCGTGGCCCTCTATCAGAATCCAGAGTTTTGAGAAGATTGGAGAAACTTTATTTTTCACCCCCCGAAAAAAAATGTAAGGGGTAACACTGTCATTTTTTTTTTCTGGTCAAAATTTTGAGTTTCAATATCTCAGCTCTGGAAGGGTCTACAGCCTCAATTTTTGCACCCAGGTCCATGTCTCGTGGCCCTCTATCAGAATCCAGAGTTTTGAGAAGATTGGAGAAACTTTATTTTTCACCCCCCGAAAAAAAATGTAAGGGGTAACACTGTCATTTTTTTTTCTGGTCAAAAATTTGAGTTTCAATATCTCAGCTCTGGAAGGGTCTACAGCCTCAATTTTTGCACCCAGGTCCATGTCTCGTGGCCCTCTATCAGAATCCAGAGTTTTGAGAAGATTGGAGAAACTTTATTTTTCACCCCCCGAAAAAAAATGTAAGGGGTAACACTGTCATTTTTTTTTTCTGGTCAAAATTTTGAGTTTCAATATCTCAGCTCTGGAATAGTCTACAGCCTAAATTTTTGCACCCAGGTCCATGTCTCGTGGCCCTCTATCAGAATCCAGAGTTTTGAGAAGATTGGAGAAACTTTATTTTTCACCCTCCGAAAAAAAATGTAAGGGGTAACACTGTCATTTTTTTTTTCTGGTCAAAATTTTGAGTTTCAATATCTCAGCTCAGGAAGGGTCTACAGCCTAAATTTTTGCACCCAGGTCCATGTCTCGTGGCCCTCTATCAGAATCCAGAGTTTTGAGAAGATTGGAGAAACTTTATTTTTCACCCCCCGAAAAAAAATGTAAGGGGTAACACTGTCATTTTTTTTTCTGGTCAAAATTTTGAGTTTCAATATCTCAGCTCAGGAAGGGTCTACAGCCTCAATTTTTGCACCCAGGTCCATGTCTCGTGGCCCTTTATCAGAATCCAGAGTTTTGAGAAGATTGGAGAAACTTTATTTTTCACCCCCCGAAAAAAAAATGTAAGGGGTAACACTGTCATTTTTTTTTTTTCTGGTCAAAATTTTGAGTTTCAATATCTCAGCTCTGGAAGGGTCTACAGCCTCAATTTTTGCACCCAGGTCCATGTCTCGTGGCCCTCTATCAGAATCCAGAGTTTTGAGAAGATTGGAGAAACTTTATTTTTCACCCCCCGAAAAAAAAATGTAAGGGGTAACACTGTCATTTTTTTTTTCTGGTCAAAATTTTGAGTTTCAATATCTCAGCTCTGGAAGGGTCTACAGCCTCAATTTTTGCACCCAGGTCCATGTCTCGTGGCCCTCTATCAGAATCCAGAGTTTTGAGAAGATTGGAGAAACTTTATTTTTCACCCCCCGAAAAAAAATGTAAGGGGTAACACTGTCATTTTTTTTTTCTGGTCAAAATTTTGAGTTTCAATATCTCAGCTCAGGAAGGGTCTACAGCCTAAATTTTTGCACCCAGGTCCATGTCTCGTGGCCCTCTATCAGAATCCAGAGTTTTGAGAAGATTGGAGAAACTTTATTTTTCACCCCCCGAAAAAAAATGTAAGGGGTAACACTGTCATTTTTTTTTTCTGGTCAAAAATTTGAGTTTCAATATCTCAGCTCAGGAAGGGTCTACAGCCTAAATTTTTGCACCCAGGTCCATGTCTCGTGGCCCTCTATCAGAATCCAGAGTTTTGAGAAGATTGGAGAAACTTTATTTTTCACCCCCCGAAAAAAAAATGTAAGGGGTAACACTGTCATTTTTTTTTCTGGTCAAAATTTTGAGTTTCAATATCTCAGCTCTGGAAGGGTCTACAGCCTCAATTTTTGCACCCAGGTCCATGTCTCGTGGCCCTCTATCAGAATCCAGAGTTTTGAGAAGATTGGAGAAACTTTATTTATCACCCCGAAAAAAAAATGTAAGGGGTAACACTGTCATTTTTTTTTTCTGGTCAAAATTTTGAGTTTCAATATCTCAGCTCAGGAAGGGTCTACAGCCTAAATTTTTGCACCCAGGTCCATGTCTCGTGGCCCTCTATCAGAATCCAGAGTTTTGAGAAGATTGGAGAAACTTTATTTTTCACCCCCCGAAAAAAAATGTAAGGGGTAACACTGTCATTTTTTTTTTTCTGGTCAAAATTTTGAGTTTCAATATCTCAGCTCTGGAAGGGTCTACAGCCTCAATTTTTGCACCCAGGTCCATGTCTCATGACCCTCTATCAGAATCCAGAGTTTTGAGAAGATTGGAGAAACTTTATTTTTCACCCCCCGAAAAAAAATGTAAGGGGTAACACTGTCATTTTTTTTTCTGGTCAAAATTTTGAGTTTCAATATCTCAGCTCAGGAAGGGTCTACAGCCTAAATTTTTGCACCCAGGTCCATGTCTCGTGGCCCTCTATCAGAATCCAGAGTTTTGAGAAGATTGGAGAAACTTTATTTTTCACCCTCCGAAAAAAAAATGTAAGGGGTAACACTGTCATTTTTTTTTCTGGTCAAAATTTTGAGTTTCAATATCTCAGCTCAGGAAGGGTCTACAGCCTAAATTTTTGCACCCAGGTCCATGTCTCGTGGCCCTCTATCAGAATCCAGAGTTTTGAGAAGATTGGAGAAACTTTATTTTTCACCCCCCGAAAAAAAATGTAAGGGGTAACACTGTCATTTTTTTTTTTCTGGTCAAAATTTTGAGTTTCAATATCTCAGCTCTGGAAGGGTCTACAGCCTCAATTTTTGCACCCAGGTCCATGTCTCGTGGCCCTCTATCAGAATCCAGAGTTTTGAGAAGATTGGAGAAACTTTATTTTTCACCCCCCGAAAAAAAATGTAAGGGGTAACACTGTCATTTTTTTTTCTGGTCAAAATTTTGAGTTTCAATATCTCAGCTCTGGAAGGGTCTACAGCCTCGATTTTTGCACCCAGGTCCATGTCTCGTGGCCCTCTATCAGAATCCAGAGTTTTGAGAAGATTTGAGAAACTTTATTTTTCACCCCCCGAAAAAAAATGTAAGGGGTAACACTGTCATTTCTTTTTCTGGTCAAAATTTAGAGTTTCAATATCTCAGCTCAGGAAGGGTCTAGCCTAAATTTTTGCACCCAGGTCCATGTCTCGTGGCCCTCTATCAGAATCCAGAGTTTTGAGAAGATTGGAGAAACTTTATTTTTCACCCCCCGAAAAAAAATGTAAGGGGTAACACTGTCATTTTTTTTTTCTGGTCAAAATTTTGAGTTTCAATATCTCAGCTCTGGAAGGGTCTACAGCCTCAATTTTTGCACCCAGGTCCATGTCTCGTGGCCCTCTATCAGAATCCAGAGTTTTGAGAAGATTGGAGAAACTTTATTTTTCACCCCCCGAAAAAAAATGTAAGGGGTAACACTGTCATTTTTTTTTCTGGTCAAAAATTTGAGTTTCAATATCTCAGCTCTGGAAGGGTCTACAGCCTCAATTTTTGCACCCAGGTCCATGTCTCGTGGCCCTCTATCAGAATCCAGAGTTTTGAGAAGATTGGAGAAACTTTATTTTTCACCCCCCGAAAAAAAATGTAAGGGGTAACACTGTCATTTTTTTTTTCTGGTCAAAATTTTGAGTTTCAATATCTCAGCTCTGGAAGTGTCTACAGCCTCAATTTTTGCACCCAGGTCCATGTCTCGTGGCCCTCTATCAGAATCCAGAGTTTTGAGAAGATTGGAGAAACTTTATTTTTCACCCCCCGAAAAAAAATGTAAGGGGTAACACTGTCATTTTTTTTTTCTGGTCAAAATTTTGAGTTTCAATATCTCAGCTCTGGAATAGTCTACAGCCTAAATTTTTGCACCCAGGTCCATGTCTCGTGGCCCTCTATCAGAATCCAGAGTTTTGAGAAGATTGGAGAAACTTTATTTTTCACCCTCCGAAAAAAAATGTAAGGGGTAACACTGTCATTTTTTTTTTCTGGTCAAAATTTTGAGTTTCAATATCTCAGCTCAGGAAGGGTCTACAGCCTAAATTTTTGCACCCAGGTCCATGTCTCGTGGCCCTCTATCAGAATCCAGAGTTTTGAGAAGATTGGAGAAACTTTATTTTTCACCCCCCGAAAAAAAATGTAAGGGGTAACACTGTCATTTTTTTTTCTGGTCAAAATTTTGAGTTTCAATATCTCAGCTCAGGAAGGGTCTACAGCCTCAATTTTTGCACCCAGGTCCATGTCTCGTGGCCCTTTATCAGAATCCAGAGTTTTGAGAAGATTGGAGAAACTTTATTTTTCACCCCCCGAAAAAAAAATGTAAGGGGTAACACTGTCATTTTTTTTTTCTGGTCAAAATTTTGAGTTTCAATATCTCAGCTCTGGAAGGGTCTACAGCCTCAATTTTTGCACCCAGGTCCATGTCTCGTGGCCCTCTATCAGAATCCAGAGTTTTGAGAAGATTGGAGAAACTTTATTTTTCACCCCCCGAAAAAAAATGTAAGGGGTAACACTGTCATTTTTTTTTTCTGGTCAAAATTTTGAGTTTCAATATCTCAGCTCTGGAAGGGTCTACAGCCTCAATTTTTGCACCCAGGTCCATGTCTCTTGGCCCTCTATCAGAATCCAGAGTTTTGAGAAGATTGGAGAAACTTTATTTTTCACCCCCCGAAAAAAAATGTAAGGGGTAACACTGTCATTTTTTTTTTCTGGTCAAAATTTTGAGTTTCAATATCTCAGCTCTGGAATTGTCTACAGCCTCAATTTTTGCACCCAGGTCCATGTCTCAAAGCCCTCTATCAGAATCCAGAGTTTTGAGAAGATTGGAGAAACTTTATTTTTCACCCCCTGAAAAAAAAAATGTAAGGGGTAACACTGTCATTTTTTTTTTTCTGGTCAAAATTTTGAGTTTCAATATCTCAGCTCAGGAAGGGTCTACAGCCTAAATTTTTGCACCCAGGTCCATGTCTCGTGGCCCTCTATCAGAATCCAGAGTTTTGAGAAGATTGGAGAAACTTTATTTTTCACCCCCCGAAAAAAAATGTAAGGGGTAACACTGTCATTTTTTTTTCTGGTCAAAATTTTGAGTTTCAATATCTCAGCTCTGGAAGGGTCTACAGCCTCGATTTTTGCACCCAGGTCCATGTCTCGTGGCCCTCTATCAGAATCCAGAGTTTTGAGAAGATTGGAGAAACTTTATTTTTCACCCCCCGAAAAAAAATGTAAGGGGTAACACTGTCATTTTTTTTTCTGGTCAAAATTTTGAGTTTCAATATCTCAGCTCTGGAAGGGTCTACAGCCTCAATTTTTGCACCCAGGTCCATGTGTCATGGCCCTCTATCAGAATCCAGAGTTTTGAGAAGATTGGAGAAACTTTATTTTTCACCCCCCGAAAAAAAATGTAAGGGGTAACACTGTCATTTTTTTTTTCTGGTCAAAATTTTGAGTTTCAATATCTCAGCTCAGGAAGGGTCTACAGCCTAAATTTTTGCACCCAGGTCCATGTCTCTTGGCCCTCTATCAGAATCCAGAGTTTTGAGAAGATTGGAGAAACTTTATTTTTCACCTCCCGAAAAAAAAATGTAAGGGGTAACACTGTCATTTTTTTTTCTGGTCAAAATTTTGAGTTTCAATATCTCAGCTATGGAAGGGTCTACAGCCTAAATTTTTGCACCCAGGTCCATGTCTCGTGGCCCTCTATCACAATCCAGAGTTTTGAGAAGATTGGAGAAACTTTATTTTTCACCCCCGAAAAAAAAATGTAAGGGGTAACACTGTCATTTTTTTTTCTGGTCAAAATTTTGAGTTTCAATATCTCAGCTCTGGAAGGGTCTACAGCCTCAATTTTTGCACCCAGGTCCATGTCTCGTGGCCCTCTATCAGAATCCAGAGTTTTGAGAAGATTGGAGAAACTTTATTTATCACCCCGAAAAAAAAATGTAAGGGGTAACACTGTCATTTTTTTTTTCTGGTCAAAATTTTGAGTTTCAATATCTCAGCTCAGGAAGGGTCTACAGCCTAAATTTTTGCACCCAGGTCCATGTCTCGTGGCCCTCTATCAGAATCCAGAGTTTTGAGAAGATTGGAGAAACTTTATTTTTCACCCCCCGAAAAAAAATGTAAGGGGTAACACTGTCATTTTTTTTTTTCTGGTCAAAATTTTGAGTTTCAATATCTCAGCTCTGGAAGGGTCTACAGCCTCAATTTTTGCACCCAGGTCCATGTCTCATGACCCTCTATCAGAATCCAGAGTTTTGAGAAGATTGGAGAAACTTTATTTTTCACCCCCCGAAAAAAAATGTAAGGGGTAACACTGTCATTTTTTTTTCTGGTCAAAATTTTGAGTTTCAATATCTCAGCTCAGGAAGGGTCTACAGCCTAAATTTTTGCACCCAGGTCCATGTCTCGTGGCCCTCTATCAGAATCCAGAGTTTTGAGAAGATTGGAGAAACTTTATTTTTCACCCTCCGAAAAAAAAATGTAAGGGGTAACACTGTCATTTTTTTTTCTGGTCAAAATTTTGAGTTTCAATATCTCAGCTCAGGAAGGGTCTACAGCCTAAATTTTTGCACCCAGGTCCATGTCTCGTGGCCCTCTATCA
The DNA here is from genome assembly GCA_038021265.1 of Cyprinella venusta. Taxonomy (NCBI): domain Eukaryota; kingdom Metazoa; phylum Chordata; class Actinopteri; order Cypriniformes; family Leuciscidae; genus Cyprinella; species Cyprinella venusta. The sequence goes on from CM075863.1 coordinate 25,589,469, forward strand.
GAATCCAGAGTTTTGAGAAGATTGGAGAAACTTTATTTTTCACCCCCCGAAAAAAAATGTAAGGGGTAACACTGTCATTTTTTTTTTTCTGGTCAAAATTTTGAGTTTCAATATCTCAGCTCTGGAAGGGTCTACAGCCTCAATTTTTGCACCCAGGTCCATGTCTCGTGGCCCTCTATCAGAATCCAGAGTTTTGAGAAGATTGGAGAAACTTTATTTTTCACCCCCCGAAAAAAAATGTAAGGGGTAACACTGTCATTTTTTTTTCTGGTCAAAATTTTGAGTTTCAATATCTCAGCTCTGGAAGGGTCTACAGCCTCGATTTTTGCACCCAGGTCCATGTCTCGTGGCCCTCTATCAGAATCCAGAGTTTTGAGAAGATTTGAGAAACTTTATTTTTCACCCCCCGAAAAAAAATGTAAGGGGTAACACTGTCATTTCTTTTTCTGGTCAAAATTTAGAGTTTCAATATCTCAGCTCAGGAAGGGTCTAGCCTAAATTTTTGCACCCAGGTCCATGTCTCGTGGCCCTCTATCAGAATCCAGAGTTTTGAGAAGATTGGAGAAACTTTATTTTTCACCCCCCGAAAAAAAATGTAAGGGGTAACACTGTCATTTTTTTTTTCTGGTCAAAATTTTGAGTTTCAATATCTCAGCTCTGGAAGGGTCTACAGCCTCAATTTTTGCACCCAGGTCCATGTCTCGTGGCCCTCTATCAGAATCCAGAGTTTTGAGAAGATTGGAGAAACTTTATTTTTCACCCCCCGAAAAAAAATGTAAGGGGTAACACTGTCATTTTTTTTTCTGGTCAAAAATTTGAGTTTCAATATCTCAGCTCTGGAAGGGTCTACAGCCTCAATTTTTGCACCCAGGTCCATGTCTCGTGGCCCTCTATCAGAATCCAGAGTTTTGAGAAGATTGGAGAAACTTTATTTTTCACCCCCCGAAAAAAAATGTAAGGGGTAACACTGTCATTTTTTTTTTTCTGGTCAAAATTTTGAGTTTCAATATCTCAGCTCTGGAAGTGTCTACAGCCTCAATTTTTGCACCCAGGTCCATGTCTCGTGGCCCTCTATCAGAATCCAGAGTTTTGAGAAGATTGGAGAAACTTTATTTTTCACCCCCCGAAAAAAAATGTAAGGGGTAACACTGTCATTTTTTTTTTCTGGTCAAAATTTTGAGTTTCAATATCTCAGCTCTGGAATAGTCTACAGCCTAAATTTTTGCACCCAGGTCCATGTCTCGTGGCCCTCTATCAGAATCCAGAGTTTTGAGAAGATTGGAGAAACTTTATTTTTCACCCTCCGAAAAAAAATGTAAGGGGTAACACTGTCATTTTTTTTTTCTGGTCAAAATTTTGAGTTTCAATATCTCAGCTCAGGAAGGGTCTACAGCCTAAATTTTTGCACCCAGGTCCATGTCTCGTGGCCCTCTATCAGAATCCAGAGTTTTGAGAAGATTGGAGAAACTTTATTTTTCACCCCCCGAAAAAAAATGTAAGGGGTAACACTGTCATTTTTTTTTCTGGTCAAAATTTTGAGTTTCAATATCTCAGCTCAGGAAGGGTCTACAGCCTCAATTTTTGCACCCAGGTCCATGTCTCGTGGCCCTTTATCAGAATCCAGAGTTTTGAGAAGATTGGAGAAACTTTATTTTTCACCCCCCGAAAAAAAAATGTAAGGGGTAACACTGTCATTTTTTTTTTCTGGTCAAAATTTTGAGTTTCAATATCTCAGCTCTGGAAGGGTCTACAGCCTCAATTTTTGCACCCAGGTCCATGTCTCGTGGCCCTCTATCAGAATCCAGAGTTTTGAGAAGATTGGAGAAACTTTATTTTTCACCCCCCGAAAAAAAATGTAAGGGGTAACACTGTCATTTTTTTTTTCTGGTCAAAATTTTGAGTTTCAATATCTCAGCTCTGGAAGGGTCTACAGCCTCAATTTTTGCACCCAGGTCCATGTCTCTTGGCCCTCTATCAGAATCCAGAGTTTTGAGAAGATTGGAGAAACTTTATTTTTCACCCCCCGAAAAAAAATGTAAGGGGTAACACTGTCATTTTTTTTTTTCTGGTCAAAATTTTGAGTTTCAATATCTCAGCTCTGGAATTGTCTACAGCCTCAATTTTTGCACCCAGGTCCATGTCTCAAAGCCCTCTATCAGAATCCAGAGTTTTGAGAAGATTGGAGAAACTTTATTTTTCACCCCCTGAAAAAAAAATGTAAGGGGTAACACTGTCATTTTTTTTTTCTGGTCAAAATTTTGAGTTTCAATATCTCAGCTCAGGAAGGGTCTACAGCCTAAATTTTTGCACCCAGGTCCATGTCTCGTGGCCCTCTATCAGAATCCAGAGTTTTGAGAAGATTGGAGAAACTTTATTTTTCACCCCCCGAAAAAAAATGTAAGGGGTAACACTGTCATTTTTTTTTCTGGTCAAAATTTTGAGTTTCAATATCTCAGCTCTGGAAGGGTCTACAGCCTCGATTTTTGCACCCAGGTCCATGTCTCGTGGCCCTCTATCAGAATCCAGAGTTTTGAGAAGATTGGAGAAACTTTATTTTTCACCCCCCGAAAAAAAATGTAAGGGGTAACACTGTCATTTTTTTTTCTGGTCAAAATTTTGAGTTTCAATATCTCAGCTCTGGAAGGGTCTACAGCCTCAATTTTTGCACCCAGGTCCATGTGTCATGGCCCTCTATCAGAATCCAGAGTTTTGAGAAGATTGGAGAAACTTTATTTTTCACCCCCCGAAAAAAAATGTAAGGGGTAACACTGTCATTTTTTTTTTCTGGTCAAAATTTTGAGTTTCAATATCTCAGCTCAGGAAGGGTCTACAGCCTAAATTTTTGCACCCAGGTCCATGTCTCTTGGCCCTCTATCAGAATCCAGAGTTTTGAGAAGATTGGAGAAACTTTATTTTTCACCTCCCGAAAAAAAAATGTAAGGGGTAACACTGTCATTTTTTTTTCTGGTCAAAATTTTGAGTTTCAATATCTCAGCTATGGAAGGGTCTACAGCCTAAATTTTTGCACCCAGGTCCATGTCTCGTGGCCCTCTATCACAATCCAGAGTTTTGAGAAGATTGGAGAAACTTTATTTTTCACCCCCGAAAAAAAATGTAAGGGGTAACACTGTCATTTTTTTTTTCTGGTCAAAATTTTGAGTTTCAATATCTCAGCTCAGGAAGGGTCTACAGCCTAAATTTTTGCACCCAGGTCCATGTCTCGTGGCCCTCTATCAGAATCCAGAGTTTTGAGAAGATTTGAGAAACTTTATTTTTCACCCCCCGAAAAAAAATGTAAGGGGTAACACTGTCATTTTTTTTTCTGGTCAAAATTTTGAGTTTCAATATCTCAGCTCAGGAAGGGTCTACAGCCTAAATTTTTGCACCCAGGTCCATGTCTCGTGGCCCTCTATCAGAATCCAGAGTTTTGAGAGGATTGGAGAAACTTTATTTTTCACCCCCCGAAAAAAATGTAAGGGGTAACACTGTCATTTTTTTTTTCTGGTCAAAATTTTGAGTTTCAATATCTCAGCTCTGGAAGGGTCTACAGCATAAATTTTTGCACCCAGGTCCATGTCTCATGGCCCTCTATCAGAATCCAGAGTTTTGAGAAGATTGGAGAAACTTTATTTTTCACCCCCCGAAAAAAAAAAATGTAAGGGGTAACACTGTCATTTTTTTTTTCTGGTCAAAATTTTGAGTTTCAATATCTCAGCTCTGGAAGGGTCTACAGCCTCAATTTTTGGACCCAGGTCCATGTCTCATGGCCCTCTATCAGAATCCAGAGTTTTGAGAAGATTGGAGAAACTTTATTTTTCACCCCCCGAAAAAAAATGTAAGGGGTAACACTGTCATTTTTTTTTTCTGGTCAAAATTTTGAGTTTCAATATCTCAGCTCAGGAAGGGTCTACAGCCTAAATTTTTGCACCCAGGTCCATGTCTCGTGGCCCTCTATCAGAATCCAGAGTTTTGAGAAGATTGGAGAAACTTTATTTTTCAGCCCCCCCGAAAAAAAATGTAAGGGGTAACACTGTCATTTTTTTTTTTCTGGTCAAAATTTTGAGTTTCAATATCTCAGCTCTGGAAGGGTCTACAGCCTCAATTTTTGCACCCAGGTCCATGTCTCATGGCCCTCTATCAGAATCCAGAGTTTTGAGAAGATTGGAGAAACTTTATTTTTCACCCCCCGAAAAAAAATGTAAGGGGTAACACTGTCATTTTTTTTTTTTCTGGTCAAAATTTTGAGTTTCAATATCTCAGCTCTGGAAGGGTCTACAGCCTCAATTTTTGCACCCAGGTCCATGTCTCGTGGCCCTCTATCAGAATCCAGAGTTTTGAGAAGATTGGAGAAACTTTATTTTTCACCCCCCGAAAAAAAATGTAAGGGGTAACACTGTCATTTTTTTTTCTGGTCAAAAATTTGAGTTTCAATATCTCAGCTCAGGAAGGGTCTACAGCCTAAATTTTTGCACCCAGGTCCATGTCTCGTGGCCCTCTATCAGAATCCAGAGTTTTGAGAAGATTGGAGAAACTTTATTTTTCACCCCCCGAAAAAAAATGTAAGGGGTAACACTGTCATTTTTTTTTTCTGGTCAAAATTTTGAGTTTCAATATCTCAGCTCTGGAAGGGTCTACAGCCTCAATTTTTGCACCCAGGTCCATGTCTCGTGGCCCTCTATCAGAATCCAGAGTTTTGAGAAGATTGGAGAAACTTTATTTTTCACCCCCCCAAAAAAAATGTAAGGGGTAACACTGTCATTTTTTTTTTCTGGTCAAAATTTTGAGTTTCAATATCTCAGCTCTGGAAGGGTCTACAGCCTCAATTTTTGCACCCAGGTCCATGTCTCGTGGCCCTCTATCAGAATCCAGAGTTTTGAGAAGATTGGAGAAACTTTATTTTTCACCCCCCGAAAAAAAAATGTAAGGGGTAACACTGTCATTTTTTTTTTTCTGGTCAAAATTTTGAGTTTCAATATCTCAGCTCAGGAAGGGTCTACAGCCTAAATTTTTGCACCCAGGTCCATGTCTCGTGGCCCTCTATCAGAATCCAGAGTTTTGAGAAGATTGGAGAAACTTTATTTTTCACCCTCCGAAAAAAAATGTAAGGGGTAACACTGTCATTTTTTTTTCTGGTCAAAATTTTGAGTTTCAATATCTCAGCTCAGGAAGGGTCTACAGCCTAAATTTTTGCACCCAGGTCCATGTCTCGTGGCCCTCTATCAGAATCCAGAGTTTTGAGAAGATTGGAGAAACTTTATTTTTCACCCCCCGAAAAAAAATGTAAGGGGTAACACTGTCATTTTTTTTCTGGTCAAAATTTTGAGTTTCAATATCTCAGCTCAGGAAGGGTCTACAGCCTCAATTTTTGCACCCAGGTCCATGTCTCGTGGCCCTCTATCAGAATCCAGAGTTTTGAGAAGATTTGAGAAACTTTATTTTTCACCCTCCGAAAAAAAATGTAAGGGGTAACACTGTCATTTTTTTTTCTGGTCAAAATTTAGAGTTTCAATATCTCAGCTCTGGAAGGGTCTACAGCCTAATTTTTTGCACCCAGGTCCATGTCTCGTGGCCCTCTATCAGAATCCAGAGTTTTGAGAAGATTGGAGAAACTTTATTTTTCACCCCCCGAAAAAAAATGTAAGGGGTAACACTGTCATTTTTTTTTCTGGTCAAAATTTTGAGTTTCAATATCTCAGCTCTGGAAGGGTCTACAGCCTCAATTTTTGCACCCAGGTCCATGTGTCATGGCCCTCTATCAGAATCCAGAGTTTTGAGAAGATTGGAGAAACTTTATTTTTCACCCCCCGAAAAAAAATGTAAGGGGTAACACTGTCATTTTTTTTTTCTGGTCAAAATTTTGAGTTTCAATATCTCAGCTCAGGAAGGGTCTACAGCCTAAATTTTTGCACCCAGGTCCATGTCTCTTGGCCCTCTATCAGAATCCAGAGTTTTGAGAAGATTGGAGAAACTTTATTTTTCACCTCCCGAAAAAAAAATGTAAGGGGTAACACTGTCATTTTTTTTTCTGGTCAAAATTTTGAGTTTCAATATCTCAGCTATGGAAGGGTCTACAGCCTAAATTTTTGCACCCAGGTCCATGTCTCGTGGCCCTCTATCACAATCCAGAGTTTTGAGAAGATTGGAGAAACTTTATTTTTCACCCCCGAAAAAAAATGTAAGGGGTAACACTGTCATTTTTTTTTTCTGGTCAAAATTTTGAGTTTCAATATCTCAGCTCAGGAAGGGTCTACAGCCTAAATTTTTGCACCCAGGTCCATGTCTCGTGGCCCTCTATCAGAATCCAGAGTTTTGAGAAGATTTGAGAAACTTTATTTTTCACCCCCCGAAAAAAAATGTAAGGGGTAACACTGTCATTTTTTTTTCTGGTCAAAATTTTGAGTTTCAATATCTCAGCTCAGGAAGGGTCTACAGCCTAAATTTTTGCACCCAGGTCCATGTCTCGTGGCCCTCTATCAGAATCCAGAGTTTTGAGAGGATTGGAGAAACTTTATTTTTCACCCCCCGAAAAAAATGTAAGGGGTAACACTGTCATTTTTTTTTTCTGGTCAAAATTTTGAGTTTCAATATCTCAGCTCTGGAAGGGTCTACAGCATAAATTTTTGCACCCAGGTCCATGTCTCGTGGCCCTCTATCAGAATCCAGAGTTTTGAGAAGATTGGAGAAACTTTATTTTTCACCCCCCGAAAAAAAATGTAAGGGGTAACACTGTCATTTTTTTTTTTCTGGTCAAAATTTTGAGTTTCAATATCTCAGCTCTGGAATGGTCTACAGCCTCAATTTTTGCACCCAGGTCCATGTCTCATGGCCCTCTATCAGAATCCAGAGTTTTGAGAAGATTGGAGAAACTTTATTTTTCACCCCCCCGAAAAAAACAGAAGGGGTAACACTGTCATTTTTTTTTTTTCTGGTCAAAATTTTGAGTTTCAATATCTCAGCTCTGGAAGGGTCTAAAGCCTCAATTTTTGCACCCAGGTCCATGTCTCGTGGCCCTCTATCAGAATCCAGAGTTTTGAGAAGATTGGAGAAACTTTATTTTTCACCCCCCGAAAAAAAAATGTAAGGGGTAACACTGTCATTTTTTTTTTCTGGTTAAAATTTTGAGTTTCAATATCTCAGCTCTGGAAGGGTCTACAGCCTAAATTTTTGCACCCAGGTCCATGTCTCATGGCCCTCTATCAGAATCCAGAGTTTTGAGAAGATTGGAGAAACTTTATTTTTCACCCCCCGAAAAAAAATGTAAGGGGTAACACTGTCATTTTTTTTCTGGTCAAAATTTTGAGTTTCAATATCTCAGCTCAGGAAGGGTCTACAGCCTAAATTTTTGCACCCAGGTCCATGTCTCGTGGCCCTCTATCAGAATCCAGAGTTTTGAGAAGATTGGAGAAACTTTATTTTTCACCCCCCGAAAAAAAATGTAAGGGGTAACACTGTCATTTTTTTTTCTGGTCAAAATTTTGAGTTTCAATATCTCAGCTCTGGAAGGGTCTACAGCCTCAATTTTTGCACCCAGGTCCATGTCTCGTGGCCCTCTATCAGAATCCAGAGTTTTGAGAAGATTCGAGAAACTTTATTTATCACCCCGAAAAAAAATGTAAGGGGTAACACTGTCATTTTTTTTTTCTGGTCAAAATTTTGAGTTTCAATATCTCAGCTCAGGAAGGGTCTACAGCCTAAATTTTTGCACCCAGGTCCATGTCTCGTGGCCCTCTATCAGAATCCAGAGTTTTGAGAAGATTGGAGAAACTTTATTTTTCACCCCCCGAAAAAAAATGTAAGGGGTAACACTGTCATTTTTTTTTCTGGTCAAAATTTTGAGTTTCAATATCTCAGCTCTGGAAGGGTCTACAGCCTCAATTTTTGCACCCAGGTCCATGTCTCATGACCCTCTATCAGAATCCAGAGTTTTGAGAAGATTGGAGAAACTTTATTTTTCACCCCCCGAAAAAAAATGTAAGGGGTAACACTGTCATTTTTTTTTCTGGTCAAAATTTTGAGTTTCAATATCTCAGCTCAGGAAGGGTCTACAGCCTAAATTTTTGCACCCAGGTCCATGTCTCGTGGCCCTCTATCAGAATCCAGAGTTTTGAGAAGATTGGAGAAACTTTATTTTTCACCCTCCGAAAAAAAATGTAAGGGGTAACACTGTCATTTTTTTTTCTGGTCAAAATTTTGAGTTTCAATATCTCAGCTCAGGAAGGGTCTACAGCCTAAATTTTTGCACCCAGGTCCATGTCTCGTGGCCCTCTATCAGAATCCAGAGTTTTGAGAAGATTGGAGAAACTTTATTTTTCACCCCCCGAAAAAAAATGTAAGGGGTAACACTGTCATTTTTTTTTTTCTGGTCAAAATTTTGAGTTTCAATATCTCAGCTCTGGAAGGGTCTACAGCCTCAATTTTTGCACCCAGGTCCATGTCTCGTGGCCCTCTATCAGAATCCAGAGTTTTGAGAAGATTGGAGAAACTTTATTTTTCACCCCCCGAAAAAAAATGTAAGGGGTAACACTGTCATTTTTTTTTCTGGTCAAAATTTTGAGTTTCAATATCTCAGCTCTGGAATTGTCTACAGCCTCAATTTTTGCACCCAGGTCCATGTCTCAAAGCCCTCTATCAGAATCCAGAGTTTTGAGAAGATTGGAGAAACTTTATTTTTCACCCCCTGAAAAAAAAATGTAAGGGGTAACACTGTCATTTTTTTTTTCTGGTCAAAATTTTGAGTTTCAATATCTCAGCTCAGGAAGGGTCTACAGCCTAAATTTTTGCACCCAGGTCCATGTCTCGTGGCCCTCTATCAGAATCCAGAGTTTTGAGAAGATTGGAGAAACTTTATTTTTCACCCCCCGAAAAAAAATGTAAGGGGTAACACTGTCATTTTTTTTTCTGGTCAAAATTTTGAGTTTCAATATCTCAGCTCTGGAAGGGTCTACAGCCTCGATTTTTGCACCCAGGTCCATGTCTCGTGGCCCTCTATCAGAATCCAGAGTTTTGAGAAGATTGGAGAAACTTTATTTTTCACCCCCCGAAAAAAAATGTAAGGGGTAACACTGTCATTTTTTTTTTTCTGGTCAAAATTTTGAGTTTCAATATCTCAGCTCAGGAAGGGTCTACAGCCTAAATTTTTGCACCCAGGTCCATGTCTCGTGGCCCTCTATCAGAATCCAGAGTTTTGAGAAGATTGGAGAAACTTTATTTTTCACCCCCCGAAAAAAAATGTAAGGGGTAACACTGTCATTTTTTTTTCTGGTCAAAATTTTGAGTTTCAATATCTCAGCTCTGGAAGGGTCTACAGCCTCAATTTTTGCACCCAGGTCCATGTCTCGTGGCCCTCTATCAGAATCCAGAGTTTTGAGAAGATTGGAGAAACTTTATTTTTCACCCCCGAAAAAAAATGTAAGGGGTAACACTGTCATTTTTTTTTCTGGTCAAAATTTTGAGTTTCAATATCTCAGCTCTGGAAGGGTCTACAGCCTCAATTTTTGCACCCAGGTCCATGTCTCGTGGGCCTCTATCAGAATCCAGAGTTTTGAGAAGATTGGAGAAACTTTATTTTTCACCCCCCGAAAAAAAATGTAAGGGGTAACACTGTCATTTTTTTTTCTGGTCAAAAATTTGAGTTTCAATATCTCAGCTCAGGAAGGGTCTACAGCCTAAATTTTTGCACCCAGGTCCATGTCTCGTGGCCCTCTATCAGAATCCAGAGTTTTGAGAAGATTGGAGAAACTTTATTTTTCACCCCCCGAAAAAAAAATGTAAGGGGTAACACTGTCATTTTTTTTTCTGGTCAAAATTTTGAGTTTCAATATCTCAGCTCTGGAAGGGTCTACAGCCTCAATTTTTGCACCCAGGTCCATGTCTCGTGGCCCTCTATCAGAATCCAGAGTTTTGAGAAGATTGGAGAAACTTTATTTATCACCCCGAAAAAAAAATGTAAGGGGTAACACTGTCATTTTTTTTTTCTGGTCAAAATTTTGAGTTTCAATATCTCAGCTCAGGAAGGGTCTACAGCCTAAATTTTTGCACCCAGGTCCATGTCTCGTGGCCCTCTATCAGAATCCAGAGTTTTGAGAAGATTGGAGAAACTTTATTTTTCACCCCCCGAAAAAAAATGTAAGGGGTAACACTGTCATTTTTTTTTTCTGGTCAAAATTTTGAGTTTCAATATCTCAGCTCTGGAAGGGTCTACAGCCTCAATTTTTGCACCCAGGTCCATGTCTCATGACCCTCTATCAGAATCCAGAGTTTTGAGAAGATTGGAGAAACTTTATTTTTCACCCCCCGAAAAAAAATGTAAGGGGTAACACTGTCATTTTTTTTTCTGGTCAAAATTTTGAGTTTCAATATCTCAGCTCAGGAAGGGTCTACAGCCTAAATTTTTGCACCCAGGTCCATGTCTCGTGGCCCTCTATCAGAATCCAGAGTTTTGAGAAGATTGGAGAAACTTTATTTTTCACCCTCCGAAAAAAAAATGTAAGGGGTAACACTGTCATTTTTTTTCTGGTCAAAATTTTGAGTTTCAATATCTCAGCTCAGGAAGGGTCTACAGCCTAAATTTTTGCACCCAGGTCCATGTCTCGTGGCCCTCTATCAGAATCCAGAGTTTTGAGAAGATTGGAGAAACTTTATTTTTCACCCCCCGAAAAAAAATGTAAGGGGTAACACTGTCATTTTTTTTTTCTGGTCAAAATTTTGAGTTTCAATATCTCAGCTCTGGAAGGGTCTACAGCCTCAATTTTTGCACCCAGGTCCATGTCTCGTGGCCCTCTATCAGAATCCAGAGTTTTGAGAAGATTGGAGAAACTTTATTTTTCACCCCCCGAAAAAAAATGTAAGGGGTAACACTGTCATTTTTTTTTCTGGTCAAAATTTTGAGTTTCAATATCTCAGCTCTGGAAGGGTCTACAGCCTCGATTTTTGCACCCAGGTCCATGTCTCGTGGCCCTCTATCAGAATCCAGAGTTTTGAGAAGATTTGAGAAACTTTATTTTTCACCCCCCGAAAAAAAATGTAAGGGGTAACACTGTCATTTCTTTTTCTGGTCAAAATTTAGAGTTTCAATATCTCAGCTCAGGAAGGGTCTAGCCTAAATTTTTGCACCCAGGTCCATGTCTCGTGGCCCTCTATCAGAATCCAGAGTTTTGAGAAGATTGGAGAAACTTTATTTTTCACCCCCCGAAAAAAAATGTAAGGGGTAACACTGTCATTTTTTTTTTTCTGGTCAAAATTTTGAGTTTCAATATCTCAGCTCTGGAAGGGTCTACAGCCTCAATTTTTGCACCCAGGTCCATGTCTCGTGGCCCTCTATCAGAATCCAGAGTTTTGAGAAGATTGGAGAAACTTTATTTTTCACCCCCCGAAAAAAAATGTAAGGGGTAACACTGTCATTTTTTTTTCTGGTCAAAAATTTGAGTTTCAATATCTCAGCTCTGGAAGGGTCTACAGCCTCAATTTTTGCACCCAGGTCCATGTCTCGTGGCCCTCTATCAGAATCCAGAGTTTTGAGAAGATTGGAGAAACTTTATTTTTCACCCCCCGAAAAAAAATGTAAGGGGTAACACTGTCATTTTTTTTTTCTGGTCAAAATTTTGAGTTTCAATATCTCAGCTCTGGAAGTGTCTACAGCCTCAATTTTTGCACCCAGGTCCATGTCTCGTGGCCCTCTATCAGAATCCAGAGTTTTGAGAAGATTGGAGAAACTTTATTTTTCACCCCCTGAAAAAAAAATGTAAGGGGTAACACTGTCATTTTTTTTTTCTGGTCAAAATTTTGAGTTTCAATATCTCAGCTCAGGAAGGGTCTACAGCCTAAATTTTTGCACCCAGGTCCATGTCTCGTGGCCCTCTATCAGAATCCAGAGTTTTGAGAAGATTGGAGAAACTTTATTTTTCACCCCCCGAAAAAAAATGTAAGGGGTAACACTGTCATTTTTTTTTCTGGTCAAAATTTTGAGTTTCAATATCTCAGCTCTGGAAGGGTCTACAGCCTCGATTTTTGCACCCAGGTCCATGTCTCGTGGCCCTCTATCAGAATCCAGAGTTTTGAGAAGATTGGAGAAACTTTATTTTTCACCCCCCGAAAAAAAATGTAAGGGGTAACACTGTCATTTTTTTTTCTGGTCAAAATTTTGAGTTTCAATATCTCAGCTCTGGAAGGGTCTACAGCCTCAATTTTTGCACCCAGGTCCATGTGTCATGGCCCTCTATCAGAATCCAGAGTTTTGAGAAGATTGGAGAAACTTTATTTTTCACCCCCCGAAAAAAAATGTAAGGGGTAACACTGTCATTTTTTTTTTCTGGTCAAAATTTTGAGTTTCAATATCTCAGCTCAGGAAGGGTCTACAGCCTAAATTTTTGCACCCAGGTCCATGTCTCTTGGCCCTCTATCAGAATCCAGAGTTTTGAGAAGATTGGAGAAACTTTATTTTTCACCTCCCGAAAAAAAAATGTAAGGGGTAACACTGTCATTTTTTTTTCTGGTCAAAATTTTGAGTTTCAATATCTCAGCTATGGAAGGGTCTACAGCCTAAATTTTTGCACCCAGGTCCATGTCTCGTGGCCCTCTATCACAATCCAGAGTTTTGAGAAGATTGGAGAAACTTTATTTTTCACCCCCGAAAAAAAATGTAAGGGGTAACACTGTCATTTTTTTTTTCTGGTCAAAATTTTGAGTTTCAATATCTCAGCTCAGGAAGGGTCTACAGCCTAAATTTTTGCACCCAGGTCCATGTCTCGTGGCCCTCTATCAGAATCCAGAGTTTTGAGAAGATTTGAGAAACTTTATTTTTCACCCCCCGAAAAAAAATGTAAGGGGTAACACTGTCATTTTTTTTTCTGGTCAAAATTTTGAGTTTCAATATCTCAGCTCAGGAAGGGTCTACAGCCTAAATTTTTGCACCCAGGTCCATGTCTCGTGGCCCTCTATCAGAATCCAGAGTTTTGAGAGGATTGGAGAAACTTTATTTTTCACCCCCCGAAAAAAATGTAAGGGGTAACACTGTCATTTTTTTTTTCTGGTCAAAATTTTGAGTTTCAATATCTCAGCTCTGGAAGGGTCTACAGCATAAATTTTTGCACCCAGGTCCATGTCTCATGGCCCTCTATCAGAATCCAGAGTTTTGAGAAGATTGGAGAAACTTTATTTTTCACCCCCCGAAAAAAAAAATGTAAGGGGTAACACTGTCATTTTTTTTTTCTGGTCAAAATTTTGAGTTTCAATATCTCAGCTCTGGAAGGGTCTACAGCCTAAATTTTTGCACCCAGGTCCATGTCTCGTGGCCCTCTATCAGAATCCAGAGTTTTGAGAAGATTGGAGAAACTTTATTTTTCACCCCCCGAAAAAAAATGTAAGGGGTAACACTGTCATTTTTTTTTCTGGTCAAAATTTTGAGTTTCAATATCTCAGCTCTGGAAGGGTCTACAGCCTCGATTTTTGCACCCAGGTCCATGTCTCGTGGCCCTCTATCAGAATCCAGAGTTTTGAGAAGATTGGAGAAACTTTATTTTTCACCCCCCGAAAAAAAATGTAAGGGGTAACACTGTCATTTTTTTTTCTGGTCAAAATTTTGAGTTTCAATATCTCAGCTCAGGAAGGGTCTACAGCCTAAATTTTTGCACCCAGGTCCATGTCTCGTGGCCCTCTATCAGAATCCAGAGTTTTGAGAGGATTGGAGAAACTTTATTTTTCACCCCCCGAAAAAAAATGTAAGGGGTAACACTGTCATTTTTTTTTTGGTCAAAATTTTGAGTTTCAATATCTCAGCTCTGGAAGGGTCTACAGCCTCAATTTTTGGACCCAGGTCCATGTCTCATGGCCCTCTATCAGAATCCAGAGTTTTGAGAAGATTGGAGAAACTTTATTTTTCACCCCCCGAAAAAAAATGTAAGGGGTAACACTGTCATTTTTTTTTTCTGGTCAAAATTTTGAGTTTCAATATCTCAGCTCAGGAAGGGTCTACAGCCTAAATTTTTGCACCCAGGTCCATGTCTCGTGGCCCTCTATCAGAATCCAGAGTTTTGAGAAGATTGGAGAAACTTTATTTTTCAGCCCCCCCGAAAAAAAATGTAAGGGGTAACACTGTCATTTTTTTTTTTCTGGTCAAAATTTTGAGTTTCAATATCTCAGCTCTGGAAGGGTCTACAGCCTCAATTTTTGCACCCAGGTCCATGTCTCATGGCCCTCTATCAGAATCCAGAGTTTTGAGAAGATTGGAGAAACTTTATTTTTCACCCCCCGAAAAAAAATGTAAGGGGTAACACTGTCATTTTTTTTTTCTGGTCAAAATTTTGAGTTTCAATATCTCAGCTCTGGAAGGGTCTACAGCCTCAATTTTTGCACCCAGGTCCATGTCTCGTGGCCCTCTATCAGAATCCAGAGTTTTGAGAAGATTGGAGAAACTTTATTTTTCACCCCCCGAAAAAAAATGTAAGGGGTAACACTGTCATTTTTTTTTCTGGTCAAAAATTTGAGTTTCAATATCTCAGCTCAGGAAGGGTCTACAGCCTAAATTTTTGCACCCAGGTCCATGTCTCGTGGCCCTCTATCAGAATCCAGAGTTTTGAGAAGATTGGAGAAACTTTATTTTTCACCCCCCGAAAAAAAATGTAAGGGGTAACACTGTCATTTTTTTTTTCTGGTCAAAATTTTGAGTTTCAATATCTCAGCTCTGGAAGGGTCTACAGCCTCAATTTTTGCACCCAGGTCCATGTCTCGTGGCCCTCTATCAGAATCCAGAGTTTTGAGAAGATTGGAGAAACTTTATTTTTCACCCCCCCAAAAAAAATGTAAGGGGTAACACTGTCATTTTTTTTTTCTGGTCAAAATTTTGAGTTTCAATATCTCAGCTCTGGAAGGGTCTACAGCCTCAATTTTTGCACCCAGGTCCATGTCTCGTGGCCCTCTATCAGAATCCAGAGTTTTGAGAAGATTGGAGAAACTTTATTTTTCACCCCCCGAAAAAAAAATGTAAGGGGTAACACTGTCATTTTTTTTTTCTGGTCAAAATTTTGAGTTTCAATATCTCAGCTCAGGAAGGGTCTACAGCCTAAATTTTTGCACCCAGGTCCATGTCTCGTGGCCCTCTATCAGAATCCAGAGTTTTGAGAAGATTGGAGAAACTTTATTTTTCACCCTCCGAAAAAAAATGTAAGGGGTAACACTGTCATTTTTTTTTCTGGTCAAAATTTTGAGTTTCAATATCTCAGCTCAGGAAGGGTCTACAGCCTAAATTTTTGCACCCAGGTCCATGTCTCGTGGCCCTCTATCAGAATCCAGAGTTTTGAGAAGATTGGAGAAACTTTATTTTTCACCCCCCGAAAAAAAATGTAAGGGGTAACACTGTCATTTTTTTTCTGGTCAAAATTTTGAGTTTCAATATCTCAGCTCAGGAAGGGTCTACAGCCTCAATTTTTGCACCCAGGTCCATGTCTCGTGGCCCTCTATCAGAATCCAGAGTTTTGAGAAGATTTGAGAAACTTTATTTTTCACCCTCCGAAAAAAAATGTAAGGGGTAACACTGTCATTTTTTTTTCTGGTCAAAATTTAGAGTTTCAATATCTCAGCTCTGGAAGGGTCTACAGCCTAATTTTTTGCACCCAGGTCCATGTCTCGTGGCCCTCTATCAGAATCCAGAGTTTTGAGAAGATTGGAGAAACTTTATTTTTCACCCCCCGAAAAAAAATGTAAGGGGTAACACTGTCATTTTTTTTTCTGGTCAAAATTTTGAGTTTCAATATCTCAGCTCTGGAAGGGTCTACAGCCTCAATTTTTGCACCCAGGTCCATGTGTCATGGCCCTCTATCAGAATCCAGAGTTTTGAGAAGATTGGAGAAACTTTATTTTTCACCCCCCGAAAAAAAATGTAAGGGGTAACACTGTCATTTTTTTTTTCTGGTCAAAATTTTGAGTTTCAATATCTCAGCTCAGGAAGGGTCTACAGCCTAAATTTTTGCACCCAGGTCCATGTCTCTTGGCCCTCTATCAGAATCCAGAGTTTTGAGAAGATTGGAGAAACTTTATTTTTCACCTCCCGAAAAAAAAATGTAAGGGGTAACACTGTCATTTTTTTTTCTGGTCAAAATTTTGAGTTTCAATATCTCAGCTATGGAAGGGTCTACAGCCTAAATTTTTGCACCCAGGTCCATGTCTCGTGGCCCTCTATCACAATCCAGAGTTTTGAGAAGATTGGAGAAACTTTATTTTTCACCCCCGAAAAAAAATGTAAGGGGTAACACTGTCATTTTTTTTTTCTGGTCAAAATTTTGAGTTTCAATATCTCAGCTCAGGAAGGGTCTACAGCCTAAATTTTTGCACCCAGGTCCATGTCTCGTGGCCCTCTATCAGAATCCAGAGTTTTGAGAAGATTTGAGAAACTTTATTTTTCACCCCCCGAAAAAAAATGTAAGGGGTAACACTGTCATTTTTTTTCTGGTCAAAATTTTGAGTTTCAATATCTCAGCTCAGGAAGGGTCTACAGCCTAAATTTTTGCACCCAGGTCCATGTCTCGTGGCCCTCTATCAGAATCCAGAGTTTTGAGAGGATTGGAGAAACTTTATTTTTCACCCCCCGAAAAAAATGTAAGGGGTAACACTGTCATTTTTTTTTTCTGGTCAAAATTTTGAGTTTCAATATCTCAGCTCTGGAAGGGTCTACAGCATAAATTTTTGCACCCAGGTCCATGTCTCGTGGCCCTCTATCAGAATCCAGAGTTTTGAGAAGATTGGAGAAACTTTATTTTTCACCCCCCGAAAAAAAATGTAAGGGGTAACACTGTCATTTTTTTTTTCTGGTCAAAATTTTGAGTTTCAATATCTCAGCTCTGGAATGGTCTACAGCCTCAATTTTTGCACCCAGGTCCATGTCTCATGGCCCTCTATCAGAATCCAGAGTTTTGAGAAGATTGGAGAAACTTTATTTTTCACCCCCCCGAAAAAAAATGTAAGGGGTAACACTGTCATTTTTTTTTTTCTGGTCAAAATTTTGAGTTTCAATATCTCAGCTCTGGAAGGGTCTAAAGCCTCAATTTTTGCACCCAGGTCCATGTCTCGTGGCCCTCTATCAGAATCCAGAGTTTTGAGAAGATTGGAGAAACTTTATTTTTCACCCCCCGAAAAAAAAATGTAAGGGGTAACACTGTCATTTTTTTTTTCTGGTTAAAATTTTGAGTTTCAATATCTCAGCTCTGGAAGGGTCTACAGCCTAAATTTTTGCACCCAGGTCCATGTCTCATGGCCCTCTATCAGAATCCAGAGTTTTGAGAAGATTGGAGAAACTTTATTTTTCACCCCCCGAAAAAAAATGTAAGGGGTAACACTGTCATTTTTTTTCTGGTCAAAATTTTGAGTTTCAATATCTCAGCTCAGGAAGGGTCTACAGCCTAAATTTTTGCACCCAGGTCCATGTCTCGTGGCCCTCTATCAGAATCCAGAGTTTTGAGAAGATTGGAGAAACTTTATTTTTCACCCCCCGAAAAAAAATGTAAGGGGTAACACTGTCATTTTTTTTTTCTGGTCAAAATTTTGAGTTTCAATATCTCAGCTCTGGAAGGGTCTACAGCCTCAATTTTTGCACCCAGGTCCATGTCTCGTGGCCCTCTATCAGAATCCAGAGTTTTGAGAAGATTGGAGAAACTTTATTTATCACCCCGAAAAAAAATGTAAGGGGTAACACTGTCATTTTTTTTTTCTGGTCAAAATTTTGAGTTTCAATATCTCAGCTCAGGAAGGGTCTACAGCCTAAATTTTTGCACCCAGGTCCATGTCTCGTGGCCCTCTATCAGAATCCAGAGTTTTGAGAAGATTGGAGAAACTTTATTTTTCACCCCCCGAAAAAAAATGTAAGGGGTAACACTGTCATTTTTTTTTCTGGTCAAAATTTTGAGTTTCAATATCTCAGCTCTGGAAGGGTCTACAGCCTCAATTTTTGCACCCAGGTCCATGTCTCATGACCCTCTATCAGAATCCAGAGTTTTGAGAAGATTGGAGAAACTTTATTTTTCACCCCCCGAAAAAAAATGTAAGGGGTAACACTGTCATTTTTTTTTCTGGTCAAAATTTTGAGTTTCAATATCTCAGCTCAGGAAGGGTCTACAGCCTAAATTTTTGCACCCAGGTCCATGTCTCGTGGCCCTCTATCAGAATCCAGAGTTTTGAGAAGATTGGAGAAACTTTATTTTTCACCCTCCGAAAAAAAAATGTAAGGGGTAACACTGTCATTTTTTTTTCTGGTCAAAATTTTGAGTTTCAATATCTCAGCTCAGGAAGGGTCTACAGCCTAAATTTTTGCACCCAGGTCCATGTCTCGTGGCCCTCTATCAGAATCCAGAGTTTTGAGAAGATTGGAGAAACTTTATTTTTCACCCCCCGAAAAAAAATGTAAGGGGTAACACTGTCATTTTTTTTTTCTGGTCAAAATTTTGAGTTTCAATATCTCAGCTCTGGAAGGGTCTACAGCCTCAATTTTTGCACCCAGGTCCATGTCTCGTGGCCCTCTATCAGAATCCAGAGTTTTGAGAAGATTGGAGAAACTTTATTTTTCACCCCCCGAAAAAAAATGTAAGGGGTAACACTGTCATTTTTTTTTTCTGGTCAAAATTTTGAGTTTCAATATCTCAGCTCTGGAATTGTCTACAGCCTCAATTTTTGCACCCAGGTCCATGTCTCAAAGCCCTCTATCAGAATCCAGAGTTTTGAGAAGATTGGAGAAACTTTATTTTTCACCCCCTGAAAAAAAAATGTAAGGGGTAACACTGTCATTTTTTTTTTCTGGTCAAAATTTTGAGTTTCAATATCTCAGCTCAGGAAGGGTCTACAGCCTAAATTTTTGCACCCAGGTCCATGTCTCGTGGCCCTCTATCAGAATCCAGAGTTTTGAGAAGATTGGAGAAACTTTATTTTTCACCCCCCGAAAAAAAATGTAAGGGGTAACACTGTCATTTTTTTTTCTGGTCAAAATTTTGAGTTTCAATATCTCAGCCCTGGAAGGGTCTACAGCCTCGATTTTTGCACCCAGGTCCATGTCTCGTGGCCCTCTATCAGAATCCAGAGTTTTGAGAAGATTGGAGAAACTTTATTTTTCACCCCCCGAAAAAAAATGTAAGGGGTAACACTGTCATTTTTTTTTTCTGGTCAAAATTTTGAGTTTCAATATCTCAGCTCAGGAAGGGTCTACAGCCTAAATTTTTGCACCCAGGTCCATGTCTCGTGGCCCTCTATCAGAATCCAGAGTTTTGAGAAGATTGGAGAAACTTTATTTTTCACCCCCCGAAAAAAAATGTAAGGGGTAACACTGTCATTTTTTTTTCTGGTCAAAATTTTGAGTTTCAATATCTCAGCTCTGGAAGGGTCTACAGCCTCAATTTTTGCACCCAGGTCCATGTCTCGTGGCCCTCTATCAGAATCCAGAGTTTTGAGAAGATTGGAGAAACTTTATTTTTCACCCCCGAAAAAAAATGTAAGGGGTAACACTGTCATTTTTTTTTCTGGTCAAAATTTTGAGTTTCAATATCTCAGCTCTGGAAGGGTCTACAGCCTCAATTTTTGCACCCAGGTCCATGTCTCGTGGGCCTCTATCAGAATCCAGAGTTTTGAGAAGATTGGAGAAACTTTATTTTTCACCCCCCGAAAAAAAATGTAAGGGGTAACACTGTCATTTTTTTTTCTGGTCAAAAATTTGAGTTTCAATATCTCAGCTCAGGAAGGGTCTACAGCCTAAATTTTTGCACCCAGGTCCATGTCTCGTGGCCCTCTATCAGAATCCAGAGTTTTGAGAAGATTGGAGAAACTTTATTTTTCACCCCCCGAAAAAAAAATGTAAGGGGTAACACTGTCATTTTTTTTTCTGGTCAAAATTTTGAGTTTCAATATCTCAGCTCTGGAAGGGTCTACAGCCTCAATTTTTGCACCCAGGTCCATGTCTCGTGGCCCTCTATCAGAATCCAGAGTTTTGAGAAGATTGGAGAAACTTTATTTATCACCCCGAAAAAAAAATGTAAGGGGTAACACTGTCATTTTTTTTTTCTGGTCAAAATTTTGAGTTTCAATATCTCAGCTCAGGAAGGGTCTACAGCCTAAATTTTTGCACCCAGGTCCATGTCTCGTGGCCCTCTATCAGAATCCAGAGTTTTGAGAAGATTGGAGAAACTTTATTTTTCACCCCCCGAAAAAAAATGTAAGGGGTAACACTGTCATTTTTTTTTTCTGGTCAAAATTTTGAGTTTCAATATCTCAGCTCTGGAAGGGTCTACAGCCTCAATTTTTGCACCCAGGTCCATGTCTCATGACCCTCTATCAGAATCCAGAGTTTTGAGAAGATTGGAGAAACTTTATTTTTCACCCCCCGAAAAAAAATGTAAGGGGTAACACTGTCATTTTTTTTTCTGGTCAAAATTTTGAGTTTCAATATCTCAGCTCAGGAAGGGTCTACAGCCTAAATTTTTGCACCCAGGTCCATGTCTCGTGGCCCTCTATCAGAATCCAGAGTTTTGAGAAGATTGGAGAAACTTTATTTTTCACCCTCCGAAAAAAAAATGTAAGGGGTAACACTGTCATTTTTTTTTCTGGTCAAAATTTTGAGTTTCAATATCTCAGCTCAGGAAGGGTCTACAGCCTAAATTTTTGCACCCAGGTCCATGTCTCGTGGCCCTCTATCAGAATCCAGAGTTTTGAGAAGATTGGAGAAACTTTATTTTTCACCCCCCGAAAAAAAATGTAAGGGGTAACACTGTCATTTTTTTTTTTCTGGTCAAAATTTTGAGTTTCAATATCTCAGCTCTGGAAGGGTCTACAGCCTCAATTTTTGCACCCAGGTCCATGTCTCGTGGCCCTCTATCAGAATCCAGAGTTTTGAGAAGATTGGAGAAACTTTATTTTTCACCCCCCGAAAAAAAATGTAAGGGGTAACACTGTCATTTTTTTTTCTGGTCAAAATTTTGAGTTTCAATATCTCAGCTCTGGAAGGGTCTACAGCCTCGATTTTTGCACCCAGGTCCATGTCTCGTGGCCCTCTATCAGAATCCAGAGTTTTGAGAAGATTTGAGAAACTTTATTTTTCACCCCCCGAAAAAAAATGTAAGGGGTAACACTGTCATTTCTTTTTCTGGTCAAAATTTAGAGTTTCAATATCTCAGCTCAGGAAGGGTCTAGCCTAAATTTTTGCACCCAGGTCCATGTCTCGTGGCCCTCTATCAGAATCCAGAGTTTTGAGAAGATTGGAGAAACTTTATTTTTCACCCCCCGAAAAAAAATGTAAGGGGTAACACTGTCATTTTTTTTTTCTGGTCAAAATTTTGAGTTTCAATATCTCAGCTCTGGAAGGGTCTACAGCCTCAATTTTTGCACCCAGGTCCATGTCTCATGACCCTCTATCAGAATCCAGAGTTTTGAGAAGATTGGAGAAACTTTATTTTTCACCCCCCGAAAAAAAATGTAAGGGGTAACACTGTCATTTTTTTTTCTGGTCAAAATTTTGAGTTTCAATATCTCAGCTCAGGAAGGGTCTACAGCCTAAATTTTTGCACCCAGGTCCATGTCTCGTGGCCCTCTATCAGAATCCAGAGTTTTGAGAAGATTGGAGAAACTTTATTTTTCACCCTACGAAAAAAAATGTAAGGGGTAACACTGTCATTTTTTTTTCTGGTCAAAATTTTGAGTTTCAATATCTCAGCTCAGGAAGGGTCTACAGCCTAAATTTTTGCACCCAGGTCCATGTCTCGTGGCCCTCTATCAGAATCCAGAGTTTTGAGAAGATTGGAGAAACTTTATTTTTCACCCCCCGAAAAAAAATGTAAGGGGTAACACTGTCATTTTTTTTTTCTGGTCAAAATTTTGAGTTTCAATATCTCAGCTCTGGAAGGGTCTACAGCCTCAATTTTTGCACCCAGGTCCATGTCTCGTGGCCCTCTATCAGAATCCAGAGTTTTGAGAAGATTGGAGAAACTTTATTTTTCACCCCCCGAAAAAAAATGTAAGGGGTAACACTGTCATTTTTTTTTTCTGGTCAAAATTTTGAGTTTCAATATCTCAGCTCTGGAATTGTCTACAGCCTCAATTTTTGCACCCAGGTCCATGTCTCAAAGCCCTCTATCAGAATCCAGAGTTTTGAGAAGATTGGAGAAACTTTATTTTTCACCCCCTGAAAAAAAAATGTAAGGGGTAACACTGTCATTTTTTTTTTTCTGGTCAAAATTTTGAGTTTCAATATCTCAGCTCAGGAAGGGTCTACAGCCTAAATTTTTGCACCCAGGTCCATGTCTCGTGGCCCTCTATCAGAATCCAGAGTTTTGAGAAGATTGGAGAAACTTTATTTTTCACCCCCCGAAAAAAAATGTAAGGGGTAACACTGTCATTTTTTTTTCTGGTCAAAATTTTGAGTTTCAATATCTCAGCTCTGGAAGGGTCTACAGCCTCGATTTTTGCACCCAGGTCCATGTCTCGTGGCCCTCTATCAGAATCCAGAGTTTTGAGAAGATTGGAGAAACTTTATTTTTCACCCCCCGAAAAAAAATGTAAGGGGTAACACTGTCATTTTTTTTTTTCTGGTCAAAATTTTGAGTTTCAATATCTCAGCTCAGGAAGGGTCTACAGCCTAAATTTTTGCACCCAGGTCCATGTCTCGTGGCCCTCTATCAGAATCCAGAGTTTTGAGAAGATTGGAGAAACTTTATTTTTCACCCCCCGAAAAAAAATGTAAGGGGTAACACTGTCATTTTTTTTTCTGGTCAAAATTTTGAGTTTCAATATCTCAGCTCTGGAAGGGTCTACAGCCTCAATTTTTGCACCCAGGTCCATGTCTCGTGGCCCTCTATCAGAATCCAGAGTTTTGAGAAGATTGGAGAAACTTTATTTTTCACCCCCGAAAAAAAATGTAAGGGGTAACACTGTCATTTTTTTTTCTGGTCAAAATTTTGAGTTTCAATATCTCAGCTCTGGAAGGGTCTACAGCCTCAATTTTTGCACCCAGGTCCATGTCTCGTGGGCCTCTATCAGAATCCAGAGTTTTGAGAAGATTGGAGAAACTTTATTTTTCACCCCCCGAAAAAAAATGTAAGGGGTAACACTGTCATTTTTTTTTCTGGTCAAAAATTTGAGTTTCAATATCTCAGCTCAGGAAGGGTCTACAGCCTAAATTTTTGCACCCAGGTCCATGTCTCGTGGCCCTCTATCAGAATCCAGAGTTTTGAGAAGATTGGAGAAACTTTATTTTTCACCCCCCGAAAAAAAAATGTAAGGGGTAACACTGTCATTTTTTTTTCTGGTCAAAATTTTGAGTTTCAATATCTCAGCTCTGGAAGGGTCTACAGCCTCAATTTTTGCACCCAGGTCCATGTCTCGTGGCCCTCTATCAGAATCCAGAGTTTTGAGAAGATTGGAGAAACTTTATTTATCACCCCGAAAAAAAAATGTAAGGGGTAACACTGTCATTTTTTTTTTCTGGTCAAAATTTTGAGTTTCAATATCTCAGCTCAGGAAGGGTCTACAGCCTAAATTTTTGCACCCAGGTCCATGTCTCGTGGCCCTCTATCAGAATCCAGAGTTTTGAGAAGATTGGAGAAACTTTATTTTTCACCCCCCGAAAAAAAATGTAAGGGGTAACACTGTCATTTTTTTTTTCTGGTCAAAATTTTGAGTTTCAATATCTCAGCTCTGGAAGGGTCTACAGCCTCAATTTTTGCACCCAGGTCCATGTCTCATGACCCTCTATCAGAATCCAGAGTTTTGAGAAGATTGGAGAAACTTTATTTTTCACCCCCCGAAAAAAAATGTAAGGGGTAACACTGTCATTTTTTTTTCTGGTCAAAATTTTGAGTTTCAATATCTCAGCTCAGGAAGGGTCTACAGCCTAAATTTTTGCACCCAGGTCCATGTCTCGTGGCCCTCTATCAGAATCCAGAGTTTTGAGAAGATTGGAGAAACTTTATTTTTCACCCTCCGAAAAAAAAATGTAAGGGGTAACACTGTCATTTTTTTTTCTGGTCAAAATTTTGAGTTTCAATATCTCAGCTCAGGAAGGGTCTACAGCCTAAATTTTTGCACCCAGGTCCATGTCTCGTGGCCCTCTATCAGAATCCAGAGTTTTGAGAAGATTGGAGAAACTTTATTTTTCACCCCCCGAAAAAAAATGTAAGGGGTAACACTGTCATTTTTTTTTTTCTGGTCAAAATTTTGAGTTTCAATATCTCAGCTCTGGAAGGGTCTACAGCCTCAATTTTTGCACCCAGGTCCATGTCTCGTGGCCCTCTATCAGAATCCAGAGTTTTGAGAAGATTGGAGAAACTTTATTTTTCACCCCCCGAAAAAAAATGTAAGGGGTAACACTGTCATTTTTTTTTCTGGTCAAAATTTTGAGTTTCAATATCTCAGCTCTGGAAGGGTCTACAGCCTCGATTTTTGCACCCAGGTCCATGTCTCGTGGCCCTCTATCAGAATCCAGAGTTTTGAGAAGATTTGAGAAACTTTATTTTTCACCCCCCGAAAAAAAATGTAAGGGGTAACACTGTCATTTCTTTTTCTGGTCAAAATTTAGAGTTTCAATATCTCAGCTCAGGAAGGGTCTAGCCTAAATTTTTGCACCCAGGTCCATGTCTCGTGGCCCTCTATCAGAATCCAGAGTTTTGAGAAGATTGGAGAAACTTTATTTTTCACCCCCCGAAAAAAAATGTAAGGGGTAACACTGTCATTTTTTTTTTCTGGTCAAAATTTTGAGTTTCAATATCTCAGCTCTGGAAGGGTCTACAGCCTCAATTTTTGCACCCAGGTCCATGTCTCGTGGCCCTCTATCAGAATCCAGAGTTTTGAGAAGATTGGAGAAACTTTATTTTTCACCCCCCGAAAAAAAATGTAAGGGGTAACACTGTCATTTTTTTTTCTGGTCAAAAATTTGAGTTTCAATATCTCAGCTCTGGAAGGGTCTACAGCCTCAATTTTTGCACCCAGGTCCATGTCTCGTGGCCCTCTATCAGAATCCAGAGTTTTGAGAAGATTGGAGAAACTTTATTTTTCACCCCCCGAAAAAAAATGTAAGGGGTAACACTGTCATTTTTTTTTTTCTGGTCAAAATTTTGAGTTTCAATATCTCAGCTCTGGAAGTGTCTACAGCCTCAATTTTTGCACCCAGGTCCATGTCTCGTGGCCCTCTATCAGAATCCAGAGTTTTGAGAAGATTGGAGAAACTTTATTTTTCACCCCCCGAAAAAAAATGTAAGGGGTAACACTGTCATTTTTTTTTTCTGGTCAAAATTTTGAGTTTCAATATCTCAGCTCTGGAATAGTCTACAGCCTAAATTTTTGCACCCAGGTCCATGTCTCGTGGCCCTCTATCAGAATCCAGAGTTTTGAGAAGATTGGAGAAACTTTATTTTTCACCCTCCGAAAAAAAATGTAAGGGGTAACACTGTCATTTTTTTTTTCTGGTCAAAATTTTGAGTTTCAATATCTCAGCTCAGGAAGGGTCTACAGCCTAAATTTTTGCACCCAGGTCCATGTCTCGTGGCCCTCTATCAGAATCCAGAGTTTTGAGAAGATTGGAGAAACTTTATTTTTCACCCCCCGAAAAAAAATGTAAGGGGTAACACTGTCATTTTTTTTTCTGGTCAAAATTTTGAGTTTCAATATCTCAGCTCAGGAAGGGTCTACAGCCTCAATTTTTGCACCCAGGTCCATGTCTCGTGGCCCTTTATCAGAATCCAGAGTTTTGAGAAGATTGGAGAAACTTTATTTTTCACCCCCCGAAAAAAAAATGTAAGGGGTAACACTGTCATTTTTTTTTTCTGGTCAAAATTTTGAGTTTCAATATCTCAGCTCTGGAAGGGTCTACAGCCTCAATTTTTGCACCCAGGTCCATGTCTCTTGGCCCTCTATCAGAATCCAGAGTTTTGAGAAGATTGGAGAAACTTTATTTTTCACCCCCCGAAAAAAAATGTAAGGGGTAACACTGTCATTTTTTTTTTTCTGGTCAAAATTTTGAGTTTCAATATCTCAGCTCTGGAATTGTCTACAGCCTCAATTTTTGCACCCAGGTCCATGTCTCAAAGCCCTCTATCAGAATCCAGAGTTTTGAGAAGATTGGAGAAACTTTATTTTTCACCCCCTGAAAAAAAAATGTAAGGGGTAACACTGTCATTTTTTTTTTTCTGGTCAAAATTTTGAGTTTCAATATCTCAGCTCAGGAAGGGTCTACAGCCTAAATTTTTGCACCCAGGTCCATGTCTCGTGGCCCTCTATCAGAATCCAGAGTTTTGAGAAGATTGGAGAAACTTTATTTTTCACCCCCCGAAAAAAAATGTAAGGGGTAACACTGTCATTTTTTTTTCTGGTCAAAATTTTGAGTTTCAATATCTCAGCTCTGGAAGGGTCTACAGCCTCGATTTTTGCACCCAGGTCCATGTCTCGTGGCCCTCTATCAGAATCCAGAGTTTTGAGAAGATTGGAGAAACTTTATTTTTCACCCCCCGAAAAAAAATGTAAGGGGTAACACTGTCATTTTTTTTTTTCTGGTCAAAATTTTGAGTTTCAATATCTCAGCTCAGGAAGGGTCTACAGCCTAAATTTTTGCACCCAGGTCCATGTCTCGTGGCCCTCTATCAGAATCCAGAGTTTTGAGAAGATTGGAGAAACTTTATTTTTCACCCCCCGAAAAAAAATGTAAGGGGTAACACTGTCATTTTTTTTTCTGGTCAAAATTTTGAGTTTCAATATCTCAGCTCTGGAAGGGTCTACAGCCTCAATTTTTGCACCCAGGTCCATGTCTCGTGGCCCTCTATCAGAATCCAGAGTTTTGAGAAGATTGGAGAAACTTTATTTTTCACCCCCCGAAAAAAAATGTAAGGGGTAACACTGTCATTTTTTTTTCTGGTCAAAATTTTGAGTTTCAATATCTCAGCTCTGGAAGGGTCTACAGCCTCAATTTTTGCACCCAGGTCCATGTCTCGTGGCCCTCTATCAGAATCCAGAGTTTTGAGAAGATTGGAGAAACTTTATTTTTCACCCCCCGAAAAAAAATGTAAGGGGTAACACTGTCATTTTTTTTTTCTGGTCAAAAATTTGAGTTTCAATATCTCAGCTCAGGAAGGGTCTACAGCCTAAATTTTTGCACCCAGGTCCATGTCTCGTGGCCCTCTATCAGAATCCAGAGTTTTGAGAAGATTGGAGAAACTTTATTTTTCACCCCCCGAAAAAAAATGTAAGGGGTAACACTGTCATTTTTTTTTCTGGTCAAAATTTTGAGTTTCAATATCTCAGCTCTGGAAGGGTCTACAGCCTCAATTTTTGCACCCAGGTCCATGTCTCGTGGCCCTCTATCAGAATCCAGAGTTTTGAGAAGATTGGAGAAACTTTATTTATCACCCCGAAAAAAAAATGTAAGGGGTAACACTGTCATTTTTTTTTTCTGGTCAAAATTTTGAGTTTCAATATCTCAGCTCAGGAAGGGTCTACAGCCTAAATTTTTGCACCCAGGTCCATGTCTCGTGGCCCTCTATCAGAATCCAGAGTTTTGAGAAGATTGGAGAAACTTTATTTTTCACCCCCCGAAAAAAAAATGTAAGGGGTAACACTGTCATTTTTTTTTTTCTGGTCAAAATTTTGAGTTTCAATATCTCAGCTCTGGAAGGGTCTACAGCCTCAATTTTTGCACCCAGGTCCATGTCTCATGACCCTCTATCAGAATCCAGAGTTTTGAGAAGATTGGAGAAACTTTATTTTTCACCCCCCGAAAAAAAATGTAAGGGGTAACACTGTCATTTTTTTTTCTGGTCAAAATTTTGAGTTTCAATATCTCAGCTCAGGAAGGGTCTACAGCCTAAATTTTTGCACCCAGGTCCATGTCTCGTGGCCCTCTATCAGAATCCAGAGTTTTGAGAAGATTGGAGAAACTTTATTTTTCACCCTCCGAAAAAAAAATGTAAGGGGTAACACTGTCATTTTTTTTTCTGGTCAAAATTTTGAGTTTCAATATCTCAGCTCAGGAAGGGTCTACAGCCTAAATTTTTGCACCCAGGTCCATGTCTCGTGGCCCTCTATCAGAATCCAGAGTTTTGAGAAGATTGGAGAAACTTTATTTTTCACCCCCCGAAAAAAAATGTAAGGGGTAACACTGTCATTTTTTTTTTCTGGTCAAAATTTTGAGTTTCAATATCTCAGCTCTGGAAGGGTCTACAGCCTCAATTTTTGCACCCAGGTCCATGTCTCGTGGCCCTCTATCAGAATCCAGAGTTTTGAGAAGATTGGAGAAACTTTATTTTTCACCCCCCGAAAAAAAATGTAAGGGGTAACACTGTCATTTTTTTTTCTGGTCAAAATTTTGAGTTTCAATATCTCAGCTCTGGAAGGGTCTACAGCCTCGATTTTTGCACCCAGGTCCATGTCTCGTGGCCCTCTATCAGAATCCAGAGTTTTGAGAAGATTTGAGAAACTTTATTTTTCACCCCCCGAAAAAAAATGTAAGGGGTAACACTGTCATTTCTTTTTCTGGTCAAAATTTTGAGTTTCAATATCTCAGCTCAGGAAGGGTCTAGCCTAAATTTTTGCACCCAGGTCCATGTCTCGTGGCCCTCTATCAGAATCCAGAGTTTTGAGAAGATTGGAGAAACTTTATTTTTCACCCCCCGAAAAAAAAATGTAAGGGGTAACACTGTCATTTTTTTTTTCTGGTCAAAATTTTGAGTTTCAATATCTCAGCTCTGGAAGGGTCTACAGTCTCAATTTTTGCACCCAGGTCCATGTCTCGTGGCCCTCTATCAGAATCCAGAGTTTTGAGAAGATTGGAGAAACTTTATTTTTCACCCCCCGAAAAAAAATGTAAGGGGTAACACTGTCATTTTTTTTTTTCTGGTCAAAATTTTGAGTTTCAATATCTCAGCTCTGGAAGGGTCTACAGCCTCAATTTTTGCACCCAGGTCCATGTCTCGTGGCCCTCTATCAGAATCCAGAGTTTTGAGAAGATTGGAGAAACTTTATTTTTCACCCCCCGAAAAAAAATGTAAGGGGTAACACTGTCATTTTTTTTCTGGTCAAAAATTTGAGTTTCAATATCTCAGCTCAGGAAGGGTCTACAGCCTAAATTTTTGCACCCAGGTCCATGTCTCGTGGCCCTCTATCAGAATCCAGAGTTTTGAGAAGATTGGAGAAACTTTATTTTTCACCCCCCGAAAAAAAATGTAAGGGGTAACACTGTCATTTTTTTTTTTCTGGTCAAAATTTTGAGTTTCAATATCTCAGCTCTGGAAGGGTCTACAGCCTCAATTTTTGCACCCAGGTCCATGTCTCGTGGCCCTCTATCAGAATCCAGAGTTTTGAGAAGATTGGAGAAACTTTATTTTTCACCCCCCGAAAAAAAATGTAAGGGGTAACACTGTCATTTTTTTTTTCTGGTCAAAATTTTGAGTTTCAATATCTCAGCTCTGGAAGTGTCTACAGCCTCAATTTTTGCACCCAGGTCCATGTCTCGTGGCCCTCTATCAGAATCCAGAGTTTTGAGAAGATTGGAGAAACTTTATTTTTCACCCCCCGAAAAAAAATGTAAGGGGTAACACTGTCATTTTTTTTTTTCTGGTCAAAATTTTGAGTTTCAATATCTCAGCTCTGGAATAGTCTACAGCCTAAATTTTTGCACCCAGGTCCATGTCTCGTGGCCCTCTATCAGAATCCAGAGTTTTGAGAAGATTGGAGAAACTTTATTTTTCACCCTCCGAAAAAAAATGTAAGGGGTAACACTGTCATTTTTTTTTTTCTGGTCAAAATTTTGAGTTTCAATATCTCAGCTCAGGAAGGGTCTACAGCCTAAATTTTTGCACCCAGGTCCATGTCTCGTGGCCCTCTATCAGAATCCAGAGTTTTGAGAAGATTGGAGAAACTTTATTTTTCACCCCCCGAAAAAAAATGTAAGGGGTAACACTGTCATTTTTTTTTCTGGTCAAAATTTTGAGTTTCAATATCTCAGCTCAGGAAGGGTCTACAGCCTCAATTTTTGCACCCAGGTCCATGTCTCGTGGCCCTTTATCAGAATCCAGAGTTTTGAGAAGATTGGAGAAACTTTATTTTTCACCCCCCGAAAAAAAAATGTAAGGGGTAACACTGTCATTTTTTTTTTCTGGTCAAAATTTTGAGTTTCAATATCTCAGCTCTGGAAGGGTCTACAGCCTCAATTTTTGCACCCAGGTCCATGTCTCGTGGCCCTCTATCAGAATCCAGAGTTTTGAGAAGATTGGAGAAACTTTATTTTTCACCCCCCGAAAAAAAATGTAAGGGGTAACACTGTCATTTTTTTTTCTGGTCAAAATTTTGAGTTTCAATATCTCAGCTCTGGAAGGGTCTACAGCCTAAATTTCTGCACCCAGGTCCATGTCTCGTGGCCCTCTATCAGAATCCAGAGTTTTGAGAAGATTGGAGAAACTTTATTTTTCACCCCCCGAAAAAAATGTAAGGGGTAACACTGTCATTTTTTTTTTCTGGTCAAAATTTTGAGTTTCAATATCTCAGCTCAGGAAGGGTCTACAGCCTAAATTTTTGCACCCAGGTCCATGTCTCGTGGCCCTCTATCAGAATCCAGAGTTTTGAGAAGATTGGAGAAACTTTATTTTTCACCCCCCCCCCCCAAAAAAAAATGTAAGGGGTAACACTGTCATTTTTTTTTCTGGTCAAAATTTTGAGTTTCAATATCTCAGCTCTGGAAGGGTCTACAGCCTAAATTTTTGCACCCAGGTCCATGTCTCGTGGCCCTCTATCAGAATCCAGAGTTTTGAGAAGATTGGAGAAACTTTATTTTTCACCCCCCGAAAAAAAATGTAAGGGGTAACACTGTCATTTTTTTTTTGGTCAAAATTTTGAGTTTCAATATCTCAGCTCTGGAAGGGTCTACAGCCTCAATTTTTGCACCCAGGTCCATGTCTCGTGGCCCTCTATCAGAATCCAGAGTTTTGAGAAGATTGGAGAAACTTTATTTTTCACCCCCCGAAAAAAAATGTAAGGGGTAACACTGTCATTTTTTTTTCTGGTCAAAATTTTGAGTTTCAATATCTCAGCTCAGGAAGGGTCTACAGCCTAAATTTTTGCACCCAGGTCCATGTCTCGTGGCCCTCTATCAGAATCCAGAGTTTTGAGAAGATTGGAGAAACTTTATTTTTCACCCCCCGAAAAAAAATGTAAGGGGTAACACTGTCATTTTTTTTTCTGGTCAAAATTTTGAGTTTCAATATCTCAGCTCTGGAAGGGTCTACAGCCTCAATTTTTGCACCCAGGTCCATGTCTCGTGGCCCTCTATCAGAATCCAGAGTTTTGAGAAGATTGGAGAAACTTTATTTTTCACCCCCCGAAAAAAAATGTAAGGGGTAACACTGTCATTTTTTTTTCTGGTCAAAATTTTGAGTTTCAATATCTCAGCTCTGGAAGGGTCTACAGCCTCATTTTTTGCACCCAGGTCCATGTCTCATGACCCTCTATCAGAATCCAGAGTTTTGAGAAGATTGGAGAAACTTTATTTTTCACCCCCCGAAAAAAAAGTAAGGGGTAACACTGTCATTTTTTTTTTTCTGGTCAAAATTTTGAGTTTCAATATCTCAGCTCAGGAAGGGTCTACAGCCCAAATTTTTGCACCCAGGTCCATGTCTCGTGGCCCTCTATCAGAATCCAGAGTTTTGAGAAGATTGGAGAAACTTTATTTTTCACCCCCCGAAAAAAAATGTAAGGGGTAACACTGTCATTTTTTTTTTCTGGTCAAAATTTTGAGTTTCAATATCTCAGCTCAGGAAGGGTCTACAGCCTAAATTTTTGCACCCAGGTCCATGTCTCGTGGCCCTCTATCAGAATCCAGAGTTTTGAGAAGATTGGAGAAACTTTATTTTTCACACCCCGAAAAAAATGTAAGGGGTAACACTGTCATTTTTTTTTTCTGGTCAAAATTTTGAGTTTCAATATCTCAGCTCTGGAAGGGTCTACAGCCTCAATTTTTGCACCCAGGTCCATGTCTCATGGCCCTCTATCAGAATCCAGAGTTTTGAGAAGATTGGAGAAACTTTATTTTTCACCCCCCGAAAAAAAATGTAAGGGGTAACACTGTCATTTTTTTTTTCTGGTCAAAATTTTGAGTTTCAATATCTCAGCTCTGGAAGGGTCTACAGCCTCAATTTTTGCACCCAGGTCCATGTCTCGTGGCCCTCTATCAGAATCCAGAGTTTTGAGAAGATTGGAGAAACTTTATTTTTCACCCCCCGAAAAAAAATGTAAGGGGTAACACTGTCATTTTTTTTTTCTGGTCAAAATTTTGAGTTTCAATATCTCAGCTCTGGAATAGTCTACAGCCTCAATTTTTGCACCCAGGTCCATGTCTCATGACCCTCTATCAGAATCCAGAGTTTTGAGAAGATTGGAGAAACTTTATTTTTCACCCCCCGAAAAAAAATGTAAGGGGTAACACTGTCATTTTTTTTTCTGGTCAAAATTTTGAATTTCAATATCTCAGCTCAGGAAGGGTCTACAGCCTAAATTTTTGCACCCAGGTCCATGTCTCGTGGCCCTCTATCAGAATCCAGAGTTTTGAGAAGATTGGAGAAACTTTATTTTTCACCCCCCGAAAAAAAATGTAAGGGGTAACACTGTCATTTTTTTTTCTGGTCAAAATTTTGAGTTTCAATATCTCAGCTCAGGAAGGGTCTACAGCCTAAATGTTTGCACCCAGGTCCATGTCTCGTGGCCCTCTATCATAATCCAGAGTTTTGAGAAGATTGGAGAAACTTTATTTTTCACCCTCCGAAAAAAAATGTAAGGGGTAACACTGTCATTTTTTTTTTCTGGTCAAAATTTTGAGTTTCAATATCTCAGCTCTGGAAGGGTCTACAGCCTCAATTTTTGCACCCAGGTCCATGTCTCGTGGCCCTCTATCAGAATCCAGAGTTTTGAGAAGATTGGAGAAACTTTATTTTTCACCCCCCGAAAAAAAATGTAAGGGGTAACACTGTCATTTTTTTTTCTGGTCAAAATTTTGAGTTTCAATATCTCAGCTCTGGAAGGGTCTACAGCCTCAATTTTTGCACCCAGGTCCATGTCTCAAAGCCCTCTATCAGAATCCAGAGTTTTGAGAAGATTGGAGAAACTTTATTTTTCACCCCCCGAAAAAAAATGTAAGGGGTAACACTGTCATTTTTTTTTCTGGTCAAAATTTTGAGTTTCAATATCTCAGCTCAGGAAGGGTCTACAGCCTAAATTTTTGCACCCAGGTCCTTGTCTCGTGGCCCTCTATCAGAATCCAGAGTTTTGAGAGGATTGGAGAAACTTTATTTTTCACCCCCCGAAAAAAAATGTAAGGGGTAACACTGTCAATTTTTTTTTTCTGGTCAAAATTTTGAGTTTCAATATCTCAGCTCTGGAAGGGTCTACAGCCTCAATTTTTGCACCCAGGTCCATGTCTCGTGGCCCTCTATCAGAATCCAGAGTTTTGAGAAGATTGGAGAAACTTTATTTTTCACCCCCCGAAAAAAAATGTAAGGGGTAACACTGTCATTTTTTTTTTTCTGGTCAAAATTTTGAGTTTCAATATCTCAGCTCAGGAAGGGTCTACAGCCTAAATTTTTGCACCCAGGTCCATGTCTCGTGGCCCTCTATCAGAATCCAGAGTTTTGAGAAGATTGGAGAAACTTTATTTTTCACCCCCCGAAAAAAAATGTAAGGGGTAACACTGTCATTTTTTTTTTTCTGGTCAAAATTTTGAGTTTCAATATCTCAGCTCTGGAAGGGTCTACAGCCTCGATTTTTGCACCCAGGTCCATGTCTCGTGGCCCTCTATCAGAATCCAGAGTTTTGAGAAGATTGGAGAAACTTTATTTTTCACCCCCCGAAAAAAAATGTAAGGGGTAACACTGTCATTTTTTTTTCTGGTCAAAATTTTGAGTTTCAATATCTCAGCTCAGGAAGGGTCTACAGCCTAAATTTTTGCACCCAGGTCCATGTCTCGTGGCCCTCTATCAGAATCCAGAGTTTTGAGAGGATTGGAGAAACTTTATTTTTCACCCCCCGAAAAAAAATGTAAGGGGTAACACTGTCATTTTTTTTTTTGGTCAAAATTTTGAGTTTCAATATCTCAGCTCTGGAAGGGTCTACAGCCTCAATTTTTGCACCCAGGTCCATGTCTCATGACCCTCTATCAGAATCCAGAGTTTTGAGAAGATTGGAGAAACTTTATTTTTCACCCCCCGAAAAAAAATGTAAGGGGTAACACTGTCATTTTTTTTTCTGGTCAAAATTTTGAGTTTCAATATCTCAGCTCAGGAAGGGTCTACAGCCTAAATTTTTGCACCCAGGTCCATGTCTCGTGGCCCTCTATCAGAATCCAGAGTTTTGAGAAGATTGGAGAAACTTTATTTTTCACCCCCCCCCCCAAAAAAAAAATGTAAGGGGTAACACTGTCATTTTTTTTTTCTGGTCAAAATTTTGAGTTTCAATATCTCAGCTCTGGAAGGGTCTACAGCCTCAATTTTTGCACCCAGGTCCATGTCTCGTGGCCCTCTATCAGAATCCAGAGTTTTGAGAAAATTGGAGAAACTTTATTTTTCACCCCCCGAAAAAAAATGTAAGGGGTAACACTGTCATTTTTTTTTCTGGTCAAAATTTAGAGTTTCAATATCTCAGCTCTGGAAGGGTCTACAGCCTCAATTTTTGCACCCAGGTCCATGTCTCGTGGCCCTCTATCAGAATCCAGAGTTTTGAGAAGATTGGAGAAACTTTATTTTTCACCCCCCGAAAAAAAATGTAAGGGGTAACACTGTCATTTTTTTTTTCTGGTCAAAATTTTGAGTTTCAATATCTCAGCTCAGGAAGGGTCTACAGCCTAAATTTTTGCACCCAGGTCCATGTCTCGTGGCCCTCTATCAGAATCCAGAGTTTTGAGAGGATTGGAGAAACTTTATTTTTCACCCCCCGAAAAAAAATGTAAGGGG
Source organism: Cyprinella venusta (assembly GCA_038021265.1). Classification (NCBI taxonomy): domain Eukaryota; kingdom Metazoa; phylum Chordata; class Actinopteri; order Cypriniformes; family Leuciscidae; genus Cyprinella; species Cyprinella venusta. Next base: position 25,624,400 of record CM075863.1, read on the forward strand.
TAACACTGTCATTTTTTTTTTCTGGTCAAAATTTTGAGTTTCAATATATCAGCTCAGGAAGGGTCTACAGCCTAAATTTATGCACCCAGGTCCATGTCTCGTGGCCCTCTATCAGAATCCAGAGTTTTGAGAAGATTTGAGAAACTTAATTTTTCACCCCCCGAAAAAAAACGTAAGGGGTAACACTGTCATTTTTTTTTCTGGTCAAAATTTTGAGTTTCAATATCTCAGCTCAGGAAGGGTCTACAGCCTAAATTTTTGCACCCAGGTCCTTGTCTCGTGGCCCTCTATCAGAATCCAGAGTTTTGAAAGGATTGGAGAAACTTTATTTTTCACCCCCCGAAAAAAAATGTAAGGGGTAACACTGTCATTTTTTTTTTCTGGTCAAAATTTTGAGTTTCAATATCTCAGCTCTGGAAGGGTCTACAGCCTCAATTTTTGCACCCAGGTCCATGTCTCGTGGCCCTCTATCAGAATCCAGAGTTTTGAGAAGATTGGAGAAACTTTATTTTTCACCCCCCGAAAAAAATGTAAGGGGTAACACTGTCATTTTTTTTTCTGGTCAAAATTTTGAGTTTCAATATCTCAGCTCAGGAAGGGTCTAAAGCCTCAATTTTTGCACCCAGGTCCATGTCTCGTGGCCCTCTATCAGAATCCAGAGTTTTGAGAAGATTGGAGAAACTTTATTTTTCACCCCCCGAAAAAAAATGTAAGGGGTAACACTGTCATTTTTTTTTCTGGTCAAAATTTTGAGTTTCAATATCTCAGCTCTGGAAGGGTCTACAGCCTCGATTTTTGCACCCAGGTCCATGTCTCGTGGCCCTCTATCAGAATCCAGAGTTTTGAGAAGATTGGAGAAACTTTATTTTTCACCCCCCGAAAAAAAATGTAAGGGGTAACACTGTCATTTTTTTTTCTGGTCAAAATTTTGAGTTTCAATATCTCAGCTCAAGAAGGGTCTACAGCCTAAATTTTTGCACCCAGGTCCATGTCTCGTGGCCCTCTATCAGAATCCAGAGTTTTGAGAGGATTGGAGAAACTTTATTTTTCACCCCCCGAAAAAAAATGTAAGGGGTAACACTGTCATTTTTTTTTTGGTCAAAATTTTGAGTTTCAATATCTCAGCTCTGGAAGGGTCTACAGCCTCAATTTTTGGACCCAGGTCCATGTCTCATGGCCCTCTATCAGAATCCAGAGTTTTGAGAAGATTGGAGAAACTTTATTTTTCACCCCCCGAAAAAAAATGTAAGGGGTAACACTGTCATTTTTTTTTCTGGTCAAAATTTTGAGTTTCAATATCTCAGCTCAGGAAGGGTCTACAGCCTAAATTTTTGCACCCAGGTCCATGTCTCGTGGCCCTCTATCAGAATCCAGAGTTTTGAGAAGATTGGAGAAACTTTATTTTTCAGCCCCCCCGAAAAAAAATGTAAGGGGTAACACTGTCATTTTTTTTTTCTGGTCAAAATTTTGAGTTTCAATATCTCAGCTATGGAAGGGTCTACAGCCTCAATTTTTGCACCCAGGTCCATGTCTCATGGCCCTCTATCAGAATCCAGAGTTTTGAGAAGATTGGAGAAACTTTATTTTTCACCCCCCGAAAAAAAATGTAAGGGGTAACACTGTCATTTTTTTTTTTCTGGTCAAAATTTTGAGTTTCAATATCTCAGCTCTGGAAGGGTCTACAGCCTCAATTTTTGCACCCAGGTCCATGTCTCGTGGCCCTCTATCAGAATCCAGAGTTTTGAGAAGATTGGAGAAACTTTATTTTTCACCCCCCGAAAAAAAATGTAAGGGGTAACACTGTCATTTTTTTTTCTGGTCAAAAATTTGAGTTTCAATATCTCAGCTCAGGAAGGGTCTACAGCCTAAATTTTTGCACCCAGGTCCATGTCTCGTGGCCCTCTATCAGAATCCAGAGTTTTGAGAAGATTGGAGAAACTTTATTTTTCACCCCCCGAAAAAAAATGTAAGGGGTAACACTGTCATTTTTTTTTTCTGGTCAAAATTTTGAGTTTCAATATCTCAGCTCTGGAAGGGTCTACAGCCTCAATTTTTGCACCCAGGTCCATGTCTCGTGGCCCTCTATCAGAATCCAGAGTTTTGAGAAGATTGGAGAAACTTTATTTTTCACCCCCCCAAAAAAAAATGTAAGGGGTAACACTGTCATTTTTTTTTTCTGGTCAAAATTTTGAGTTTCAATATCTCAGCTCTGGAAGGGTCTACAGCCTCAATTTTTGCACCCAGGTCCATATCTCGTGGCCCTCTATCAGAATCCAGAGTTTTGAGAAGATTGGAGAAACTTTATTTTTCACCCCCCGAAAAAAAATGTAAGGGGTAACACTGTCATTTTTTTTTCTGGTCAAAATTTTGAGTTTCAATATCTCAGCTCTGGAATAGTCTACAGCCTCAATTTTTGCACCCAGGTCCATGTCTCGTGGCCCTCTATCAGAATCCAGAGTTTTGAGAAGATTGGAGAAACTTTATTTTTCACCCCCCGAAAAAAAAATGTAAGGGGTAACACTGTCATTTTTTTTTTCTGGTCAAAATTTTGAGTTTCAATATCTCAGCTCAGGAAGGGTCTACAGCCTAAATTTTTGCACCCAGGTCCATGTCTCGTGGCCCTCTATCAGAATCCAGAGTTTTGAGAAGATTGGAGAAACTTTATTTTTCACCCTCCGAAAAAAAATGTAAGGGGTAACACTGTCATTTTTTTTTCTGGTCAAAATTTTGAGTTTCAATATCTCAGCTCAGGAAGGGTCTACAGCCTAAATTTTTGCACCCAGGTCCATGTCTCGTGGCCCTCTATCAGAATCCAGAGTTTTGAGAAGATTGGAGAAACTTTATTTTTCACCCCCCGAAAAAAAATGTAAGGGGTAACACTGTCATTTTTTTTCTGGTCAAAATTTTGAGTTTCAATATCTCAGCTCAGGAAGGGTCTACAGCCTCAATTTTTGCACCCAGGTCCATGTCTCGTGGCCCTCTATCAGAATCCAGAGTTTTGAGAAGATTTGAGAAACTTTATTTTTCACCCTCCGAAAAAAAATGTAAGGGGTAACACTGTCATTTTTTTTTCTGGTCAAAATTTAGAGTTTCAATATCTCAGCTCTGGAAGGGTCTACAGCCTAATTTTTTTGCACCCAGGTCCATGTCTCGTGGCCCTCTATCAGAATCCAGAGTTTTGAGAAGATTGGAGAAACTTTATTTTTCACCCCCCGAAAAAAAATGTAAGGGGTAACACTGTCATTTTTTTTTTCTGGTCAAAATTTTGAGTTTCAATATCTCAGCTCTGGAAGGGTCTACAGCCTCAATTTTTGCACCCAGGTCCATGTGTCATGGCCCTCTATCAGAATCCAGAGTTTTGAGAAGATTGGAGAAACTTTATTTTTCACCCCCCGAAAAAAAATGTAAGGGGTAACACTGTCATTTTTTTTTTTCTGGTCAAAATTTTGAGTTTCAATATCTCAGCTCAGGAAGGGTCTACAGCCTAAATTTTTGCACCCAGGTCCATGTCTCATGGCCCTCTATCAGAATCCAGAGTTTTGAGAAGATTGGAGAAACTTTATTTTTCACCCCCCGAAAAAAAAATGTAAGGGGTAACACTGTCATTTTTTTTTCTGGTCAAAATTTTGAGTTTCAATATCTCAGCTCTGGAAGGGTCTACAGCCTAAATTTTTGCACCCAGGTCCATGTCTCGTGGCCCTCTATCAGAATCCAGAGTTTTGAGAAGATTGGAGAAACTTTATTTTTCACCCCCCGAAAAAAAATGTAAGGGGTAACACTGTCATTTTTTTTTCTGGTCAAAATTTTGAGTTTCAATATCTCAGCTCAGGAAGGGTCTACAGCCTAAATTTTTGCACCCAGGTCCATGTCTCGTGGCCCTCTATCAGAATCCAGAGTTTTGAGAAGATTGGAGAAACTTTATTTTTCACCCCCCGAAAAAAAATGTAAGGGGTAACACTGTCATTTTTTTTTTCTGGTCAAAATTTTGAGTTTCAATATCTCAGCTCTGGAATGGTCTACAGCCTCAATTTTTGCACCCAGGTCCATGTCTCATGGCCCTCTATCAGAATCCAGAGTTTTGAGAAGATTGGAGAAACTTTATTTTTCACCCCCCCGAAAAAAAATGTAAGGGGTAACACTGTCATTTTTTTTTTCTGGTCAAAATTTTGAGTTTCAATATCTCAGCTCTGGAAGGGTCTAAAGCCTCAATTTTTGCACCCAGGTCCATGTCTCGTGGCCCTCTATCAGAATCCAGAGTTTTGAGAAGATTGGAGAAACTTTATTTTTCACCCCCCGAAAAAAAATGTAAGGGGTAACACTGTCATTTTTTTTTTTCTGGTTAAAATTTTGAGTTTCAATATCTCAGCTCTGGAAGGGTCTACAGCCTAAATTTTTGCACCCAGGTCCATGTCTCATGGCCCTCTATCAGAATCCAGAGTTTTGAGAAGATTGGAGAAACTTTATTTTTCACCCCCCGAAAAAAAATGTAAGGGGTAACACTGTCATTTTTTTTCTGGTCAAAATTTTGAGTTTCAATATCTCAGCTCAGGAAGGGTCTACAGCCTAAATTTTTGCACCCAGGTCCATGTCTCGTGGCCCTCTATCAGAATCCAGAGTTTTGAGAAGATTGGAGAAACTTTATTTTTCACCCCCCGAAAAAAAATGTAAGGGGTAACACTGTCATTTTTTTTTCTGGTCAAAATTTTGAGTTTCAATATCTCAGCTCTGGAAGGGTCTACAGCCTCAATTTTTGCACCCAGGTCCATGTCTCGTGGCCCTCTATCAGAATCCAGAGTTTTGAGAAGATTGGAGAAACTTTATTTATCACCCCGAAAAAAAATGTAAGGGGTAACACTGTCATTTTTTTTTTCTGGTCAAAATTTTGAGTTTCAATATCTCAGCTCAGGAAGGGTCTACAGCCTAAATTTTTGCACCCAGGTCCATGTCTCGTGGCCCTCTATCAGAATCCAGAGTTTTGAGAAGATTGGAGAAACTTTATTTTTCACCCCCCGAAAAAAAATGTAAGGGGTAACACTGTCATTTTTTTTTCTGGTCAAAATTTTGAGTTTCAATATCTCAGCTCTGGAAGGGTCTACAGCCTCAATTTTTGCACCCAGGTCCATGTCTCATGACCCTCTATCAGAATCCAGAGTTTTGAGAAGATTGGAGAAACTTTATTTTTCACCCCCCGAAAAAAAATGTAAGGGGTAACACTGTCATTTTTTTTTCTGGTCAAAATTTTGAGTTTCAATATCTCAGCTCAGGAAGGGTCTACAGCCTAAATTTTTGCACCCAGGTCCATGTCTCGTGGCCCTCTATCAGAATCCAGAGTTTTGAGAAGATTGGAGAAACTTTATTTTTCACCCTCCGAAAAAAAAAATGTAAGGGGTAACACTGTCATTTTTTTTTCTGGTCAAAATTTTGAGTTTCAATATCTCAGCTCAGGAAGGGTCTACAGCCTAAATTTTTGCACCCAGGTCCATGTCTCGTGGCCCTCTATCAGAATCCAGAGTTTTGAGAAGATTGGAGAAACTTTATTTTTCACCCCCCGAAAAAAAATGTAAGGGGTAACACTGTCATTTTTTTTTTCTGGTCAAAATTTTGAGTTTCAATATCTCAGCTCTGGAAGGGTCTACAGCCTCAATTTTTGCACCCAGGTCCATGTCTCGTGGCCCTCTATCAGAATCCAGAGTTTTGAGAAGATTGGAGAAACTTTATTTTTCACCCCCCGAAAAAAATGTAAGGGGTAACACTGTCATTTTTTTTTTCTGGTCAAAATTTTGAGTTTCAATATCTCAGCTCTGGAATTGTCTACAGCCTCAATTTTTGCACCCAGGTCCATGTCTCAAAGCCCTCTATCAGAATCCAGAGTTTTGAGAAGATTGGAGAAACTTTATTTTTCACCCCCTGAAAAAAAAAATGTAAGGGGTAACACTGTCATTTTTTTTTTTCTGGTCAAAATTTTGAGTTTCAATATCTCAGCTCAGGAAGGGTCTACAGCCTAAATTTTTGCACCCAGGTCCATGTCTCGTGGCCCTCTATCAGAATCCAGAGTTTTGAGAAGATTGGAGAAACTTTATTTTTCACCCCCCGAAAAAAAATGTAAGGGGTAACACTGTCATTTTTTTTTCTGGTCAAAATTTTGAGTTTCAATATCTCAGCTCTGGAAGGGTCTACAGCCTCGATTTTTGCACCCAGGTCCATGTCTCGTGGCCCTCTATCAGAATCCAGAGTTTTGAGAAGATTGGAGAAACTTTATTTTTCACCCCCCGAAAAAAATGTAAGGGGTAACACTGTCATTTTTTTTTCTGGTCAAAATTTTGAGTTTCAATATCTCAGCTCAGGAAGGGTCTACAGCCTAAATTTTTGCACCCAGGTCCATGTCTCGTGGCCCTCTATCAGAATCCAGAGTTTTGAGAAGATTGGAGAAACTTTATTTTTCACCCCCCGAAAAAAAATGTAAGGGGTAACACTGTCATTTTTTTTTCTGGTCAAAATTTTGAGTTTCAATATCTCAGCTCTGGAAGGGTCTACAGCCTCAATTTTTGCACCCAGGTCCATGTCTCGTGGCCCTCTATCAGAATCCAGAGTTTTGAGAAGATTGGAGAAACTTTATTTTTCACCCCCCGAAAAAAAATGTAAGGGGTAACACTGTCATTTTTTTTTCTGGTCAAAATTTTGAGTTTCAATATCTCAGCTCTGGAAGGGTCTACAGCCTCAATTTTTGCACCCAGGTCCATGTCTCGTGGCCCTCTATCAGAATCCAGAGTTTTGAGAAGATTGGAGAAACTTTATTTTTCACCCCCCGAAAAAAAATGTAAGGGGTAACACTGTCATTTTTTTTTCTGGTCAAAAATTTGAGTTTCAATATCTCAGCTCAGGAAGGGTCTACAGCCTAAATTTTTGCACCCAGGTCCATGTCTCGTGGCCCTCTATCAGAATCCAGAGTTTTGAGAAGATTGGAGAAACTTTATTTTTCACCCCCCGAAAAAAAATGTAAGGGGTAACACTGTCATTTTTTTTTCTGGTCAAAATTTTGAGTTTCAATATCTCAGCTCTGGAAGGGTCTACAGCCTCAATTTTTGCACCCAGGTCCATGTCTCATGACCCTCTATCAGAATCCAGAGTTTTGAGAAGATTGGAGAAACTTTATTTTTCACCCCCCGAAAAAAAATGTAAGGGGTAACACTGTCATTTTTTTTTCTGGTCAAAATTTTGAGTTTCAATATCTCAGCTCAGGAAGGGTCTACAGCCTAAATTTTTGCACCCAGGTCCATGTCTCGTGGCCCTCTATCAGAATCCAGAGTTTTGAGAAGATTGGAGAAACTTTATTTTTCACCCTCCGAAAAAAAAATGTAAGGGGTAACACTGTCATTTTTTTTTCTGGTCAAAATTTTGAGTTTCAATATCTCAGCTCAGGAAGGGTCTACAGCCTAAATTTTTGCACCCAGGTCCATGTCTCGTGGCCCTCTATCAGAATCCAGAGTTTTGAGAAGATTGGAGAAACTTTATTTTTCACCCCCCGAAAAAAAATGTAAGGGGTAACACTGTCATTTTTTTTTTCTGGTCAAAATTTTGAGTTTCAATATCTCAGCTCTGGAAGGGTCTACAGCCTCAATTTTTGCACCCAGGTCCATGTCTCGTGGCCCTCTATCAGAATCCAGAGTTTTGAGAAGATTGGAGAAACTTTATTTTTCACCCCCCGAAAAAAAATGTAAGGGGTAACACTGTCATTTTTTTTTCTGGTCAAAATTTTGAGTTTCAATATCTCAGCTCTGGAAGGGTCTACAGCCTCGATTTTTGCACCCAGGTCCATGTCTCGTGGCCCTCTATCAGAATCCAGAGTTTTGAGAAGATTTGAGAAACTTTATTTTTCACCCCCCGAAAAAAAATGTAAGGGGTAACACTGTCATTTCTTTTTCTGGTCAAAATTTTGAGTTTCAATATCTCAGCTCAGGAAGGGTCTAGCCTAAATTTTTGCACCCAGGTCCATGTCTCGTGGCCCTCTATCAGAATCCAGAGTTTTGAGAAGATTGGAGAAACTTTATTTTTCACCCCCCGAAAAAAAATGTAAGGGTTAACACTGTCATTTTTTTTTCTGGTCAAAATTTTGAGTTTCAATATCTCAGCTCTGGAAGGGTCTACAGTCTCAATTTTTGCACCCAGGTCCATGTCTCGTGGCCCTCTATCAGAATCCAGAGTTTTGAGAAGATTGGAGAAACTTTATTTTTCACCCCCCGAAAAAAAATGTAAGGGGTAACACTGTCATTTTTTTTTTCTGGTCAAAATTTTGAGTTTCAATATCTCAGCTCTGGAAGGGTCTACAGCCTCAATTTTTGCACCCAGGTCCATGTCTCGTGGCCCTCTATCAGAATCCAGAGTTTTGAGAAGATTGGAGAAACTTTATTTTTCACCCCCCGAAAAAAAATGTAAGGGGTAACACTGTCATTTTTTTTTCTGGTCAAAAATTTGAGTTTCAATATCTCAGCTCAGGAAGGGTCTACAGCCTAAATTTTTGCACCCAGGTCCATGTCTCGTGGCCCTCTATCAGAATCCAGAGTTTTGAGAAGATTGGAGAAACTTTATTTTTCACCCCCCGAAAAAAAATGTAAGGGGTAACACTGTCATTTTTTTTTTCTGGTCAAAATTTTGAGTTTCAATATCTCAGCTCTGGAAGGGTCTACAGCCTCAATTTTTGCACCCAGGTCCATGTCTCGTGGCCCTCTATCAGAATCCAGAGTTTTGAGAAGATTGGAGAAACTTTATTTTTCACCCCCCGAAAAAAAATGTAAGGGGTAACACTGTCATTTTTTTTTTCTGGTCAAAATTTTGAGTTTCAATATCTCAGCTCTGGAATAGTCTACAGCCTAAATTTTTGCACCCAGGTCCATGTCTCGTGGCCCTCTATCAGAATCCAGAGTTTTGAGAAGATTGGAGAAACTTTATTTTTCACCCTCCGAAAAAAAATGTAAGGGGTAACACTGTCATTTTTTTTTTCTGGTCAAAATTTTGAGTTTCAATATCTCAGCTCAGGAAGGGTCTACAGCCTAAATTTTTGCACCCAGGTCCATGTCTCGTGGCCCTCTATCAGAATCCAGAGTTTTGAGAAGATTGGAGAAACTTTATTTTTCACCCCCCGAAAAAAAATGTAAGGGGTAACACTGTCATTTTTTTTTCTGGTCAAAATTTTGAGTTTCAATATCTCAGCTCAGGAAGGGTCTACAGCCTCAATTTTTGCACCCAGGTCCATGTCTCGTGGCCCTTTATCAGAATCCAGAGTTTTGAGAAGATTGGAGAAACTTTATTTTTCACCCCCCGAAAAAAAAATGTAAGGGGTAACACTGTCATTTTTTTTTTCTGGTCAAAATTTTGAGTTTCAATATCTCAGCTCTGGAAGGGTCTACAGCCTCAATTTTTGCACCCAGGTCCATGTCTCGTGGCCCTCTATCAGAATCCAGAGTTTTGAGAAGATTGGAGAAACTTTATTTTTCACCCCCCGAAAAAAAATGTAAGGGGTAACACTGTCATTTTTTTTTCTGGTCAAAATTTTGAGTTTCAATATCTCAGCTCTGGAAGGGTCTACAGCCTAAATTTCTGCACCCAGGTCCATGTCTCGTGGCCCTCTATCAGAATCCAGAGTTTTGAGAAGATTGGAGAAACTTTATTTTTCACCCCCCGAAAAAAAATGTAAGGGGTAACACTGTCATTTTTTTTTTTCTGGTCAAAATTTTGAGTTTCAATATCTCAGCTCAGGAAGGGTCTACAGCCTAAATTTTTGCACCCAGGTCCATGTCTCGTGGCCCTCTATCAGAATCCAGAGTTTTGAGAAGATTGGAGAAACTTTATTTTTCACCCCCCCCCCCCCCAAAAAAAAAAATGTAAGGGGTAACACTGTCATTTTTTTTTTTCTGGTCAAAATTTTGAGTTTCAATATCTCAGCTCAGGAAGGGTCTACAGCCTAAATTTTTGCACCCAGGTCCATGTCTCGTGGCCCTCTATCAGAATCCAGAGTTTTGAGAAGATTGGAGAAACTTTATTTTTCACCCCCCGAAAAAAAATGTAAGGGGTAACACTGTCATTTTTTTTCTGGTCAAAATTTTGAGTTTCAATATCTCAGCTCTGGAAGGGTCTACAGCCTCAATTTTTGCACCCAGGTCCATGTCTCGTGGCCCTCTATCAGAATCCAGAGTTTTGAGAAGATTGGAGAAACTTTATTTTTCACCCCCCGAAAAAAAATGTAAGGGGTAACACTGTCATTTTTTTTTTTCTGGTCAAAATTTTGAGTTTCAATATCTCAGCTCTGGAAGGGTCTACAGCCTCAATTTTTGCACCCAGGTCCATGTCTCGTGGCCCTCTATCAGAATCCAGAGTTTTGAGAAGATTGGAGAAACTTTATTTTTCACCCCCCGAAAAAAAATGTAAGGGGTAACACTGTCATTTTTTTTTTCTGGTCAAAATTTTGAGTTTCAATATCTCAGCTCAGGAAGGGTCTACAGCCTAAATTTTTGCACCCAGGTCCATGTCTCGTGGCCCTCTATCAGAATCCAGAGTTTTGAGAAGATTGGAGAAACTTTATTTTTCACCCCCCGAAAAAAAATGTAAGGGGTAACACTGTCATTTTTTTTTCTGGTCAAAATTTGAGTTTCAATATCTCAGCTCTGGAAGGGTCTACAGCCTCAATTTTTGCACCCAGGTCCATGTCTCGTGGCCCTCTATCAGAATCCAGAGTTTTGAGAAGATTGGAGAAACTTTATTTTTCACCCCCCGAAAAAAAATGTAAGGGGTAACACTGTCATTTTTTTTTCTGGTCAAAATTTTGAGTTTCAATATCTCAGCTCTGGAAGGGTCTACAGCCTCATTTTTTGCACCCAGGTCCATGTCTCATGACCCTCTATCAGAATCCAGAGTTTTGAGAAGATTGGAGAAACTTTATTTTTCACCCCCCGAAAAAAAATGTAAGGGGTAACACTGTCATTTTTTTTTCTGGTCAAAATTTTGAGTTTCAATATCTCAGCTCAGGAAGGGTCTACAGCCCAAATTTTTGCACCCAGGTCCATGTCTCGTGGCCCTCTATCAGAATCCAGAGTTTTGAGAAGATTGGAGAAACTTTATTTTTCACCCCCCGAAAAAAAATGTAAGGGGTAACGCTGTCATTTTTTTTTCTGGTCAAAATTTTGAGTTTCAATATCTCAGCTCAGGAAGGGTCTACAGCCTAAATTTTTGCACCCAGGTCCATGTCTCGTGGCCCTCTATCAGAATCCAGAGTTTTGAGAAGATTGGAGAAACTTTATTTTTCACACCCCGAAAAAAATGTAAGGGGTAACACTGTCATTTTTTTTTTCTGGTCAAAATTTTGAGTTTCAATATCTCAGCTCTGGAAGGGTCTACAGCCTCAATTTTTGCACCCAGGTCCATGTCTCATGGCCCTCTATCAGAATCCAGAGTTTTGAGAAGATTGGAGAAACTTTATTTTTCACCCCCCGAAAAAAAATGTAAGGGGTAACACTGTCATTTTTTTTTTCTGGTCAAAATTTTGAGTTTCAATATCTCAGCTCTGGAAGGGTCTACAGCCTCAATTTTTGCACCCAGGTCCATGTCTCGTGGCCCTCTATCAGAATCCAGAGTTTTGAGAAGATTGGAGAAACTTTATTTTTCACCCCGCGAAAAAAAATGTAAGGGGTAACACTGTCATTTTTTTTTTCTGGTCAAAATTTTGAGTTTCAATATCTCAGCTCTGGAATAGTCTACAGCCTCAATTTTTGCACCCAGGTCCATGTCTCATGACCCTCTATCAGAATCCAGAGTTTTGAGAAGATTGGAGAAACTTTATTTTTCACCCCCCGAAAAAAAATGTAAGGGGTAACACTGTCATTTTTTTTTCTGGTCAAAATTTTGAATTTCAATATCTCAGCTCAGGAAGGGTCTACAGCCTAAATTTTTGCACCCAGGTCCATGTCTCGTGGCCCTCTATCAGAATCCAGAGTTTTGAGAAGATTGGAGAAACTTTATTTTTCACCCCCCGAAAAAAAATGTAAGGGGTAACACTGTCATTTTTTTTTCTGGTCAAAATTTTGAGTTTCAATATCTCAGCTCAGGAAGGGTCTACAGCCTAAATGTTTGCACCCAGGTCCATGTCTCGTGGCCCTCTATCATAATCCAGAGTTTTGAGAAGATTGGAGAAACTTTATTTTTCACCCTCCGAAAAAAAATGTAAGGGGTAACACTGTCATTTTTTTTTTCTGGTCAAAATTTTGAGTTTCAATATCTCAGCTCTGGAAGGGTCTACAGCCTCAATTTTTGCACCCAGGTCCATGTCTCGTGGCCCTCTATCAGAATCCAGAGTTTTGAGAAGATTGGAGAAACTTTATTTTTCACCCCCCGAAAAAAAATGTAAGGGGTAACACTGTCATTTTTTTTTCTGGTCAAAATTTTGAGTTTCAATATCTCAGCTCTGGAAGGGTCTACAGCCTCAATTTTTGCACCCAGGTCCATGTCTCAAAGCCCTCTATCAGAATCCAGAGTTTTGAGAAGATTGGAGAAACTTTATTTTTCACCCCCCGAAAAAAAATGTAAGGGGTAACACTGTCATTTTTTTTTTCTGGTCAAAATTTTGAGTTTCAATATCTCAGCTCAGGAAGGGTCTACAGCCTAAATTTCTGCACCCAGGTCCATGTCTCGTGGCCCTCTATCAGAATCCAGAGTTTTGAGAAGATTGGAGAAACTTTATTTTTCACCCCCCCCCCCCAAAAAAAAATGTAAGGGGTAACACTGTCATTTTTTTTTCTGGTCAAAATTTTGAGTTTCAATATCTCAGCTCTGGAAGGGTCTACAGCCTAAATTTTTGCACCCAGGTCCATGTCTCGTGGCCCTCTATCAGAATCCAGAGTTTTGAGAAGATTGGAGAACCTTTATTTTTCACCCCCCGAAAAAAAATGTAAGGGGTAACACTGTCATTTTTTTTTTCTGGTCAAAATTTAGAGTTTCAATATCTCAGCTCTGGAAGGGTCTACAGCCTCAATTTTTGCACCCAGGTCCATGTCTCGTGGCCCTCTATCAGAATCCAGAGTTTTGAGAAGATTGGAGAAACTTTATTTTTCACCCCCCGAAAAAAAAATGTAAGGGGTAACACTGTCATTCTTTTTTTCTGGTCAAAATTTTGAGTTTCAATATCTCAGCTCAGGAAGGGTCTACAGCCTAAATTTTTGCACCCAGGTCCATGTCTCGTGGCCCTCTATCAGAATCCAGAGTTTTGAGAAGATTGGAAAAACTTTATTTTTCACCCCCCCCCCCCCCCCCAAAAAAAAAAAATGTAAGGGGTAACACTGTCATTTTTTTTTTTTCTGGTCAAAATTTTGCGTTTCAATATCTCAGCTCTGGAAGGGTCTACAGCCTAAATTTTTGCACGCAGGTCCATGTCTCGTGGCCCTCTATCAGAATCCAGAGTTTTGAGAAGATTGGAGAAACTTTATTTTTCACCCCCCGAAAAAAAATGTAAGGGGTAACACTGTCATTTTTTTTTTCTGGTCAAAATTTTGAGTTTCAATATCTCAGCTCTGGAAGGGTCTACAGCCTCAATTTTTGCACCCAGGTCCATGTCTCGTGGCCCTCTATCAGAATCCAGAGTTTTGAGAAGATTGGAGAAACTTTATTTTTCACCCCCCGAAAAAAAATGTAAGGGGTAACACTGTCATTTTTTTTTCTGGTCAAAATTTTGAGTTTCAATATCTCAGCTCTGGAAGGGTCTACAGCCTCAATTTTTGCACCCAGGTCCATGTCTCATGACCCTCTATCAGAATCCAGAGTTTTGAGAAGATTGGAGAAACTTTATTTTTCACCCCCCGAAAAAAAATGTAAGGGGTAACACTGTCATTTTTTTTTCTGGTCAAAATTTTGAGTTTCAATATCTCAGCTCAGGAAGGGTCTACAGCCTCAATTTTTGCACCCAGGTCCATGTCTCGTGGCCCTCTATCAGAATCCAGAGTTTTGAGAAGATTGGAGAAACTTTATTTTTCACCCCCCCCCCGAAAAAAATGTAAGGGGTAACACTGTCATTTTTTTTTTCTGGTCAAAATTTTGAGTTTCAATATCTCAGCTCAGGAAGGGTCTACAGCCTAAATTTTTGCACCCAGGTCCATGTCTCGTGGCCCTCTATCAGAATCCAGAGTTTTGAGAAGATTGGAGAAACTTTATTTTTCACCCCCCGAAAAAAAATGTAAGGGGTAACACTGTCATTTTTTTTTCTGGTCAAAATTTTGAGTTTCAATATCTCAGCTCTGGAAGGGTCTACAGCCTCAATTTTTGCACCCAGGTCCATGTCTCGTGGCCCTCTATCAGAATCCAGAGTTTTGAGAAGATTGGAGAAACTTTATTTTTCACCCCCCGAAAAAAAATGTAAGGGGTAACACTGTCATTTTTTTTTTCTGGTCAAAATTTTGAGTTTCAATATCTCAGCTCAGGAAGGGTCTACAGCCTAAATTTTTGCACCCAGGTCCATGTCTCGTGGCCCTCTATCAGAATCCAGAGTTTTGAGAAGATTGGAGAAACTTTATTTTTCACCCCCCGAAAAAAAATGTAAGGGGTAACACTGTCATTTTTTTTTCTGGTCAAAATTTTGAGTTTCAATATCTCAGCTCTGGAAGGGTCTACAGGCTCAATTTTTGCACCCAGGTCCATGTCTCGTGGCCCTCTATCAGAATCCAGAGTTTTGAGAAGATTGGAGAAACTTTATTTTTCACCCCCCGAAAAAAAATGTAAGGGGTAACACTGTCATTTTTTTTCTGGTCAAAATTTTGAGTTTCAATATCTCAGCTCTGGAAGGGTCTACAGCCTCAATTTTTGCACCCAGGTCCATGTCTCATGACCCTCTATCAGAATCCAGAGTTTTGAGAAGATTGGAGAAACTTTATTTTTCACCCCCCGAAAAAAAATGTAAGGGGTAACACTGTCATTTTTTTTTTTCTGGTCAAAATTTTGAGTTTCAATATCTCAGCTCTGGAAGGGTCTACAGCCTCAATTTTTGCACCCAGGTCCATGTCTCGTGGCCCTCTATCAGAATCCAGAGTTTTGAGAAGATTGGAGAAACTTTATTTTTCACCCCCCGAAAAAAAATGTAAGGGGTAACACTCTCATTTTTTTTTTCTGGTCAAAATTTTGAGTTTCAATATCTCAGCTCTGGAAGGGTCTACAGCCTCAATTTTTACACCCAGGTCCATGTCTCATGGCCCTCTATCAGAATCCAGAGTTTTGAGAAGATTGGAGAAACTTTATTTTTCACCCCCCGAAAAAAAATGTAAGGGGTAACACTGTCATTTTTTTTTTCTGGTCAAAATTTTGAGTTTCAATATCTCAGCTCAGGAAGGGTCTACAGCCTAAATTTTTGCACCCAGGTCCATGTCTCGTGGCCCTCTATCAGAATCCAGAGTTTTGAGAGGATTGGAGAAACTTTATTTTTCACCCCCCGAAAAAAAATGTAAGGGGTAACACTGTCATTTTTTTTTTCTGGTCAAAATTTTGAGTTTCAATATCTCAGCTCTGGAAGGGTGTACAGCCTCAATTTTTGCACCCAGGTCCATGTCTCGTGGCCCTCTATCAGAATCCAGAGTTTTGAGAAGATTGGAGAAACTTTATTTTTCACCCCCCGAAAAAAAATGTAAGGGGTAACACTGTCATTTTTTTTTCTGGTCAAAATTTTGAGTTTCAATATCTCAGCTCAGGAAGGGTCTACAGCCTAAATTTTTGCACCCAGGTCCATGTCTCGTGGCCCTCTATCAGAATCCAGAGTTTTGAGAAGATTGGAGAAACTTTATTTTTCACCCCCCGAAAAAAAATGTAAGGGGTAACACTGTCATTTTTTTTTTCTGGTCAAAATTTTGAGTTTCAATATCTCAGCTCTGGAAGGGTCTACAGCCTCAATTTTTGCACCCAGGTCCATGTCTCGTGGCCCTCTATCAGAATCCAGAGTTTTGAGAAGATTGGAGAAACTTTATTATTTCACCCTCCGAAAAAAAATGTAAGGGGTAACACTGTCATTTTTTTTTCTGGTCAAAATTTAGAGTTTCAATATCTCAGCTCTGGAAGGGTCTACAGCCTAAATTTTTGCACCCAGGTCCATGTCTCGTGGCCCTCTATCAGAATCCAGAGTTTTGAGAAGATTGGAGAAACTTTATTTTTCACCCCCCGAAAAAAATGTAAGGGGTAACACTGTCATTTTTTTTTCTGGTCAAAAATTTTGAGTTTCAATATCTCAGCTCTGGAAGGGTCTACAGCCTCAATTTTTGCACCCAGGTCCATGTCTCGTGGCCCTCTATCAGAATCCAGAGTTTTGAGAAGATTGGAGAAACTTTATTTTTCACCCCCCGAAAAAAAATGTAAGGGGTAACACTGTCATTTTTTTTTTCTGGTCAAAATTTTGAGTTTCAATATCTCAGCTCTGGAAGGGTCTACAGCCTCAATTTTTGCACCCAGGTCCATGTCTCATGACCCTCTATCAGAATCCAGAGTTTTGAGAAGATTGGAGAAACTTTATTTTTCACCCCCCGAAAAAAAATGTAAGGGGTAACACTGTCATTTTTTTTTCTGGTCAAAATTTTGAGTTTCAATATCTCAGCTCAGGAAGGGTCTACAGCCTAAATTTTTGCACCCAGGTCCATGTCTCGTGGCCCTCTATCAGAATCCAGAGTTTTGAGAAGATTGGAGAAACTTTATTTTTCACCCCCCCCCCCCCCCCCAAAAAAAATGTAAGGGGTAACACTGTCATTTTTTTTTCTGGTCAAAATTTTGAGTTTCAATATCTCAGCTCTGGAAGGGTCTACAGCCTCAATTTTTGCACCCAGGTCCATGTCTCGTGGCCCTCTATCAGAATCCAGAGTTTTGAGAAGATTGGAGAAACTTTATTTTTCACCCCCCGAAAAAAAATGTAAGGGGTAACACTGTCATTTTTTTTTTCTGGTCAAAATTTTGAGTTTCAATATCTCAGCTCAGGAAGGGTCTACAGCCTAAATTTTTGCACCCAGGTCCATGTCTCGTGGCCCTCTATCAGAATCCAGAGTTTTGAGAGGATTGGAGAAACTTTATTTTTCACCCCCCGAAAAAAAATGTAAGGGGTAACACTGTCATTTTTTTTTTCTGGTCAAAATTTTGAGTTTCAATATATCAGCTCAGGAAGGGTCTACAGCCTAAATTTATGCACCCAGGTCCATGTCTCGTGGCCCTCTATCAGAATCCAGAGTTTTGAGAAGATTTGAGAAACTTAATTTTTCACCCCCCGAAAAAAAACGTAAGGGGTAACACTGTCATTTTTTTTTCTGGTCAAAATTTTGAGTTTCAATATCTCAGCTCAGGAAGGGTCTACAGCCTAAATTTTTGCACCCAGGTCCTTGTCTCGTGGCCCTCTATCAGAATCCAGAGTTTTGAGAGGATTGGAGAAACTTTATTTTTCACCCACCGAAAAAAAATGTAAGGGGTAACACTGTCATTTTTTTTTCTGGTCAAAATTTTGAGTTTCAATATCTCAGCTCTGGAAGGGTCTACAGCCTCAATTTTTGCACCCAGGTCCATGTCTCGTGGCCCTCTATCAGAATCCAGAGTTTTGAGAAGATTGGAGAAACTTTATTTTTCACCCCCCGAAAAAAAATGTAAGGGGTAACACTGTCATTTTTTTTTTCTGGTCAAAATTTTGAGTTTCAATATCTCAGCTCAGGAAGGGTCTACAGCCTAAATTTTTGCACCCAGGTCCATGTCTCGTGGCCCTCTATCAGAATCCAGAGTTTTGAGAAGATTGGAGAAACTTTATTTTTCACCCCCCGAAAAAAAATGTAAGGGGTAACACTGTCATTTTTTTTTTCTGGTCAAAATTTTGAGTTTCAATATCTCAGCTCTGGAAGGGTCTACAGCCTCGATTTTTGCACCCAGGTCCATGTCTCGTGGCCCTCTATCAGAATCCAGAGTTTTGAGAAGATTGGAGAAACTTTATTTTTCACCCCCCGAAAAAAAATGTAAGGGGTAACACTGTCATTTTTTTTTCTGGTCAAAATTTTGAGTTTCAATATCTCAGCTCAGGAAGGGTCTACAGCCTAAATTTTTGCACCCAGGTCCATGTCTCGTGGCCCTCTATCAGAATCCAGAGTTTTGAGAAGATTGGAGAAACTTTATTTTTCACCCCCCCCCCCCAAAAAAAATGTAAGGGGTAACACTGTCATTTTTTTTTCTGGTCAAAATTTTGAGTTTCAATATCTCAGCTCTGGAAGGGTCTACAGCCTCAATTTTTGCACCCAGGTCCATGTCTCGTGGCCCTCTATCAGAATCCAGAGTTTTGAGAAAATTGGAGAAACTTTATTTTTCACCCCCCGAAAAAAAATGTAAGGGGTAACACTGTCATTTTTTTTTCTGGTCAAAATTTAGAGTTTCAATATCTCAGCTCTGGAAGGGTCTACAGCCTCAATTTTTGCACCCAGGTCCATGTCTCGTGGCCCTCTATCAGAATCCAGAGTTTTGAGAAGATTGGAGAAACTTTATTTTTCACCCCCCGAAAAAAAATGTAAGGGGTAACACTGTCATTTTTTTTTTCTGGTCAAAATTTTGAGTTTCAATATCTCAGCTCAGGAAGGGTCTACAGCCTAAATTTTTGCACCCAGGTCCATGTCTCGTGGCCCTCTATCAGAATCCAGAGTTTTGAGAGGATTGGAGAAACTTTATTTTTCACCCCCCGAAAAAAAATGTAAGGGGTAACACTGTCATTTTTTTTTTCTGGTCAAAATTTTGAGTTTCAATATATCAGCTCAGGAAGGGTCTACAGCCTAAATTTATGCACCCAGGTCCATGTCTCGTGGCCCTCTATCAGAATCCAGAGTTTTGAGAAGATTTGAGAAACTTAATTTTTCACCCCCCGAAAAAAAACGTAAGGGGTAACACTGTCATTTTTTTTTCTGGTCAAAATTTTGAGTTTCAATATCTCAGCTCAGGAAGGGTCTACAGCCTAAATGTTTGCACCCAGGTCCATGTCTCGTGGCCCTCTATCATAATCCAGAGTTTTGAGAAGATTGGAGAAACTTTATTTTTCACCCTCCGAAAAAAAATGTAAGGGGTAACACTGTCATTTTTTTTTCTGGTCAAAATTTTGAGTTTCAATATCTCAGCTCTGGAAGGGTCTACAGCCTCAATTTTTGCACCCAGGTCCATGTCTCGTGGCCCTCTATCAGAATCCAGAGTTTTGAGAAGATTGGAGAAACTTTATTTTTCACCCCCCGAAAAAAAATGTAAGGGGTAACACTGTCATTTTTTTTTCTGGTCAAAATTTTGAGTTTCAATATCTCAGCTCTGGAAGGGTCTACAGCCTCAATTTTTGCACCCAGGTCCATGTCTCAAAGCCCTCTATCAGAATCCAGAGTTTTGAGAAGATTGGAGAAACTTTATTTTTCACCCCCCGAAAAAAAATGTAAGGGGTAACACTGTCATTTTTTTTTTCTGGTCAAAATTTTGAGTTTCAATATCTCAGCTCAGGAAGGGTCTACAGCCTAAATTTCTGCACCCAGGTCCATGTCTCGTGGCCCTCTATCAGAATCCAGAGTTTTGAGAAGATTGGAGAAACTTTATTTTTCACCCCCCCCCCCCCAAAAAAAATGTAAGGGGTAACACTGTCATTTTTTTTTCTGGTCAAAATTTTGAGTTTCAATATCTCAGCTCTGGAAGGGTCTACAGCCTAAATTTTTGCACCCAGGTCCATGTCTCGTGGCCCTCTATCAGAATCCAGAGTTTTGAGAAGATTGGAGAACCTTTATTTTTCACCCCCCGAAAAAAAATGTAAGGGGTAACACTGTCATTTTTTTTTTCTGGTCAAAATTTAGAGTTTCAATATCTCAGCTCTGGAAGGGTCTACAGCCTCAATTTTTGCACCCAGGTCCATGTCTCGTGGCCCTCTATCAGAATCCAGAGTTTTGAGAAGATTGGAGAAACTTTATTTTTCACCCCCCGAAAAAAAAATGTAAGGGGTAACACTGTCATTCTTTTTTTCTGGTCAAAATTTTGAGTTTCAATATCTCAGCTCAGGAAGGGTCTACAGCCTAAATTTTTGCACCCAGGTCCATGTCTCGTGGCCCTCTATCAGAATCCAGAGTTTTGAGAAGATTGGAAAAACTTTATTTTTCACCCCCCCCCCCCCCCCAAAAAAAAAAATGTAAGGGGTAACACTGTCATTTTTTTTTTTCTGGTCAAAATTTTGCGTTTCAATATCTCAGCTCTGGAAGGGTCTACAGCCTCAATTTTTGCACCCAGGTCCATGTCTCGTGGCCCTCTATCAGAATCCAGAGTTTTGAGAAGATTGGAGAAACTTTATTTTTCAACCTCCGAAAAAAAATGTAAGGGGTAACACTGTCATTTTTTTTTTCTGGTCAAAATTTAGAGTTTCAATATCTCAGCTCTGGAAGGGTCTACAGCCTAAATTTTTGCACCCAGGTCCATGTCTCGTGGCCCTCTATCAGAATCCAGAGTTTTGAGAAGATTGGAGAAACTTTATTTTTCACCCCCCGAAAAAAAATGTAAGGGGTAACACTGTCATTTTTTTTTTCTGGTCAAAATTTTGAGTTTCAATATCTCAGCTCTGGAAGGGTCTACAGCCTCAATTTTTGCACCCAGGTCCATGTCTCATGGCCCTCTATCAGAATCCAGAGTTTTGAGAAGATTGGAGAAACTTTATTTTTCACCCCCCGAAAAAAAATGTAAGGGGTAACACTGTCATTTTTTTTTCTGGTCAAAATTTTGAGTTTCAATATCTCAGCTCAGGAAGGGTCTACAGCCTCAATTTTTGCACCCAGGTCCATGTCTCGTGGCCCTCTATCAGAATCCAGAGTTTTGAGAAGATTGGAGAAACTTTATTTTTCACCCCCCCCCGAAAAAAATGTAAGGGGTAACACTGTCATTTTTTTTTCTGGTCAAAATTTTGAGTTTCAATATCTCAGCTCTGGAAGGGTCTACAGCCTCAATTTTTGCACCCAGGTCCATGTCTCATGGCCCTCTATCAGAATCCAGAGTTTTGAGAAGATTGGAGAAACTTTATTTTTCACCCCCCGAAAAAAAATGTAAGGGGTAACACTGTCATTTTTTTTTTCTGGTCAAAATTTTGAGTTTCAATATCTCAGCTCAGGAAGGGTCTACAGCCTAAATTTTTGCACGCAGGTCCATGTCTCGTGGCCCTCTATCAGAATCCAGAGTTTTGAGAAGATTGGAGAAACTTTATTTTTCACCCCCCGAAAAAAAATGTAAGGGGTAACACTGTCATTTTTTTTTTCTGGTCAAAATTTTGAGTTTCAATATCTCAGCTCTGGAAGGGTCTACAGCCTCAATTTTTGCACCCAGGTCCATGTCTCGTGGCCCTCTATCAGAATCCAGAGTTTTGAGAAGATTGGAGAAACTTTATTTTTCACCCCCCGAAAAAAAATGTAAGGGGTAACACTGTCATTTTTTTTTCTGGTCAAAATTTTGAGTTTCAATATCTCAGCTCTGGAAGGGTCTACAGCCTCAATTTTTGCACCCAGGTCCATGTCTCGTGGCCCTCTATCAGAATCCAGAGTTTTGAGAAGATTGGAGAAACTTTATTTTTCACCCCCCGAAAAAAAATGTAAGGGGTAACACTGTCATTTTTTTTTCTGGTCAAAATTTTGAGTTTCAATATCTCAGCTCAGGAAGGGTCTACAGCCTAAATTTTTGCACCCAGGTCCATGTCTCGTGGCCCTCTATCAGAATCCAGAGTTTTGAGAAGATTGGAGAAACTTTATTTTTCACCCCCCGAAAAAAAATGTAAGGGGTAACACTGTCATTTTTTTTTTCTGGTCAAAATTTTGAGTTTCAATATCTCAGCTCTGGAAGGGTCTACAGCCTCAATTTTTGCACCCAGGTCCATGTCTCGTGGCCCTCTATCAGAATCCAGAGTTTTGAGAAGATTGGAGAAACTTTATTTTTCACCCCCCGAAAAAAAATGTAAGGGGTAACACTGTCATTTTTTTTTCTGGTCAAAATTTTGAGTTTCAATATCTCAGCTCTGGAAGGGTCTACAGCCTCAATTTTTGCACCCAGGTCCATGTCTCATGACCCTCTATCAGAATCCAGAGTTTTGAGAAGATTGGAGAAACTTTATTTTTCACCCCCCGAAAAAAAATGTAAGGGGTAACACTGTCATTTTTTTTTCTGGTCAAAATTTTGAGTTTCAATATCTCAGCTCAGGAAGGGTCTACAGCCTAAATTTTTGCACCCAGGTCCATGTCTCGTGGCCCTCTATCAGAATCCAGAGTTTTGAGAAGATTGGAGAAACTTTATTTTTCACCCCCCGAAAAAAAATGTAAGGGGTAACACTGTCATTTTTTTTTTCTGGTCAAAATTTTGAGTTTCAATATCTCAGCTCAGGAAGGGTCTACAGCCTAAATTTTTGCACCCAGGTCCATGTCTCGTGGCCCTCTATCAGAATCCAGAGTTTTGAGAAGATTGGAGAAACTTTATTTTTCACCCCCCGAAAAAAAATGTAAGGGGTAACACTGTCATTTTTTTTTCTGGTCAAAATTTTGAGTTTCAATATCTCAGCTCTGGAAGGGTCTACAGCCTCAATTTTTGCACCCAGGTCCATGTCTCGTGGCCCTCTATCAGAATCCAGAGTTTTGAGAAGATTGGAGAAACTTTATTTTTCACCCCCCGAAAAAAAATGTAAGGGGTAACACTGTCATTTTTTTTTTCTGGTCAAAATTTTGAGTTTCAATATCTCAGCTCAGGAAGGGTCTACAGCCTAAATTTTTGCACCCAGGTCCATGTCTCGTGGCCCTCTATCAGAATCCAGAGTTTTGAGAAGATTGGAGAAACTTTATTTTTCACCCCCCGAAAAAAAATGTAAGGGGTAACACTGTCATTTTTTTTTCTGGTCAAAATTTTGAGTTTCAATATCTCAGCTCTGGAAGGGTCTACAGGCTCAATTTTTGCACCCAGGTCCATGTCTCGTGGCCCTCTATCAGAATCCAGAGTTTTGAGAAGATTGGAGAAACTTTATTTTTCACCCCCCGAAAAAAAATGTAAGGGGTAACACTGTCATTTTTTTTCTGGTCAAAATTTTGAGTTTCAATATCTCAGCTCTGGAAGGGTCTACAGCCTCAATTTTTGCACCCAGGTCCATGTCTCATGACCCTCTATCAGAATCCAGAGTTTTGAGAAGATTGGAGAAACTTTATTTTTCACCCCCCGAAAAAAAATGTAAGGGGTAACACTGTCATTTTTTTTTTTCTGGTCAAAATTTTGAGTTTCAATATCTCAGCTCTGGAAGGGTCTACAGCCTCAATTTTTGCACCCAGGTCCATGTCTCGTGGCCCTCTATCAGAATCCAGAGTTTTGAGAAGATTGGAGAAACTTTATTTTTCACCCCCCGAAAAAAAATGTAAGGGGTAACACTCTCATTTTTTTTTTCTGGTCAAAATTTTGAGTTTCAATATCTCAGCTCTGGAAGGGTCTACAGCCTCAATTTTTACACCCAGGTCCATGTCTCATGGCCCTCTATCAGAATCCAGAGTTTTGAGAAGATTGGAGAAACTTTATTTTTCACCCCCCGAAAAAAAATGTAAGGGGTAACACTGTCATTTTTTTTTCTGGTCAAAATTTTGAGTTTCAATATCTCAGCTCAGGAAGGGTCTACAGCCTAAATTTTTGCACCCAGGTCCATGTCTCGTGGCCCTCTATCAGAATCCAGAGTTTTGAGAGGATTGGAGAAACTTTATTTTTCACCCCCCGAAAAAAAATGTAAGGGGTAACACTGTCATTTTTTTTTTCTGGTCAAAATTTTGAGTTTCAATATCTCAGCTCTGGAAGGGTGTACAGCCTCAATTTTTGCACCCAGGTCCATGTCTCGTGGCCCTCTATCAGAATCCAGAGTTTTGAGAAGATTGGAGAAACTTTATTTTTCACCCCCCGAAAAAAAATGTAAGGGGTAACACTGTCATTTTTTTTTCTGGTCAAAATTTTGAGTTTCAATATCTCAGCTCAGGAAGGGTCTACAGCCTAAATTTTTGCACCCAGGTCCATGTCTCGTGGCCCTCTATCAGAATCCAGAGTTTTGAGAAGATTGGAGAAACTTTATTTTTCACCCCCCGAAAAAAAATGTAAGGGGTAACACTGTCATTTTTTTTTTCTGGTCAAAATTTTGAGTTTCAATATCTCAGCTCTGGAAGGGTCTACAGCCTCAATTTTTGCACCCAGGTCCATGTCTCGTGGCCCTCTATCAGAATCCAGAGTTTTGAGAAGATTGGAGAAACTTTATTATTTCACCCTCCGAAAAAAAATGTAAGGGGTAACACTGTCATTTTTTTTTCTGGTCAAAATTTAGAGTTTCAATATCTCAGCTCTGGAAGGGTCTACAGCCTAAATTTTTGCACCCAGGTCCATGTCTCGTGGCCCTCTATCAGAATCCAGAGTTTTGAGAAGATTGGAGAAACTTTATTTTTCACCCCCCGAAAAAAATGTAAGGGGTAACACTGTCATTTTTTTTTCTGGTCAAAAATTTTGAGTTTCAATATCTCAGCTCTGGAAGGGTCTACAGCCTCAATTTTTGCACCCAGGTCCATGTCTCGTGGCCCTCTATCAGAATCCAGAGTTTTGAGAAGATTGGAGAAACTTTATTTTTCACCCCCCGAAAAAAAATGTAAGGGGTAACACTGTCATTTTTTTTTTCTGGTCAAAATTTTGAGTTTCAATATCTCAGCTCTGGAAGGGTCTACAGCCTCAATTTTTGCACCCAGGTCCATGTCTCATGACCCTCTATCAGAATCCAGAGTTTTGAGAAGATTGGAGAAACTTTATTTTTCACCCCCCGAAAAAAAATGTAAGGGGTAACACTGTCATTTTTTTTTCTGGTCAAAATTTTGAGTTTCAATATCTCAGCTCAGGAAGGGTCTACAGCCTAAATTTTTGCACCCAGGTCCATGTCTCGTGGCCCTCTATCAGAATCCAGAGTTTTGAGAAGATTGGAGAAACTTTATTTTTCACCCCCCCCCCCCCCAAAAAAAATGTAAGGGGTAACACTGTCATTTTTTTTTTCTGGTCAAAATTTTGAGTTTCAATATCTCAGCTCTGGAAGGGTCTACAGCCTCAATTTTTGCACCCAGGTCCATGTCTCGTGGCCCTCTATCAGAATCCAGAGTTTTGAGAAGATTGGAGAAACTTTATTTTTCACCCCCCGAAAAAAAATGTAAGGGGTAACACTGTCATTTTTTTTTTCTGGTCAAAATTTTGAGTTTCAATATCTCAGCTCAGGAAGGGTCTACAGCCTAAATTTTTGCACCCAGGTCCATGTCTCGTGGCCCTCTATCAGAATCCAGAGTTTTGAGAGGATTGGAGAAACTTTATTTTTCACCCCCCGAAAAAAAATGTAAGGGGTAACACTGTCATTTTTTTTTTCTGGTCAAAATTTTGAGTTTCAATATATCAGCTCAGGAAGGGTCTACAGCCTAAATTTATGCACCCAGGTCCATGTCTCGTGGCCCTCTATCAGAATCCAGAGTTTTGAGAAGATTTGAGAAACTTAATTTTTCACCCCCCGAAAAAAAACGTAAGGGGTAACACTGTCATTTTTTTTTCTGGTCAAAATTTTGAGTTTCAATATCTCAGCTCAGGAAGGGTCTACAGCCTAAATTTTTGCACCCAGGTCCTTGTCTCGTGGCCCTCTATCAGAATCCAGAGTTTTGAGAGGATTGGAGAAACTTTATTTTTCACCCACCGAAAAAAAATGTAAGGGGTAACACTGTCATTTTTTTTTCTGGTCAAAATTTTGAGTTTCAATATCTCAGCTCTGGAAGGGTCTACAGCCTCAATTTTTGCACCCAGGTCCATGTCTCGTGGCCCTCTATCAGAATCCAGAGTTTTGAGAAGATTGGAGAAACTTTATTTTTCACCCCCCGAAAAAAAATGTAAGGGGTAACACTGTCATTTTTTTTTTCTGGTCAAAATTTTGAGTTTCAATATCTCAGCTCAGGAAGGGTCTACAGCCTAAATTTTTGCACCCAGGTCCATGTCTCGTGGCCCTCTATCAGAATCCAGAGTTTTGAGAAGATTGGAGAAACTTTATTTTTCACCCCCCGAAAAAAAATGTAAGGGGTAACACTGTCATTTTTTTTTTCTGGTCAAAATTTTGAGTTTCAATATCTCAGCTCTGGAAGGGTCTACAGCCTCGATTTTTGCACCCAGGTCCATGTCTCGTGGCCCTCTATCAGAATCCAGAGTTTTGAGAAGATTGGAGAAACTTTATTTTTCACCCCCCGAAAAAAAATGTAAGGGGTAACACTGTCATTTTTTTTTCTGGTCAAAATTTTGAGTTTCAATATCTCAGCTCAGGAAGGGTCTACAGCCTAAATTTTTGCACCCAGGTCCATGTCTCGTGGCCCTCTATCAGAATCCAGAGTTTTGAGAAGATTGGAGAAACTTTATTTTTCACCCCCCCCCCAAAAAAAATGTAAGGGGTAACACTGTCATTTTTTTTTCTGGTCAAAATTTTGAGTTTCAATATCTCAGCTCTGGAAGGGTCTACAGCCTCAATTTTTGCACCCAGGTCCATGTCTCGTGGCCCTCTATCAGAATCCAGAGTTTTGAGAAAATTGGAGAAACTTTATTTTTCACCCCCCGAAAAAAAATGTAAGGGGTAACACTGTCATTTTTTTTTCTGGTCAAAATTTAGAGTTTCAATATCTCAGCTCTGGAAGGGTCTACAGCCTCAATTTTTGCACCCAGGTCCATGTCTCGTGGCCCTCTATCAGAATCCAGAGTTTTGAGAAGATTGGAGAAACTTTATTTTTCACCCCCCGAAAAAAAATGTAAGGGGTAACACTGTCATTTTTTTTTTCTGGTCAAAATTTTGAGTTTCAATATCTCAGCTCAGGAAGGGTCTACAGCCTAAATTTTTGCACCCAGGTCCATGTCTCGTGGCCCTCTATCAGAATCCAGAGTTTTGAGAGGATTGGAGAAACTTTATTTTTCACCCCCCGAAAAAAAATGTAAGGGGTAACACTGTCATTTTTTTTTTTCTGGTCAAAATTTTGAGTTTCAATATATCAGCTCAGGAAGGGTCTACAGCCTAAATTTATGCACCCAGGTCCATGTCTCGTGGCCCTCTATCAGAATCCAGAGTTTTGAGAAGATTTGAGAAACTTAATTTTTCACCCCCCGAAAAAAAACGTAAGGGGTAACACTGTCATTTTTTTTTCTGGTCAAAATTTTGAGTTTCAATATCTCAGCTCAGGAAGGGTCTACAGCCTAAATTTTTGCACCCAGGTCCTTGTCTCGTGGCCCTCTATCAGAATCCAGAGTTTTGAGAGGATTGGAGAAACTTTATTTTTCACCCCCCGAAAAAAAATGTAAGGGGTAACACTGTCATTTTTTTTTTCTGGTCAAAATTTTGAGTTTCAATATCTCAGCTCAGGAAGGGTCTAAAGCCTCAATTTTTGCACCCAGGTCCATGTCTCGTGGCCCTCTATCAGAATCCAGAGTTTTGAGAAGATTGGAGAAACTTTATTTTTCACCCCCCGAAAAAAAAATGTAAGGGGTAACACTGTCATTTTTTTTTCTGGTCAAAATTTTGAGTTTCAATATCTCAGCTCTGGAAGGGTCTACAGCCTCGATTTTTGCACCCAGGTCCATGTCTCGTGGCCCTCTATCAGAATCCAGAGTTTTGAGAAGATTGGAGAAACTTTATTTTTCACCCCCCGAAAAAAAATGTAAGGGGTAACACTGTCATTTTTTTTTCTGGTCAAAATTTTGAGTTTCAATATCTCAGCTCAGGAAGGGTCTACAGCCTAAATTTTTGCACCCAGGTCCATGTCTCGTGGCCCTCTATCAGAATCCAGAGTTTTGAGAAGATTGGAGAAACTTTATTTTTCACCCCCCGAAAAAAAATGTAAGGGGTAACACTGTCATTTTTTTTTTTTCTGGTCAAAATTTTGAGTTTCAATATCTCAGCTCTGGAAGGGTCTACAGCCTCAATTTTTGCACCCAGGTCCATGTCTCATGGCCCTCTATCAGAATCCAGAGTTTTGAGAAGATTGGAGAAACTTTATTTTTCACCCCCCGAAAAAAAATGTAAGGGGTAACACTGTCATTTTTTTTTTCTGGTCAAAATTTTGAGTTTCAATATCTCAGCTCTGGAAGGGTCTACAGCCTCAATTTTTGCACCCAGGTCCATGTCTCGTGGCCCTCTATCAGAATCCAGAGTTTTGAGAAGATTGGAGAAACTTTATTTTTCACCCCCCGAAAAAAAATGTAAGGGGTAACACTGTCATTTTTTTTTCTGGTCAAAAATTTGAGTTTCAATATCTCAGCTCAGGAAGGGTCTACAGCCTAAATTTTTGCACCCAGGTCCATGTCTCGTGGCCCTCTATCAGAATCCAGAGTTTTGAGAAGATTGGAGAAACTTTATTTTTCACCCCCCGAAAAAAAATGTAAGGGGTAACACTGTCATTTTTTTTTTCTGGTCAAAATTTTGAGTTTCAATATCTCAGCTCAGGAAGGGTCTACAGCCTAAATTTTTGCACCCAGGTCCATGTCTCGTGGCCCTCTATCAGAATCCAGAGTTTTGAGAAGATTGGAGAAACTTTATTTTTCACCCCCCCCAAAAAAATGTAAGGGGTAACACTGTCATTTTTTTTTCTGGTCAAAATTTTGAGTTTCAATATCTCAGCTCTGGAAGGGTCTACAGCCTCAATTTTTGCACCCAGGTCCATGTCTCGTGGCCCTCTATCAGAATCCAGAGTTTTGAGAAGATTGGAGAAACTTTATTTTTCACCCCCCGAAAAAAAATGTAAGGGGTAACACTGTCATTTTTTTTTTCTGGTCAAAATTTTGAGTTTCAATATCTCAGCTCTGGAATAGTCTACAGCCTCAATTTTTGCACCCAGGTCCATGTCTCGTGGCCCTCTATCAGAATCCAGAGTTTTGAGAAGATTGGAGAAACTTTATTTTTCACCCCCCGAAAAAAAAATGTAAGGGGTAACACTGTCATTTTTTTTTTCTGGTCAAAATTTTGAGTTTCAATATCTCAGCTCAGGAAGGGTCTACAGCCTAAATTTTTGCACCCAGGTCCATGTCTCGTGGCCCTCTATCAGAATCCAGAGTTTTGAGAAGATTGGAGAAACTTTATTTTTCACCCTCCGAAAAAAAATGTAAGGGGTAACACTGTCATTTTTTTTTCTGGTCAAAATTTTGAGTTTCAATATCTCAGCTCAGGAAGGGTCTACAGCCTAAATTTTTGCACCCAGGTCCATGTCTCGTGGCCCTCTATCAGAATCCAGAGTTTTGAGAAGATTGGAGAAACTTTATTTTTCACCCCCGAAAAAAAATGTAAGGGGTAACACTGTCATTTTTTTTCTGGTCAAAATTTTGAGTTTCAATATCTCAGCTCAGGAAGGGTCTACAGCCTCAATTTTTGCACCCAGGTCCATGTCTCGTGGCCCTCTATCAGAATCCAGAGTTTTGAGAAGATTTGAGAAACTTTATTTTTCACCCTCCGAAAAAAAATGTAAGGGGTAACACTGTCATTTTTTTTTCTGGTCAAAATTTAGAGTTTCAATATCTCAGCTCTGGAAGGGTCTACAATCTAATTTTTTGCACCCAGGTCCATGTCTCGTGGCCCTCTATCAGAATCCAGAGTTTTGAGAAGATTGGAGAAACTTTATTTTTCACCCCCCGAAAAAAATGTAAGGGGTAACACTGTCATTTTTTTTTCTGGTCAAAATTTTGAGTTTCAATATCTCAGCTCTGGAAGGGTCTACAGCCTCAATTTTTGCACCCAGGTCCATGTGTCATGGCCCTCTATCAGAATCCAGAGTTTTGAGAAGATTGGAGAAACTTTATTTTTCACCCCCCGAAAAAAAATGTAAGGGGTAACACTGTCATTTTTTTTTTCTGGTCAAAATTTTGAGTTTCAATATCTCAGCTCAGGAAGGGTCTACAGCCTAAATTTTTGCACCCAGGTCCATGTCTCTTGGCCCTCTATCAGAATCCAGAGTTTTGAGAAGATTGGAGAAACTTTATTTTTCACCTCCCGAAAAAAAAATGTAAGGGGTAACACTGTCATTTTTTTTTCTGGTCAAAATTTTGAGTTTCAATATCTCAGCTATGGAAGGGTCTACAGCCTAAATTTTTGCACCCAGGTCCATGTCTCGTGGCCCTCTATCACAATCCAGAGTTTTGAGAAGATTGGAGAAACTTTATTTTTCACCCCCGAAAAAAAATGTAAGGGGTAACACTGTCATTTTTTTTTTCTGGTCAAAATTTTGAGTTTCAATATCTCAGCTCAGGAAGGGTCTACAGCCTAAATTTTTGCACCCAGGTCCATGTCTCGTGGCCCTCTATCAGAATCCAGAGTTTTGAGAAGATTTGAGAAACTTTATTTTTCACCCCCCGAAAAAAAATGTAAGGGGTAACACTGTCATTTTTTTTTCTGGTCAAAATTTTGAGTTTCAATATCTCAGCTCAGGAAGGGTCTACAGCCTAAATTTTTGCACCCAGGTCCATGTCTCGTGGCCCTCTATCAGAATCCAGAGTTTTGAGAGGATTGGAGAAACTTTATTTTTCACCCCCCGAAAAAAATGTAAGGGGTAACACTGTCATTTTTTTTTTCTGGTCAAAATTTTGAGTTTCAATATCTCAGCTCTGGAAGGGTCTACAGCATAAATTTTTGCACCCAGGTCCATGTCTCATGGCCCTCTATCAGAATCCAGAGTTTTGAGAAGATTGGAGAAACTTTATTTTTCACCCCCCGAAAAAAAAATGTAAGGGGTAACACTGTCATTTTTTTTTTCTGGTCAAAATTTTGAGTTTCAATATCTCAGCTCTGGAAGGGTCTACAGCCTAAATTTTTGCACCCAGGTCCATGTCTCGTGGCCCTCTATCAGAATCCAGAGTTTTGAGAAGATTGGAGAAACTTTATTTTTCACCCCCCGAAAAAAAAT
Organism: Cyprinella venusta; assembly: GCA_038021265.1. Taxonomy (NCBI): domain Eukaryota; kingdom Metazoa; phylum Chordata; class Actinopteri; order Cypriniformes; family Leuciscidae; genus Cyprinella; species Cyprinella venusta. The sequence goes on from CM075863.1 coordinate 25,655,356, forward strand.
GTAAGGGGTAACACTGTCATTTTTTTTTCTGGTCAAAATTTTGAGTTTCAATATCTCAGCTCAGGAAGGGTCTACAGCCTAAATTTTTGCACCCAGGTCCATGTCTCGTGGCCCTCTATCAGAATCCAGAGTTTTGAGAAGATTGGAGAAACTTTATTTTTCACCCCCCGAAAAAAAATGTAAGGGGTAACACTGTCATTTTTTTTTTCTGGTCAAAATTTTGAGTTTCAATATCTCAGCTCTGGAATGGTCTACAGCCTCAATTTTTGCACCCAGGTCCATGTCTCATGGCCCTCTATCAGAATCCAGAGTTTTGAGAAGATTGGAGAAACTTTATTTTTCACCCCCCCGAAAAAAAATGTAAGGGGTAACACTGTCATTTTTTTTTTCTGGTCAAAATTTTGAGTTTCAATATCTCAGCTCTGGAAGGGTCTAAAGCCTCAATTTTTGCACCCAGGTCCATGTCTCGTGGCCCTCTATCAGAATCCAGAGTTTTGAGAAGATTGGAGAAACTTTATTTTTCACCCCCCGAAAAAAAATGTAAGGGGTAACACTGTCATTTTTTTTTTCTGGTTAAAATTTTGAGTTTCAATATCTCAGCTCTGGAAGGGTCTACAGCCTAAATTTTTGCACCCAGGTCCATGTCTCATGGCCCTCTATCAGAATCCAGAGTTTTGAGAAGATTGGAGAAACTTTATTTTTCACCCCCCGAAAAAAAATGTAAGGGGTAACACTGTCATTTTTTTTCTGGTCAAAATTTTGAGTTTCAATATCTCAGCTCAGGAAGGGTCTACAGCCTAAATTTTTGCACCCAGGTCCATGTCTCGTGGCCCTCTATCAGAATCCAGAGTTTTGAGAAGATTGGAGAAACTTTATTTTTCACCCCCCGAAAAAAAATGTAAGGGGTAACACTGTCATTTTTTTTTCTGGTCAAAATTTTGAGTTTCAATATCTCAGCTCTGGAAGGGTCTACAGCCTCAATTTTTGCACCCAGGTCCATGTCTCGTGGCCCTCTATCAGAATCCAGAGTTTTGAGAAGATTGGAGAAACTTTATTTATCACCCCGAAAAAAAATGTAAGGGGTAACACTGTCATTTTTTTTTTCTGGTCAAAATTTTGAGTTTCAATATCTCAGCTCAGGAAGGGTCTACAGCCTAAATTTTTGCACCCAGGTCCATGTCTCGTGGCCCTCTATCAGAATCCAGAGTTTTGAGAAGATTGGAGAAACTTTATTTTTCACCCCCCGAAAAAAAATGTAAGGGGTAACACTGTCATTTTTTTTCCTGGTCAAAATTTTGAGTTTCAATATCTCAGCTCTGGAAGGGTCTACAGCCTCAATTTTTGCACCCAGGTCCATGTCTCATGACCCTCTATCAGAATCCAGAGTTTTGAGAAGATTGGAGAAACTTTATTTTTCACCCCCCGAAAAAAAATGTAAGGGGTAACACTGTCATTTTTTTTTCTGGTCAAAATTTTGAGTTTCAATATCTCAGCTCAGGAAGGGTCTACAGCCTAAATTTTTGCACCCAGGTCCATGTCTCGTGGCCCTCTATCAGAATCCAGAGTTTTGAGAAGATTGGAGAAACTTTATTTTTCACCCTCCGAAAAAAAAATGTAAGGGGTAACACTGTCATTTTTTTTTCTGGTCAAAATTTTGAGTTTCAATATCTCAGCTCAGGAAGGGTCTACAGCCTAAATTTTTGCACCCAGGTCCATGTCTCGTGGCCCTCTATCAGAATCCAGAGTTTTGAGAAGATTGGAGAAACTTTATTTTTCACCCCCCGAAAAAAAATGTAAGGGGTAACACTGTCATTTTTTTTTCTGGTCAAAATTTTGAGTTTCAATATCTCAGCTCTGGAAGGGTCTACAGCCTCAATTTTTGCACCCAGGTCCATGTCTCGTGGCCCTCTATCAGAATCCAGAGTTTTGAGAAGATTGGAGAAACTTTATTTTTCACCCCCCGAAAAAAAATGTAAGGGGTAACACTGTCATTTTTTTTTTCTGGTCAAATTTTTGAGTTTCAATATCTCAGCTCTGGAATTGTCTACAGCCTCAATTTTTGCACCCAGGTCCATGTCTCAAAGCCCTCTATCAGAATCCAGAGTTTTGAGAAGATTGGAGAAACTTTATTTTTCACCCCCTGAAAAAAAAATGTAAGGGGTAACACTGTCATTTTTTTTTTCTGGTCAAAATTTTGAGTTTCAATATCTCAGCTCAGGAAGGGTCTACAGCCTAAATTTTTTCACCCAGGTCCATGTCTCGTGGCCCTCTATCAGAATCCAGAGTTTTGAGAAGATTGGAGAAACTTTATTTTTCACCCCCCGAAAAAAAATGTAAGGGGTAACACTGTCATTTTTTTTTTTCTGGTCAAAATTTTGAGTTTCAATATCTCAGCTCAGGAAGGGTCTACAGCCTCAATTTTTGCACCCAGGTCCATGTCTCGTGGCCCTCTATCAGAATCCAGAGTTTTGAGAAGATTGGAGAAACTTTATTTTTCACCCCCCGAAAAAAAATGTAAGGGGTAACACTGTCATTTTTTTTTCTGGTCAAAATTTTGAGTTTCAATATCTCAGCTCTGGAAGGGTCTACAGCCTCAATTTTTGCACCCAGGTCCATGTCTCGTGGCCCTCTATCAGAATCCAGAGTTTTGAGAAGATTGGAGAAACTTTATTTTTCACCCCCCGAAAAAAAATGTAAGGGGTAACACTGTCATTTTTTTTTCTGGTCAAAATTTTGAGTTTCAATATCTCAGCTCTGGAAGGGTCTACAGCCTCAATTTTTGCACCCAGGTCCATGTCTCGTGGCCCTCTATCAGAATCCAGAGTTTTGAGAAGATTGGAGAAACTTTATTTTTCACCCCCCGAAAAAAAATGTAAGGGGTAACACTGTCATTTTTTTTTCTGGTCAAAAATTTGAGTTTCAATATCTCAGCTCAGGAAGGGTCTACAGCCTAAATTTTTGCACCCAGGTCCATGTCTCGTGGCCCTCTATCAGAATCCAGAGTTTTGAGAAGATTGGAGAAACTTTATTTTTCACCCCCCGAAAAAAAATGTAAGGGGTAACACTGTCATTTTTTTTTCTGGTCAAAATTTTGAGTTTCAATATCTCAGCTCTGGAAGGGTCTACAGCCTCAATTTTTGCACCCAGGTCCATGTCTCGTGGCCCTCTATCAGAATCCAGAGTTTTGAGAAGATTGGAGAAACTTTATTTTTCACCCCCCGAAAAAAAATGTAAGGGGTAACACTGTCATTTTTTTTTTCTGGTCAAAATTTTGAGTTTCAATATCTCAGCTCTGGAAGGGTCTACAGCCTCAATTTTTGCACCCAGGTCCATGTCTCGTGGCCCTCTATCAGAATCCAGAGTTTTGAGAAGATTGGAGAAACTTTATTTTTCACCCCCCGAAAAAAAATGTAAGGGGTAACACTGTCATTTTTTTTTTCTGGTCAAAATTTTGAGTTTCAATATCTCAGCTCAGGAAGGGTCTACAGCCTAAATTTTTGCACCCAGGTCCATGTCTCGTGGCCCTCTATCAGAATCCAGAGTTTTGAGAAGATTGGAGAAACTTTATTTTTCACCCCCCGAAAAAAAATGTAAGGGGTAACACTGTCATTTTTTTTTCTGGTCAAAATTTGAGTTTCAATATCTCAGCTCTGGAAGGGTCTACAGCCTCAATTTTTGCACCCAGGTCCATGTCTCGTGGCCCTCTATCAGAATCCAGAGTTTTGAGAAGATTGGAGAAACTTTATTTTTCACCCCCCGAAAAAAAATGTAAGGGGTAACACTGTCATTTTTTTTTCTGGTCAAAATTTTGAGTTTCAATATCTCAGCTCTGGAAGGGTCTACAGCCTCATTTTTTGCACCCAGGTCCATGTCTCATGACCCTCTATCAGAATCCAGAGTTTTGAGAAGATTGGAGAAACTTTATTTTTCACCCCCCGAAAAAAAATGTAAGGGGTAACACTGTCATTTTTTTTTCTGGTCAAAATTTTGAGTTTCAATATCTCAGCTCAGGAAGGGTCTACAGCCCAAATTTTTGCACCCAGGTCCATGTCTCGTGGCCCTCTATCAGAATCCAGAGTTTTGAGAAGATTGGAGAAACTTTATTTTTCACCCCCCGAAAAAAAATGTAAGGGGTAACGCTGTCATTTTTTTTTCTGGTCAAAATTTTGAGTTTCAATATCTCAGCTCAGGAAGGGTCTACAGCCTAAATTTTTGCACCCAGGTCCATGTCTCGTGGCCCTCTATCAGAATCCAGAGTTTTGAGAAGATTGGAGAAACTTTATTTTTCACACCCCGAAAAAAATGTAAGGGGTAACACTGTCATTTTTTTTTTCTGGTCAAAATTTTGAGTTTCAATATCTCAGCTCTGGAAGGGTCTACAGCCTCAATTTTTGCACCCAGGTCCATGTCTCATGGCCCTCTATCAGAATCCAGAGTTTTGAGAAGATTGGAGAAACTTTATTTTTCACCCCCCGAAAAAAAATGTAAGGGGTAACACTGTCATTTTTTTTTTCTGGTCAAAATTTTGAGTTTCAATATCTCAGCTCTGGAAGGGTCTACAGCCTCAATTTTTGCACCCAGGTCCATGTCTCGTGGCCCTCTATCAGAATCCAGAGTTTTGAGAAGATTGGAGAAACTTTATTTTTCACCCCGCGAAAAAAAATGTAAGGGGTAACACTGTCATTTTTTTTTTCTGGTCAAAATTTTGAGTTTCAATATCTCAGCTCTGGAATAGTCTACAGCCTCAATTTTTGCACCCAGGTCCATGTCTCATGACCCTCTATCAGAATCCAGAGTTTTGAGAAGATTGGAGAAACTTTATTTTTCACCCCCCGAAAAAAAATGTAAGGGGTAACACTGTCATTTTTTTTTCTGGTCAAAATTTTGAATTTCAATATCTCAGCTCAGGAAGGGTCTACAGCCTAAATTTTTGCACCCAGGTCCATGTCTCGTGGCCCTCTATCAGAATCCAGAGTTTTGAGAAGATTGGAGAAACTTTATTTTTCACCCCCCGAAAAAAAATGTAAGGGGTAACACTGTCATTTTTTTTTCTGGTCAAAATTTTGAGTTTCAATATCTCAGCTCAGGAAGGGTCTACAGCCTAAATGTTTGCACCCAGGTCCATGTCTCGTGGCCCTCTATCATAATCCAGAGTTTTGAGAAGATTGGAGAAACTTTATTTTTCACCCTCCGAAAAAAAATGTAAGGGGTAACACTGTCATTTTTTTTTTCTGGTCAAAATTTTGAGTTTCAATATCTCAGCTCTGGAAGGGTCTACAGCCTCAATTTTTGCACCCAGGTCCATGTCTCGTGGCCCTCTATCAGAATCCAGAGTTTTGAGAAGATTGGAGAAACTTTATTTTTCACCCCCCGAAAAAAAATGTAAGGGGTAACACTGTCATTTTTTTTTCTGGTCAAAATTTTGAGTTTCAATATCTCAGCTCTGGAAGGGTCTACAGCCTCAATTTTTGCACCCAGGTCCATGTCTCAAAGCCCTCTATCAGAATCCAGAGTTTTGAGAAGATTGGAGAAACTTTATTTTTCACCCCCCGAAAAAAAATGTAAGGGGTAACACTGTCATTTTTTTTTTCTGGTCAAAATTTTGAGTTTCAATATCTCAGCTCAGGAAGGGTCTACAGCCTAAATTTCTGCACCCAGGTCCATGTCTCGTGGCCCTCTATCAGAATCCAGAGTTTTGAGAAGATTGGAGAAACTTTATTTTTCACCCCCCCCCCCCAAAAAAAAATGTAAGGGGTAACACTGTCATTTTTTTTTCTGGTCAAAATTTTGAGTTTCAATATCTCAGCTCTGGAAGGGTCTACAGCCTAAATTTTTGCACCCAGGTCCATGTCTCGTGGCCCTCTATCAGAATCCAGAGTTTTGAGAAGATTGGAGAACCTTTATTTTTCACCCCCCGAAAAAAAATGTAAGGGGTAACACTGTCATTTTTTTTTTCTGGTCAAAATTTAGAGTTTCAATATCTCAGCTCTGGAAGGGTCTACAGCCTCAATTTTTGCACCCAGGTCCATGTCTCGTGGCCCTCTATCAGAATCCAGAGTTTTGAGAAGATTGGAGAAACTTTATTTTTCACCCCCCGAAAAAAAAATGTAAGGGGTAACACTGTCATTCTTTTTTTCTGGTCAAAATTTTGAGTTTCAATATCTCAGCTCAGGAAGGGTCTACAGCCTAAATTTTTGCACCCAGGTCCATGTCTCGTGGCCCTCTATCAGAATCCAGAGTTTTGAGAAGATTGGAAAAACTTTATTTTTCACCCCCCCCCCCCCCCCCAAAAAAAAAAAATGTAAGGGGTAACACTGTCATTTTTTTTTTTTCTGGTCAAAATTTTGCGTTTCAATATCTCAGCTCTGGAAGGGTCTACAGCCTAAATTTTTGCACGCAGGTCCATGTCTCGTGGCCCTCTATCAGAATCCAGAGTTTTGAGAAGATTGGAGAAACTTTATTTTTCACCCCCCGAAAAAAAATGTAAGGGGTAACACTGTCATTTTTTTTTTCTGGTCAAAATTTTGAGTTTCAATATCTCAGCTCTGGAAGGGTCTACAGCCTCAATTTTTGCACCCAGGTCCATGTCTCGTGGCCCTCTATCAGAATCCAGAGTTTTGAGAAGATTGGAGAAACTTTATTTTTCACCCCCCGAAAAAAAATGTAAGGGGTAACACTGTCATTTTTTTTTCTGGTCAAAATTTTGAGTTTCAATATCTCAGCTCTGGAAGGGTCTACAGCCTCAATTTTTGCACCCAGGTCCATGTCTCATGACCCTCTATCAGAATCCAGAGTTTTGAGAAGATTGGAGAAACTTTATTTTTCACCCCCCGAAAAAAAATGTAAGGGGTAACACTGTCATTTTTTTTTCTGGTCAAAATTTTGAGTTTCAATATCTCAGCTCAGGAAGGGTCTACAGCCTCAATTTTTGCACCCAGGTCCATGTCTCGTGGCCCTCTATCAGAATCCAGAGTTTTGAGAAGATTGGAGAAACTTTATTTTTCACCCCCCCCCCGAAAAAAATGTAAGGGGTAACACTGTCATTTTTTTTTTCTGGTCAAAATTTTGAGTTTCAATATCTCAGCTCAGGAAGGGTCTACAGCCTAAATTTTTGCACCCAGGTCCATGTCTCGTGGCCCTCTATCAGAATCCAGAGTTTTGAGAAGATTGGAGAAACTTTATTTTTCACCCCCCGAAAAAAAATGTAAGGGGTAACACTGTCATTTTTTTTTCTGGTCAAAATTTTGAGTTTCAATATCTCAGCTCTGGAAGGGTCTACAGCCTCAATTTTTGCACCCAGGTCCATGTCTCGTGGCCCTCTATCAGAATCCAGAGTTTTGAGAAGATTGGAGAAACTTTATTTTTCACCCCCCGAAAAAAAATGTAAGGGGTAACACTGTCATTTTTTTTTTCTGGTCAAAATTTTGAGTTTCAATATCTCAGCTCAGGAAGGGTCTACAGCCTAAATTTTTGCACCCAGGTCCATGTCTCGTGGCCCTCTATCAGAATCCAGAGTTTTGAGAAGATTGGAGAAACTTTATTTTTCACCCCCCGAAAAAAAATGTAAGGGGTAACACTGTCATTTTTTTTTCTGGTCAAAATTTTGAGTTTCAATATCTCAGCTCTGGAAGGGTCTACAGGCTCAATTTTTGCACCCAGGTCCATGTCTCGTGGCCCTCTATCAGAATCCAGAGTTTTGAGAAGATTGGAGAAACTTTATTTTTCACCCCCCGAAAAAAAATGTAAGGGGTAACACTGTCATTTTTTTTCTGGTCAAAATTTTGAGTTTCAATATCTCAGCTCTGGAAGGGTCTACAGCCTCAATTTTTGCACCCAGGTCCATGTCTCATGACCCTCTATCAGAATCCAGAGTTTTGAGAAGATTGGAGAAACTTTATTTTTCACCCCCCGAAAAAAAATGTAAGGGGTAACACTGTCATTTTTTTTTTTCTGGTCAAAATTTTGAGTTTCAATATCTCAGCTCTGGAAGGGTCTACAGCCTCAATTTTTGCACCCAGGTCCATGTCTCGTGGCCCTCTATCAGAATCCAGAGTTTTGAGAAGATTGGAGAAACTTTATTTTTCACCCCCCGAAAAAAAATGTAAGGGGTAACACTCTCATTTTTTTTTTCTGGTCAAAATTTTGAGTTTCAATATCTCAGCTCTGGAAGGGTCTACAGCCTCAATTTTTACACCCAGGTCCATGTCTCATGGCCCTCTATCAGAATCCAGAGTTTTGAGAAGATTGGAGAAACTTTATTTTTCACCCCCCGAAAAAAAATGTAAGGGGTAACACTGTCATTTTTTTTTTCTGGTCAAAATTTTGAGTTTCAATATCTCAGCTCAGGAAGGGTCTACAGCCTAAATTTTTGCACCCAGGTCCATGTCTCGTGGCCCTCTATCAGAATCCAGAGTTTTGAGAGGATTGGAGAAACTTTATTTTTCACCCCCCGAAAAAAAATGTAAGGGGTAACACTGTCATTTTTTTTTTCTGGTCAAAATTTTGAGTTTCAATATCTCAGCTCTGGAAGGGTGTACAGCCTCAATTTTTGCACCCAGGTCCATGTCTCGTGGCCCTCTATCAGAATCCAGAGTTTTGAGAAGATTGGAGAAACTTTATTTTTCACCCCCCGAAAAAAAATGTAAGGGGTAACACTGTCATTTTTTTTTCTGGTCAAAATTTTGAGTTTCAATATCTCAGCTCAGGAAGGGTCTACAGCCTAAATTTTTGCACCCAGGTCCATGTCTCGTGGCCCTCTATCAGAATCCAGAGTTTTGAGAAGATTGGAGAAACTTTATTTTTCACCCCCCGAAAAAAAATGTAAGGGGTAACACTGTCATTTTTTTTTTCTGGTCAAAATTTTGAGTTTCAATATCTCAGCTCTGGAAGGGTCTACAGCCTCAATTTTTGCACCCAGGTCCATGTCTCGTGGCCCTCTATCAGAATCCAGAGTTTTGAGAAGATTGGAGAAACTTTATTATTTCACCCTCCGAAAAAAAATGTAAGGGGTAACACTGTCATTTTTTTTTCTGGTCAAAATTTAGAGTTTCAATATCTCAGCTCTGGAAGGGTCTACAGCCTAAATTTTTGCACCCAGGTCCATGTCTCGTGGCCCTCTATCAGAATCCAGAGTTTTGAGAAGATTGGAGAAACTTTATTTTTCACCCCCCGAAAAAAATGTAAGGGGTAACACTGTCATTTTTTTTTCTGGTCAAAAATTTTGAGTTTCAATATCTCAGCTCTGGAAGGGTCTACAGCCTCAATTTTTGCACCCAGGTCCATGTCTCGTGGCCCTCTATCAGAATCCAGAGTTTTGAGAAGATTGGAGAAACTTTATTTTTCACCCCCCGAAAAAAAATGTAAGGGGTAACACTGTCATTTTTTTTTTCTGGTCAAAATTTTGAGTTTCAATATCTCAGCTCTGGAAGGGTCTACAGCCTCAATTTTTGCACCCAGGTCCATGTCTCATGACCCTCTATCAGAATCCAGAGTTTTGAGAAGATTGGAGAAACTTTATTTTTCACCCCCCGAAAAAAAATGTAAGGGGTAACACTGTCATTTTTTTTTCTGGTCAAAATTTTGAGTTTCAATATCTCAGCTCAGGAAGGGTCTACAGCCTAAATTTTTGCACCCAGGTCCATGTCTCGTGGCCCTCTATCAGAATCCAGAGTTTTGAGAAGATTGGAGAAACTTTATTTTTCACCCCCCCCCCCCCCCCCAAAAAAAATGTAAGGGGTAACACTGTCATTTTTTTTTCTGGTCAAAATTTTGAGTTTCAATATCTCAGCTCTGGAAGGGTCTACAGCCTCAATTTTTGCACCCAGGTCCATGTCTCGTGGCCCTCTATCAGAATCCAGAGTTTTGAGAAGATTGGAGAAACTTTATTTTTCACCCCCCGAAAAAAAATGTAAGGGGTAACACTGTCATTTTTTTTTTCTGGTCAAAATTTTGAGTTTCAATATCTCAGCTCAGGAAGGGTCTACAGCCTAAATTTTTGCACCCAGGTCCATGTCTCGTGGCCCTCTATCAGAATCCAGAGTTTTGAGAGGATTGGAGAAACTTTATTTTTCACCCCCCGAAAAAAAATGTAAGGGGTAACACTGTCATTTTTTTTTTCTGGTCAAAATTTTGAGTTTCAATATATCAGCTCAGGAAGGGTCTACAGCCTAAATTTATGCACCCAGGTCCATGTCTCGTGGCCCTCTATCAGAATCCAGAGTTTTGAGAAGATTTGAGAAACTTAATTTTTCACCCCCCGAAAAAAAACGTAAGGGGTAACACTGTCATTTTTTTTTCTGGTCAAAATTTTGAGTTTCAATATCTCAGCTCAGGAAGGGTCTACAGCCTAAATTTTTGCACCCAGGTCCTTGTCTCGTGGCCCTCTATCAGAATCCAGAGTTTTGAGAGGATTGGAGAAACTTTATTTTTCACCCACCGAAAAAAAATGTAAGGGGTAACACTGTCATTTTTTTTTCTGGTCAAAATTTTGAGTTTCAATATCTCAGCTCTGGAAGGGTCTACAGCCTCAATTTTTGCACCCAGGTCCATGTCTCGTGGCCCTCTATCAGAATCCAGAGTTTTGAGAAGATTGGAGAAACTTTATTTTTCACCCCCCGAAAAAAAATGTAAGGGGTAACACTGTCATTTTTTTTTTCTGGTCAAAATTTTGAGTTTCAATATCTCAGCTCAGGAAGGGTCTACAGCCTAAATTTTTGCACCCAGGTCCATGTCTCGTGGCCCTCTATCAGAATCCAGAGTTTTGAGAAGATTGGAGAAACTTTATTTTTCACCCCCCGAAAAAAAATGTAAGGGGTAACACTGTCATTTTTTTTTTCTGGTCAAAATTTTGAGTTTCAATATCTCAGCTCTGGAAGGGTCTACAGCCTCGATTTTTGCACCCAGGTCCATGTCTCGTGGCCCTCTATCAGAATCCAGAGTTTTGAGAAGATTGGAGAAACTTTATTTTTCACCCCCCGAAAAAAAATGTAAGGGGTAACACTGTCATTTTTTTTTCTGGTCAAAATTTTGAGTTTCAATATCTCAGCTCAGGAAGGGTCTACAGCCTAAATTTTTGCACCCAGGTCCATGTCTCGTGGCCCTCTATCAGAATCCAGAGTTTTGAGAAGATTGGAGAAACTTTATTTTTCACCCCCCCCCCCCAAAAAAAATGTAAGGGGTAACACTGTCATTTTTTTTTCTGGTCAAAATTTTGAGTTTCAATATCTCAGCTCTGGAAGGGTCTACAGCCTCAATTTTTGCACCCAGGTCCATGTCTCGTGGCCCTCTATCAGAATCCAGAGTTTTGAGAAAATTGGAGAAACTTTATTTTTCACCCCCCGAAAAAAAATGTAAGGGGTAACACTGTCATTTTTTTTTCTGGTCAAAATTTAGAGTTTCAATATCTCAGCTCTGGAAGGGTCTACAGCCTCAATTTTTGCACCCAGGTCCATGTCTCGTGGCCCTCTATCAGAATCCAGAGTTTTGAGAAGATTGGAGAAACTTTATTTTTCACCCCCCGAAAAAAAATGTAAGGGGTAACACTGTCATTTTTTTTTTCTGGTCAAAATTTTGAGTTTCAATATCTCAGCTCAGGAAGGGTCTACAGCCTAAATTTTTGCACCCAGGTCCATGTCTCGTGGCCCTCTATCAGAATCCAGAGTTTTGAGAGGATTGGAGAAACTTTATTTTTCACCCCCCGAAAAAAAATGTAAGGGGTAACACTGTCATTTTTTTTTTCTGGTCAAAATTTTGAGTTTCAATATATCAGCTCAGGAAGGGTCTACAGCCTAAATTTATGCACCCAGGTCCATGTCTCGTGGCCCTCTATCAGAATCCAGAGTTTTGAGAAGATTTGAGAAACTTAATTTTTCACCCCCCGAAAAAAAACGTAAGGGGTAACACTGTCATTTTTTTTTCTGGTCAAAATTTTGAGTTTCAATATCTCAGCTCAGGAAGGGTCTACAGCCTAAATGTTTGCACCCAGGTCCATGTCTCGTGGCCCTCTATCATAATCCAGAGTTTTGAGAAGATTGGAGAAACTTTATTTTTCACCCTCCGAAAAAAAATGTAAGGGGTAACACTGTCATTTTTTTTTCTGGTCAAAATTTTGAGTTTCAATATCTCAGCTCTGGAAGGGTCTACAGCCTCAATTTTTGCACCCAGGTCCATGTCTCGTGGCCCTCTATCAGAATCCAGAGTTTTGAGAAGATTGGAGAAACTTTATTTTTCACCCCCCGAAAAAAAATGTAAGGGGTAACACTGTCATTTTTTTTTCTGGTCAAAATTTTGAGTTTCAATATCTCAGCTCTGGAAGGGTCTACAGCCTCAATTTTTGCACCCAGGTCCATGTCTCAAAGCCCTCTATCAGAATCCAGAGTTTTGAGAAGATTGGAGAAACTTTATTTTTCACCCCCCGAAAAAAAATGTAAGGGGTAACACTGTCATTTTTTTTTTCTGGTCAAAATTTTGAGTTTCAATATCTCAGCTCAGGAAGGGTCTACAGCCTAAATTTCTGCACCCAGGTCCATGTCTCGTGGCCCTCTATCAGAATCCAGAGTTTTGAGAAGATTGGAGAAACTTTATTTTTCACCCCCCCCCCCCCAAAAAAAATGTAAGGGGTAACACTGTCATTTTTTTTTCTGGTCAAAATTTTGAGTTTCAATATCTCAGCTCTGGAAGGGTCTACAGCCTAAATTTTTGCACCCAGGTCCATGTCTCGTGGCCCTCTATCAGAATCCAGAGTTTTGAGAAGATTGGAGAACCTTTATTTTTCACCCCCCGAAAAAAAATGTAAGGGGTAACACTGTCATTTTTTTTTTCTGGTCAAAATTTAGAGTTTCAATATCTCAGCTCTGGAAGGGTCTACAGCCTCAATTTTTGCACCCAGGTCCATGTCTCGTGGCCCTCTATCAGAATCCAGAGTTTTGAGAAGATTGGAGAAACTTTATTTTTCACCCCCCGAAAAAAAAATGTAAGGGGTAACACTGTCATTCTTTTTTTCTGGTCAAAATTTTGAGTTTCAATATCTCAGCTCAGGAAGGGTCTACAGCCTAAATTTTTGCACCCAGGTCCATGTCTCGTGGCCCTCTATCAGAATCCAGAGTTTTGAGAAGATTGGAAAAACTTTATTTTTCACCCCCCCCCCCCCCCCAAAAAAAAAAATGTAAGGGGTAACACTGTCATTTTTTTTTTTCTGGTCAAAATTTTGCGTTTCAATATCTCAGCTCTGGAAGGGTCTACAGCCTCAATTTTTGCACCCAGGTCCATGTCTCGTGGCCCTCTATCAGAATCCAGAGTTTTGAGAAGATTGGAGAAACTTTATTTTTCAACCTCCGAAAAAAAATGTAAGGGGTAACACTGTCATTTTTTTTTTCTGGTCAAAATTTAGAGTTTCAATATCTCAGCTCTGGAAGGGTCTACAGCCTAAATTTTTGCACCCAGGTCCATGTCTCGTGGCCCTCTATCAGAATCCAGAGTTTTGAGAAGATTGGAGAAACTTTATTTTTCACCCCCCGAAAAAAAATGTAAGGGGTAACACTGTCATTTTTTTTTTCTGGTCAAAATTTTGAGTTTCAATATCTCAGCTCTGGAAGGGTCTACAGCCTCAATTTTTGCACCCAGGTCCATGTCTCATGGCCCTCTATCAGAATCCAGAGTTTTGAGAAGATTGGAGAAACTTTATTTTTCACCCCCCGAAAAAAAATGTAAGGGGTAACACTGTCATTTTTTTTTCTGGTCAAAATTTTGAGTTTCAATATCTCAGCTCAGGAAGGGTCTACAGCCTCAATTTTTGCACCCAGGTCCATGTCTCGTGGCCCTCTATCAGAATCCAGAGTTTTGAGAAGATTGGAGAAACTTTATTTTTCACCCCCCCCCGAAAAAAATGTAAGGGGTAACACTGTCATTTTTTTTTCTGGTCAAAATTTTGAGTTTCAATATCTCAGCTCTGGAAGGGTCTACAGCCTCAATTTTTGCACCCAGGTCCATGTCTCATGGCCCTCTATCAGAATCCAGAGTTTTGAGAAGATTGGAGAAACTTTATTTTTCACCCCCCGAAAAAAAATGTAAGGGGTAACACTGTCATTTTTTTTTTCTGGTCAAAATTTTGAGTTTCAATATCTCAGCTCAGGAAGGGTCTACAGCCTAAATTTTTGCACGCAGGTCCATGTCTCGTGGCCCTCTATCAGAATCCAGAGTTTTGAGAAGATTGGAGAAACTTTATTTTTCACCCCCCGAAAAAAAATGTAAGGGGTAACACTGTCATTTTTTTTTTCTGGTCAAAATTTTGAGTTTCAATATCTCAGCTCTGGAAGGGTCTACAGCCTCAATTTTTGCACCCAGGTCCATGTCTCGTGGCCCTCTATCAGAATCCAGAGTTTTGAGAAGATTGGAGAAACTTTATTTTTCACCCCCCGAAAAAAAATGTAAGGGGTAACACTGTCATTTTTTTTTCTGGTCAAAATTTTGAGTTTCAATATCTCAGCTCTGGAAGGGTCTACAGCCTCAATTTTTGCACCCAGGTCCATGTCTCGTGGCCCTCTATCAGAATCCAGAGTTTTGAGAAGATTGGAGAAACTTTATTTTTCACCCCCCGAAAAAAAATGTAAGGGGTAACACTGTCATTTTTTTTTCTGGTCAAAATTTTGAGTTTCAATATCTCAGCTCAGGAAGGGTCTACAGCCTAAATTTTTGCACCCAGGTCCATGTCTCGTGGCCCTCTATCAGAATCCAGAGTTTTGAGAAGATTGGAGAAACTTTATTTTTCACCCCCCGAAAAAAAATGTAAGGGGTAACACTGTCATTTTTTTTTTCTGGTCAAAATTTTGAGTTTCAATATCTCAGCTCTGGAAGGGTCTACAGCCTCAATTTTTGCACCCAGGTCCATGTCTCGTGGCCCTCTATCAGAATCCAGAGTTTTGAGAAGATTGGAGAAACTTTATTTTTCACCCCCCGAAAAAAAATGTAAGGGGTAACACTGTCATTTTTTTTTCTGGTCAAAATTTTGAGTTTCAATATCTCAGCTCTGGAAGGGTCTACAGCCTCAATTTTTGCACCCAGGTCCATGTCTCATGACCCTCTATCAGAATCCAGAGTTTTGAGAAGATTGGAGAAACTTTATTTTTCACCCCCCGAAAAAAAATGTAAGGGGTAACACTGTCATTTTTTTTTCTGGTCAAAATTTTGAGTTTCAATATCTCAGCTCAGGAAGGGTCTACAGCCTAAATTTTTGCACCCAGGTCCATGTCTCGTGGCCCTCTATCAGAATCCAGAGTTTTGAGAAGATTGGAGAAACTTTATTTTTCACCCCCCGAAAAAAAATGTAAGGGGTAACACTGTCATTTTTTTTTTCTGGTCAAAATTTTGAGTTTCAATATCTCAGCTCAGGAAGGGTCTACAGCCTAAATTTTTGCACCCAGGTCCATGTCTCGTGGCCCTCTATCAGAATCCAGAGTTTTGAGAAGATTGGAGAAACTTTATTTTTCACCCCCCGAAAAAAAATGTAAGGGGTAACACTGTCATTTTTTTTTCTGGTCAAAATTTTGAGTTTCAATATCTCAGCTCTGGAAGGGTCTACAGCCTCAATTTTTGCACCCAGGTCCATGTCTCGTGGCCCTCTATCAGAATCCAGAGTTTTGAGAAGATTGGAGAAACTTTATTTTTCACCCCCCGAAAAAAAATGTAAGGGGTAACACTGTCATTTTTTTTTTCTGGTCAAAATTTTGAGTTTCAATATCTCAGCTCAGGAAGGGTCTACAGCCTAAATTTTTGCACCCAGGTCCATGTCTCGTGGCCCTCTATCAGAATCCAGAGTTTTGAGAAGATTGGAGAAACTTTATTTTTCACCCCCCGAAAAAAAATGTAAGGGGTAACACTGTCATTTTTTTTTCTGGTCAAAATTTTGAGTTTCAATATCTCAGCTCTGGAAGGGTCTACAGGCTCAATTTTTGCACCCAGGTCCATGTCTCGTGGCCCTCTATCAGAATCCAGAGTTTTGAGAAGATTGGAGAAACTTTATTTTTCACCCCCCGAAAAAAAATGTAAGGGGTAACACTGTCATTTTTTTTCTGGTCAAAATTTTGAGTTTCAATATCTCAGCTCTGGAAGGGTCTACAGCCTCAATTTTTGCACCCAGGTCCATGTCTCATGACCCTCTATCAGAATCCAGAGTTTTGAGAAGATTGGAGAAACTTTATTTTTCACCCCCCGAAAAAAAATGTAAGGGGTAACACTGTCATTTTTTTTTTTCTGGTCAAAATTTTGAGTTTCAATATCTCAGCTCTGGAAGGGTCTACAGCCTCAATTTTTGCACCCAGGTCCATGTCTCGTGGCCCTCTATCAGAATCCAGAGTTTTGAGAAGATTGGAGAAACTTTATTTTTCACCCCCCGAAAAAAAATGTAAGGGGTAACACTCTCATTTTTTTTTTCTGGTCAAAATTTTGAGTTTCAATATCTCAGCTCTGGAAGGGTCTACAGCCTCAATTTTTACACCCAGGTCCATGTCTCATGGCCCTCTATCAGAATCCAGAGTTTTGAGAAGATTGGAGAAACTTTATTTTTCACCCCCCGAAAAAAAATGTAAGGGGTAACACTGTCATTTTTTTTTCTGGTCAAAATTTTGAGTTTCAATATCTCAGCTCAGGAAGGGTCTACAGCCTAAATTTTTGCACCCAGGTCCATGTCTCGTGGCCCTCTATCAGAATCCAGAGTTTTGAGAGGATTGGAGAAACTTTATTTTTCACCCCCCGAAAAAAAATGTAAGGGGTAACACTGTCATTTTTTTTTTCTGGTCAAAATTTTGAGTTTCAATATCTCAGCTCTGGAAGGGTGTACAGCCTCAATTTTTGCACCCAGGTCCATGTCTCGTGGCCCTCTATCAGAATCCAGAGTTTTGAGAAGATTGGAGAAACTTTATTTTTCACCCCCCGAAAAAAAATGTAAGGGGTAACACTGTCATTTTTTTTTCTGGTCAAAATTTTGAGTTTCAATATCTCAGCTCAGGAAGGGTCTACAGCCTAAATTTTTGCACCCAGGTCCATGTCTCGTGGCCCTCTATCAGAATCCAGAGTTTTGAGAAGATTGGAGAAACTTTATTTTTCACCCCCCGAAAAAAAATGTAAGGGGTAACACTGTCATTTTTTTTTTCTGGTCAAAATTTTGAGTTTCAATATCTCAGCTCTGGAAGGGTCTACAGCCTCAATTTTTGCACCCAGGTCCATGTCTCGTGGCCCTCTATCAGAATCCAGAGTTTTGAGAAGATTGGAGAAACTTTATTATTTCACCCTCCGAAAAAAAATGTAAGGGGTAACACTGTCATTTTTTTTTCTGGTCAAAATTTAGAGTTTCAATATCTCAGCTCTGGAAGGGTCTACAGCCTAAATTTTTGCACCCAGGTCCATGTCTCGTGGCCCTCTATCAGAATCCAGAGTTTTGAGAAGATTGGAGAAACTTTATTTTTCACCCCCCGAAAAAAATGTAAGGGGTAACACTGTCATTTTTTTTTCTGGTCAAAAATTTTGAGTTTCAATATCTCAGCTCTGGAAGGGTCTACAGCCTCAATTTTTGCACCCAGGTCCATGTCTCGTGGCCCTCTATCAGAATCCAGAGTTTTGAGAAGATTGGAGAAACTTTATTTTTCACCCCCCGAAAAAAAATGTAAGGGGTAACACTGTCATTTTTTTTTTCTGGTCAAAATTTTGAGTTTCAATATCTCAGCTCTGGAAGGGTCTACAGCCTCAATTTTTGCACCCAGGTCCATGTCTCATGACCCTCTATCAGAATCCAGAGTTTTGAGAAGATTGGAGAAACTTTATTTTTCACCCCCCGAAAAAAAATGTAAGGGGTAACACTGTCATTTTTTTTTCTGGTCAAAATTTTGAGTTTCAATATCTCAGCTCAGGAAGGGTCTACAGCCTAAATTTTTGCACCCAGGTCCATGTCTCGTGGCCCTCTATCAGAATCCAGAGTTTTGAGAAGATTGGAGAAACTTTATTTTTCACCCCCCCCCCCCCCAAAAAAAATGTAAGGGGTAACACTGTCATTTTTTTTTTCTGGTCAAAATTTTGAGTTTCAATATCTCAGCTCTGGAAGGGTCTACAGCCTCAATTTTTGCACCCAGGTCCATGTCTCGTGGCCCTCTATCAGAATCCAGAGTTTTGAGAAGATTGGAGAAACTTTATTTTTCACCCCCCGAAAAAAAATGTAAGGGGTAACACTGTCATTTTTTTTTTCTGGTCAAAATTTTGAGTTTCAATATCTCAGCTCAGGAAGGGTCTACAGCCTAAATTTTTGCACCCAGGTCCATGTCTCGTGGCCCTCTATCAGAATCCAGAGTTTTGAGAGGATTGGAGAAACTTTATTTTTCACCCCCCGAAAAAAAATGTAAGGGGTAACACTGTCATTTTTTTTTTCTGGTCAAAATTTTGAGTTTCAATATATCAGCTCAGGAAGGGTCTACAGCCTAAATTTATGCACCCAGGTCCATGTCTCGTGGCCCTCTATCAGAATCCAGAGTTTTGAGAAGATTTGAGAAACTTAATTTTTCACCCCCCGAAAAAAAACGTAAGGGGTAACACTGTCATTTTTTTTTCTGGTCAAAATTTTGAGTTTCAATATCTCAGCTCAGGAAGGGTCTACAGCCTAAATTTTTGCACCCAGGTCCTTGTCTCGTGGCCCTCTATCAGAATCCAGAGTTTTGAGAGGATTGGAGAAACTTTATTTTTCACCCACCGAAAAAAAATGTAAGGGGTAACACTGTCATTTTTTTTTCTGGTCAAAATTTTGAGTTTCAATATCTCAGCTCTGGAAGGGTCTACAGCCTCAATTTTTGCACCCAGGTCCATGTCTCGTGGCCCTCTATCAGAATCCAGAGTTTTGAGAAGATTGGAGAAACTTTATTTTTCACCCCCCGAAAAAAAATGTAAGGGGTAACACTGTCATTTTTTTTTTCTGGTCAAAATTTTGAGTTTCAATATCTCAGCTCAGGAAGGGTCTACAGCCTAAATTTTTGCACCCAGGTCCATGTCTCGTGGCCCTCTATCAGAATCCAGAGTTTTGAGAAGATTGGAGAAACTTTATTTTTCACCCCCCGAAAAAAAATGTAAGGGGTAACACTGTCATTTTTTTTTTCTGGTCAAAATTTTGAGTTTCAATATCTCAGCTCTGGAAGGGTCTACAGCCTCGATTTTTGCACCCAGGTCCATGTCTCGTGGCCCTCTATCAGAATCCAGAGTTTTGAGAAGATTGGAGAAACTTTATTTTTCACCCCCCGAAAAAAAATGTAAGGGGTAACACTGTCATTTTTTTTTCTGGTCAAAATTTTGAGTTTCAATATCTCAGCTCAGGAAGGGTCTACAGCCTAAATTTTTGCACCCAGGTCCATGTCTCGTGGCCCTCTATCAGAATCCAGAGTTTTGAGAAGATTGGAGAAACTTTATTTTTCACCCCCCCCCCAAAAAAAATGTAAGGGGTAACACTGTCATTTTTTTTTCTGGTCAAAATTTTGAGTTTCAATATCTCAGCTCTGGAAGGGTCTACAGCCTCAATTTTTGCACCCAGGTCCATGTCTCGTGGCCCTCTATCAGAATCCAGAGTTTTGAGAAAATTGGAGAAACTTTATTTTTCACCCCCCGAAAAAAAATGTAAGGGGTAACACTGTCATTTTTTTTTCTGGTCAAAATTTAGAGTTTCAATATCTCAGCTCTGGAAGGGTCTACAGCCTCAATTTTTGCACCCAGGTCCATGTCTCGTGGCCCTCTATCAGAATCCAGAGTTTTGAGAAGATTGGAGAAACTTTATTTTTCACCCCCCGAAAAAAAATGTAAGGGGTAACACTGTCATTTTTTTTTTCTGGTCAAAATTTTGAGTTTCAATATCTCAGCTCAGGAAGGGTCTACAGCCTAAATTTTTGCACCCAGGTCCATGTCTCGTGGCCCTCTATCAGAATCCAGAGTTTTGAGAGGATTGGAGAAACTTTATTTTTCACCCCCCGAAAAAAAATGTAAGGGGTAACACTGTCATTTTTTTTTTTCTGGTCAAAATTTTGAGTTTCAATATATCAGCTCAGGAAGGGTCTACAGCCTAAATTTATGCACCCAGGTCCATGTCTCGTGGCCCTCTATCAGAATCCAGAGTTTTGAGAAGATTTGAGAAACTTAATTTTTCAC
Source organism: Cyprinella venusta (assembly GCA_038021265.1). NCBI lineage: Eukaryota > Metazoa > Chordata > Actinopteri > Cypriniformes > Leuciscidae > Cyprinella > Cyprinella venusta. The sequence continues at coordinate 25,675,519 of CM075863.1, forward strand.
CCCCCGAAAAAAAACGTAAGGGGTAACACTGTCATTTTTTTTTCTGGTCAAAATTTTGAGTTTCAATATCTCAGCTCAGGAAGGGTCTACAGCCTAAATTTTTGCACCCAGGTCCTTGTCTCGTGGCCCTCTATCAGAATCCAGAGTTTTGAGAGGATTGGAGAAACTTTATTTTTCACCCCCCGAAAAAAAATGTAAGGGGTAACACTGTCATTTTTTTTTTCTGGTCAAAATTTTGAGTTTCAATATCTCAGCTCAGGAAGGGTCTAAAGCCTCAATTTTTGCACCCAGGTCCATGTCTCGTGGCCCTCTATCAGAATCCAGAGTTTTGAGAAGATTGGAGAAACTTTATTTTTCACCCCCCGAAAAAAAAATGTAAGGGGTAACACTGTCATTTTTTTTTCTGGTCAAAATTTTGAGTTTCAATATCTCAGCTCTGGAAGGGTCTACAGCCTCGATTTTTGCACCCAGGTCCATGTCTCGTGGCCCTCTATCAGAATCCAGAGTTTTGAGAAGATTGGAGAAACTTTATTTTTCACCCCCCGAAAAAAAATGTAAGGGGTAACACTGTCATTTTTTTTTCTGGTCAAAATTTTGAGTTTCAATATCTCAGCTCAGGAAGGGTCTACAGCCTAAATTTTTGCACCCAGGTCCATGTCTCGTGGCCCTCTATCAGAATCCAGAGTTTTGAGAAGATTGGAGAAACTTTATTTTTCACCCCCCGAAAAAAAATGTAAGGGGTAACACTGTCATTTTTTTTTTTTCTGGTCAAAATTTTGAGTTTCAATATCTCAGCTCTGGAAGGGTCTACAGCCTCAATTTTTGCACCCAGGTCCATGTCTCATGGCCCTCTATCAGAATCCAGAGTTTTGAGAAGATTGGAGAAACTTTATTTTTCACCCCCCGAAAAAAAATGTAAGGGGTAACACTGTCATTTTTTTTTTCTGGTCAAAATTTTGAGTTTCAATATCTCAGCTCTGGAAGGGTCTACAGCCTCAATTTTTGCACCCAGGTCCATGTCTCGTGGCCCTCTATCAGAATCCAGAGTTTTGAGAAGATTGGAGAAACTTTATTTTTCACCCCCCGAAAAAAAATGTAAGGGGTAACACTGTCATTTTTTTTTCTGGTCAAAAATTTGAGTTTCAATATCTCAGCTCAGGAAGGGTCTACAGCCTAAATTTTTGCACCCAGGTCCATGTCTCGTGGCCCTCTATCAGAATCCAGAGTTTTGAGAAGATTGGAGAAACTTTATTTTTCACCCCCCGAAAAAAAATGTAAGGGGTAACACTGTCATTTTTTTTTTCTGGTCAAAATTTTGAGTTTCAATATCTCAGCTCAGGAAGGGTCTACAGCCTAAATTTTTGCACCCAGGTCCATGTCTCGTGGCCCTCTATCAGAATCCAGAGTTTTGAGAAGATTGGAGAAACTTTATTTTTCACCCCCCCCAAAAAAATGTAAGGGGTAACACTGTCATTTTTTTTTCTGGTCAAAATTTTGAGTTTCAATATCTCAGCTCTGGAAGGGTCTACAGCCTCAATTTTTGCACCCAGGTCCATGTCTCGTGGCCCTCTATCAGAATCCAGAGTTTTGAGAAGATTGGAGAAACTTTATTTTTCACCCCCCGAAAAAAAATGTAAGGGGTAACACTGTCATTTTTTTTTTCTGGTCAAAATTTTGAGTTTCAATATCTCAGCTCTGGAATAGTCTACAGCCTCAATTTTTGCACCCAGGTCCATGTCTCGTGGCCCTCTATCAGAATCCAGAGTTTTGAGAAGATTGGAGAAACTTTATTTTTCACCCCCCGAAAAAAAAATGTAAGGGGTAACACTGTCATTTTTTTTTTCTGGTCAAAATTTTGAGTTTCAATATCTCAGCTCAGGAAGGGTCTACAGCCTAAATTTTTGCACCCAGGTCCATGTCTCGTGGCCCTCTATCAGAATCCAGAGTTTTGAGAAGATTGGAGAAACTTTATTTTTCACCCTCCGAAAAAAAATGTAAGGGGTAACACTGTCATTTTTTTTTCTGGTCAAAATTTTGAGTTTCAATATCTCAGCTCAGGAAGGGTCTACAGCCTAAATTTTTGCACCCAGGTCCATGTCTCGTGGCCCTCTATCAGAATCCAGAGTTTTGAGAAGATTGGAGAAACTTTATTTTTCACCCCCGAAAAAAAATGTAAGGGGTAACACTGTCATTTTTTTTCTGGTCAAAATTTTGAGTTTCAATATCTCAGCTCAGGAAGGGTCTACAGCCTCAATTTTTGCACCCAGGTCCATGTCTCGTGGCCCTCTATCAGAATCCAGAGTTTTGAGAAGATTTGAGAAACTTTATTTTTCACCCTCCGAAAAAAAATGTAAGGGGTAACACTGTCATTTTTTTTTCTGGTCAAAATTTAGAGTTTCAATATCTCAGCTCTGGAAGGGTCTACAATCTAATTTTTTGCACCCAGGTCCATGTCTCGTGGCCCTCTATCAGAATCCAGAGTTTTGAGAAGATTGGAGAAACTTTATTTTTCACCCCCCGAAAAAAATGTAAGGGGTAACACTGTCATTTTTTTTTCTGGTCAAAATTTTGAGTTTCAATATCTCAGCTCTGGAAGGGTCTACAGCCTCAATTTTTGCACCCAGGTCCATGTGTCATGGCCCTCTATCAGAATCCAGAGTTTTGAGAAGATTGGAGAAACTTTATTTTTCACCCCCCGAAAAAAAATGTAAGGGGTAACACTGTCATTTTTTTTTTCTGGTCAAAATTTTGAGTTTCAATATCTCAGCTCAGGAAGGGTCTACAGCCTAAATTTTTGCACCCAGGTCCATGTCTCTTGGCCCTCTATCAGAATCCAGAGTTTTGAGAAGATTGGAGAAACTTTATTTTTCACCTCCCGAAAAAAAAATGTAAGGGGTAACACTGTCATTTTTTTTTCTGGTCAAAATTTTGAGTTTCAATATCTCAGCTATGGAAGGGTCTACAGCCTAAATTTTTGCACCCAGGTCCATGTCTCGTGGCCCTCTATCACAATCCAGAGTTTTGAGAAGATTGGAGAAACTTTATTTTTCACCCCCGAAAAAAAATGTAAGGGGTAACACTGTCATTTTTTTTTTCTGGTCAAAATTTTGAGTTTCAATATCTCAGCTCAGGAAGGGTCTACAGCCTAAATTTTTGCACCCAGGTCCATGTCTCGTGGCCCTCTATCAGAATCCAGAGTTTTGAGAAGATTTGAGAAACTTTATTTTTCACCCCCCGAAAAAAAATGTAAGGGGTAACACTGTCATTTTTTTTTCTGGTCAAAATTTTGAGTTTCAATATCTCAGCTCAGGAAGGGTCTACAGCCTAAATTTTTGCACCCAGGTCCATGTCTCGTGGCCCTCTATCAGAATCCAGAGTTTTGAGAGGATTGGAGAAACTTTATTTTTCACCCCCCGAAAAAAATGTAAGGGGTAACACTGTCATTTTTTTTTTCTGGTCAAAATTTTGAGTTTCAATATCTCAGCTCTGGAAGGGTCTACAGCATAAATTTTTGCACCCAGGTCCATGTCTCATGGCCCTCTATCAGAATCCAGAGTTTTGAGAAGATTGGAGAAACTTTATTTTTCACCCCCCGAAAAAAAAATGTAAGGGGTAACACTGTCATTTTTTTTTTCTGGTCAAAATTTTGAGTTTCAATATCTCAGCTCTGGAAGGGTCTACAGCCTAAATTTTTGCACCCAGGTCCATGTCTCGTGGCCCTCTATCAGAATCCAGAGTTTTGAGAAGATTGGAGAAACTTTATTTTTCACCCCCCGAAAAAAAATGTAAGGGGTAACACTGTCATTTTTTTTTCTGGTCAAAATTTTGAGTTTCAATATCTCAGCTCAGGAAGGGTCTACAGCCTAAATTTTTGCACCCAGGTCCATGTCTCGTGGCCCTCTATCAGAATCCAGAGTTTTGAGAAGATTGGAGAAACTTTATTTTTCACCCCCCGAAAAAAAATGTAAGGGGTAACACTGTCATTTTTTTTTTCTGGTCAAAATTTTGAGTTTCAATATCTCAGCTCTGGAATGGTCTACAGCCTCAATTTTTGCACCCAGGTCCATGTCTCATGGCCCTCTATCAGAATCCAGAGTTTTGAGAAGATTGGAGAAACTTTATTTTTCACCCCCCCGAAAAAAAATGTAAGGGGTAACACTGTCATTTTTTTTTTCTGGTCAAAATTTTGAGTTTCAATATCTCAGCTCTGGAAGGGTCTAAAGCCTCAATTTTTGCACCCAGGTCCATGTCTCGTGGCCCTCTATCAGAATCCAGAGTTTTGAGAAGATTGGAGAAACTTTATTTTTCACCCCCCGAAAAAAAATGTAAGGGGTAACACTGTCATTTTTTTTTTCTGGTTAAAATTTTGAGTTTCAATATCTCAGCTCTGGAAGGGTCTACAGCCTAAATTTTTGCACCCAGGTCCATGTCTCATGGCCCTCTATCAGAATCCAGAGTTTTGAGAAGATTGGAGAAACTTTATTTTTCACCCCCCGAAAAAAAATGTAAGGGGTAACACTGTCATTTTTTTTCTGGTCAAAATTTTGAGTTTCAATATCTCAGCTCAGGAAGGGTCTACAGCCTAAATTTTTGCACCCAGGTCCATGTCTCGTGGCCCTCTATCAGAATCCAGAGTTTTGAGAAGATTGGAGAAACTTTATTTTTCACCCCCCGAAAAAAAATGTAAGGGGTAACACTGTCATTTTTTTTTCTGGTCAAAATTTTGAGTTTCAATATCTCAGCTCTGGAAGGGTCTACAGCCTCAATTTTTGCACCCAGGTCCATGTCTCGTGGCCCTCTATCAGAATCCAGAGTTTTGAGAAGATTGGAGAAACTTTATTTATCACCCCGAAAAAAAATGTAAGGGGTAACACTGTCATTTTTTTTTTCTGGTCAAAATTTTGAGTTTCAATATCTCAGCTCAGGAAGGGTCTACAGCCTAAATTTTTGCACCCAGGTCCATGTCTCGTGGCCCTCTATCAGAATCCAGAGTTTTGAGAAGATTGGAGAAACTTTATTTTTCACCCCCCGAAAAAAAATGTAAGGGGTAACACTGTCATTTTTTTTCCTGGTCAAAATTTTGAGTTTCAATATCTCAGCTCTGGAAGGGTCTACAGCCTCAATTTTTGCACCCAGGTCCATGTCTCATGACCCTCTATCAGAATCCAGAGTTTTGAGAAGATTGGAGAAACTTTATTTTTCACCCCCCGAAAAAAAATGTAAGGGGTAACACTGTCATTTTTTTTTCTGGTCAAAATTTTGAGTTTCAATATCTCAGCTCAGGAAGGGTCTACAGCCTAAATTTTTGCACCCAGGTCCATGTCTCGTGGCCCTCTATCAGAATCCAGAGTTTTGAGAAGATTGGAGAAACTTTATTTTTCACCCTCCGAAAAAAAAATGTAAGGGGTAACACTGTCATTTTTTTTTCTGGTCAAAATTTTGAGTTTCAATATCTCAGCTCAGGAAGGGTCTACAGCCTAAATTTTTGCACCCAGGTCCATGTCTCGTGGCCCTCTATCAGAATCCAGAGTTTTGAGAAGATTGGAGAAACTTTATTTTTCACCCCCCGAAAAAAAATGTAAGGGGTAACACTGTCATTTTTTTTTCTGGTCAAAATTTTGAGTTTCAATATCTCAGCTCTGGAAGGGTCTACAGCCTCAATTTTTGCACCCAGGTCCATGTCTCGTGGCCCTCTATCAGAATCCAGAGTTTTGAGAAGATTGGAGAAACTTTATTTTTCACCCCCCGAAAAAAAATGTAAGGGGTAACACTGTCATTTTTTTTTTCTGGTCAAATTTTTGAGTTTCAATATCTCAGCTCTGGAATTGTCTACAGCCTCAATTTTTGCACCCAGGTCCATGTCTCAAAGCCCTCTATCAGAATCCAGAGTTTTGAGAAGATTGGAGAAACTTTATTTTTCACCCCCTGAAAAAAAAATGTAAGGGGTAACACTGTCATTTTTTTTTTCTGGTCAAAATTTTGAGTTTCAATATCTCAGCTCAGGAAGGGTCTACAGCCTAAATTTTTTCACCCAGGTCCATGTCTCGTGGCCCTCTATCAGAATCCAGAGTTTTGAGAAGATTGGAGAAACTTTATTTTTCACCCCCCGAAAAAAAATGTAAGGGGTAACACTGTCATTTTTTTTTTTCTGGTCAAAATTTTGAGTTTCAATATCTCAGCTCAGGAAGGGTCTACAGCCTCAATTTTTGCACCCAGGTCCATGTCTCGTGGCCCTCTATCAGAATCCAGAGTTTTGAGAAGATTGGAGAAACTTTATTTTTCACCCCCCGAAAAAAAATGTAAGGGGTAACACTGTCATTTTTTTTTCTGGTCAAAATTTTGAGTTTCAATATCTCAGCTCTGGAAGGGTCTACAGCCTCAATTTTTGCACCCAGGTCCATGTCTCGTGGCCCTCTATCAGAATCCAGAGTTTTGAGAAGATTGGAGAAACTTTATTTTTCACCCCCCGAAAAAAAATGTAAGGGGTAACACTGTCATTTTTTTTTCTGGTCAAAATTTTGAGTTTCAATATCTCAGCTCTGGAAGGGTCTACAGCCTCAATTTTTGCACCCAGGTCCATGTCTCGTGGCCCTCTATCAGAATCCAGAGTTTTGAGAAGATTGGAGAAACTTTATTTTTCACCCCCCGAAAAAAAATGTAAGGGGTAACACTGTCATTTTTTTTTCTGGTCAAAAATTTGAGTTTCAATATCTCAGCTCAGGAAGGGTCTACAGCCTAAATTTTTGCACCCAGGTCCATGTCTCGTGGCCCTCTATCAGAATCCAGAGTTTTGAGAAGATTGGAGAAACTTTATTTTTCACCCCCCGAAAAAAAATGTAAGGGGTAACACTGTCATTTTTTTTTCTGGTCAAAATTTTGAGTTTCAATATCTCAGCTCTGGAAGGGTCTACAGCCTCAATTTTTGCACCCAGGTCCATGTCTCGTGGCCCTCTATCAGAATCCAGAGTTTTGAGAAGATTGGAGAAACTTTATTTATCACCCCGAAAAAAAAATGTAAGGGGTAACACTGTCATTTTTTTTTTTCTGGTCAAAATTTTGAGTTTCAATATCTCAGCTCAGGAAGGGTCTACAGCCTAAATTTTTGCACCCAGGTCCATGTCTCGTGGCCCTCTATCAGAATCCAGAGTTTTGAGAAGATTGGAGAAACTTTATTTTTCACCCCCCGAAAAAAAATGTAAGGGGTAACACTGTCATTTTTTTTTTTCTGGTCAAAATTTTGAGTTTCAATATCTCAGCTCTGGAAGGGTCTAGAGCCTCAATTTTTGCACCCAGGTCCATGTCTCATGACCCTCTATCAGAATCCAGAGTTTTGAGAAGATTGGAGAAACTTTATTTTTCACCCCCCGAAAAAAAATGTAAGGGGTAACACTGTCATTTTTTTTTCTGGTCAAAATTTTGAGTTTCAATATCTCAGCTCAGGAAGGGTCTACAGCCTAAATTTTTGCACCCAGGTCCATGTCTCGTGGCCCTCTATCAGAATCCAGAGTTTTGAGAAGATTGGAGAAACTTTATTTTTCACCCTCCGAAAAAAAAATGTAAGGGGTAACACTGTCATTTTTTTTTCTGGTCAAAATTTTGAGTTTCAATATCTCAGCTCAGGAAGGGTCTACAGCCTAAATTTTTGCACCCAGGTCCATGTCTCGTGGCCCTCTATCAGAATCCAGAGTTTTGAGAAGATTGGAGAAACTTTATTTTTCACCCCCCGAAAAAAAATGTAAGGGGTAACACTGTCATTTTTTTTTTTCTGGTCAAAATTTTGAGTTTCAATATCTCAGCTCTGGAAGGGTCTACAGCCTCAATTTTTGCACCCAGGTCCATGTCTCGTGGCCCTCTATCAGAATCCAGAGTTTTGAGAAGATTGGAGAAACTTTATTTTTCATCCCCCGAAAAAAAATGTAAGGGGTAACACTGTCATTTTTTTTTCTGGTCAAAATTTTGAGTTTCAATATCTCAGCTCTGGAAGGGTCTACAGCCTCGATTTTTGCACCCAGGTCCATGTCTCGTGGCCCTCTATCAGAATCCAGAGTTTTGAGAAGATTTGAGAAACTTTATTTTTCACCCCCCGAAAAAAAATGTAAGGGGTAACACTGTCATTTCTTTTTCTGGTCAAAATTTTGAGTTTCAATATCTCAGCTCAGGAAGGGTCTAGCCTAAATTTTTGCACCCAGGTCCATGTCTCGTGGCCCTCTATCAGAATCCAGAGTTTTGAGAAGATTGGAGAAACTTTATTTTTCACCCCCCGAAAAAAAATGTAAGGGGTAACACTGTCATTTTTTTTTTCTGGTCAAAATTTTGAGTTTCAATATCTCAGCTCTGGAAGGGTCTACAGTCTCAATTTTTGCACCCAGGTCCATGTCTCGTGGCCCTCTATCAGAATCCAGAGTTTTGAGAAGATTGGAGAAACTTTATTTTTCACCCCCCGAAAAAAAATGTAAGGGGTAACACTGTCATTTTTTTTTTTCTGGTCAAAATTTTGAGTTTCAATATCTCAGCTCTGGAAGGGTCTACAGCCTCAATTTTTGCACCCAGGTCCATGTCTCGTGGCCCTCTATCAGAATCCAGAGTTTTGAGAAGATTGGAGAAACTTTATTTTTCACCCCCCGAAAAAAATGTAAGGGGTAACACTGTCATTTTTTTTTCTGGTCAAAAATTTGAGTTTCAATATCTCAGCTCAGGAAGGGTCTACAGCCTAAATTTTTGCACCCAGGTCCATGTCTCGTGGCCCTCTATCAGAATCCAGAGTTTTGAGAAGATTGGAGAAACTTTATTTTTCACCCCCCGAAAAAAAATGTAAGGGGTAACACTGTCATTTTTTTTTTTTCTGGTCAAAATTTTGAGTTTCAATATCTCAGCTCTGGAAGGGTCTACAGCCTCAATTTTTGCACCCAGGTCCATGTCTCGTGGCCCTCTATCAGAATCCAGAGTTTTGAGAAGATTGGAGAAACTTTATTTTTCACCCCCCGAAAAAAAATGTAAGGGGTAACACTGTCATTTTTTTTTTTCTGGTCAAAATTTTGAGTTTCAATATCTCAGCTCTGGAAGTGTCTACAGCCTCAATTTTTGCACCCAGGTCCATGTCTCGTGGCCCTCTATCAGAATCCAGAGTTTTGAGAAGATTGGAGAAACTTTATTTTTCACCCCCCGAAAAAAAATGTAAGGGGTAACACTGTCATTTTTTTTTTCTGGTCAAAATTTTGAGTTTCAATATCTCAGCTCTGGAATAGTCTACAGCCTAAATTTTTGCACCCAGGTCCATGTCTCGTGGCCCTCTATCAGAATCCAGAGTTTTGAGAAGATTGGAGAAACTTTATTTTTCACCCTCCGAAAAAAAATGTAAGGGGTAACACTGTCATTTTTTTTTCTGGTCAAAATTTTGAGTTTCAATATCTCAGCTCAGGAAGGGTCTACAGCCTAAATTTTTGCACCCAGGTCCATGTCTCGTGGCCCTCTATCAGAATCCAGAGTTTTGAGAAGATTGGAGAAACTTTATTTTTCACCCCCCGAAAAAAAATGTAAGGGGTAACACTGTCATTTTTTTTTTCTGGTCAAAATTTTGAGTTTCAATATCTCAGCTCAGGAAGGGTCTACAGCCTCAATTTTTGCACCCAGGTCCATGTCTCGTGGCCCTTTATCAGAATCCAGAGTTTTGAGAAGATTGGAGAAACTTTATTTTTCACCCCCCGAAAAAAAAATGTAAGGGGTAACACTGTCATTTTTTTTTTCTGGTCAAAATTTTGAGTTTCAATATCTCAGCTCTGGAAGGGTCTACAGCCTCAATTTTTGCACCCAGGTCCATGTCTCGTGGCCCTCTATCAGAATCCAGAGTTTTGAGAAGATTGGAGAAACTTTATTTTTCACCCCCCGAAAAAAAATGTAAGGGGTAACACTGTCATTTTTTTTTTCTGGTCAAAATTTTGAGTTTCAATATCTCAGCTCTGGAAGGGTCTACAGCCTCAATTTTTGCACCCAGGTCCATGTCTCGTGGCCCTCTATCAGAATCCAGAGTTTTGAGAAGATTGGAGAAACTTTATTTTTCACCCCCCGAAAAAAAATGTAAGGGGTAACACTGTCATTTTTTTTTTCTGGTCAAAATTTTGAGTTTCAATATCTCAGCTCTGGAATTGTCTACAGCCTCAATTTTTGCACCCAGGTCCATGTCTCAAAGCCCTCTATCAGAATCCAGAGTTTTGAGAAGATTGGAGAAACTTTATTTTTCACCCCCTGAAAAAAAAATGTAAGGGGTAACACTGTCATTTTTTTTTTTCTGGTCAAAATTTTGAGTTTCAATATCTCAGCTCAGGAAGGGTCTACAGCCTAAATTTTTGCACCCAGGTCCATGTCTCGTGGCCCTCTATCAGAATCCAGAGTTTTGAGAAGATTGGAGAAACTTTATTTTTCACCCCCCGAAAAAAAATGTAAGGGGTAACACTGTCATTTTTTTTTCTGGTCAAAATTTTGAGTTTCAATATCTCAGCTCTGGAAGGGTCTACAGCCTCGATTTTTGCACCCAGGTCCATGTCTCGTGGCCCTCTATCAGAATCCAGAGTTTTGAGAAGATTGGAGAAACTTTATTTTTCACCCCCCGAAAAAAAATGTAAGGGGTAACACTGACATTTTTTTTTTCTGGTCAAAATTTTGAGTTTCAATATCTCAGCTCAGGAAGGGTCTACAGCCTAAATTTTTGCACCCAGGTCCATGTCTCGTGGCCCTCTATCAGAATCCAGAGTTTTGAGAAGATTGGAGAAACTTTATTTTTCACCCCCCGAAAAAAAATGTAAGGGGTAACACTGTCATTTTTTTTTCTGGTCAAAATTTTGAGTTTCAATATCTCAGCTCTGGAAGGGTCTACAGCCTCAATTTTTGCACCCAGGTCCATGTCTCGTGGCCCTCTATCAGAATCCAGAGTTTTGAGAAGATTGGAGAAACTTTATTTTTCACCCCCCGAAAAAAAATGTAAGGGGTAACACTGTCATTTTTTTTTCTGGTCAAAATTTTGAGTTTCAATATCTCAGCTCTGGAAGGGTCTACAGCCTCAATTTTTGCACCCAGGTCCATGTCTCGTGGCCCTCTATCAGAATCCAGAGTTTTGAGAAGATTGGAGAAACTTTATTTTTCACCCCCCGAAAAAAAATGTAAGGGGTAACACTGTCATTTTTTTTTCTGGTCAAAAATTTGAGTTTCAATATCTCAGCTCAGGAAGGGTCTACAGCCTAAATTTTTGCACCCAGGTCCATGTCTCGTGGCCCTCTATCAGAATCCAGAGTTTTGAGAAGATTGGAGAAACTTTATTTTTCACCCCCCGAAAAAAAATGTAAGGGGTAACACTGTCATTTTTTTTTCTGGTCAAAATTTTGAGTTTCAATATCTCAGCTCTGGAAGGGTCTACAGCCTCAATTTTTGCACCCAGGTCCATGTCTCGTGGCCCTCTATCAGAATCCAGAGTTTTGAGAAGATTGGAGAAACTTTATTTATCACCCCGAAAAAAAAAATGTAAGGGGTAACACTGTCATTTTTTTTTTCTGGTCAAAATTTTGAGTTTCAATATCTCAGCTCAGGAAGGGTCTACAGCCTAAATTTTTGCACCCAGGTCCATGTCTCGTGGCCCTCTATCAGAATCCAGAGTTTTGAGAAGATTGGAGAAACTTTATTTTTCACCCCCCGAAAAAAAATGTAAGGGGTAACACTGTCATTTTTTTTTTTCTGGTCAAAATTTTGAGTTTCAATATCTCAGCTCTGGAAGGGTCTACAGCCTCAATTTTTGCACCCAGGTCCATGTCTCATGACCCTCTATCAGAATCCAGAGTTTTGAGAAGATTGGAGAAACTTTATTTTTCACCCCCCGAAAAAAAATGTAAGGGGTAACACTGTCATTTTTTTTTCTGGTCAAAATTTTGAGTTTCAATATCTCAGCTCAGGAAGGGTCTACAGCCTAAATTTTTGCACCCAGGTCCATGTCTCGTGGCCCTCTATCAGAATCCAGAGTTTTGAGAAGATTGGAGAAACTTTATTTTTCACCCTCCGAAAAAAAAATGTAAGGGGTAACACTGTCATTTTTTTTTCTGGTCAAAATTTTGAGTTTCAATATCTCAGCTCAGGAAGGGTCTACAGCCTAAATTTTTGCACCCAGGTCCATGTCTCGTGGCCCTCTATCAGAATCCAGAGTTTTGAGAAGATTGGAGAAACTTTATTTTTCACCCCCCGAAAAAAAATGTAAGGGGTAACACTGTCATTTTTTTTTTCTGGTCAAAATTTTGAGTTTCAATATCTCAGCTCAGGAAGGGTCTAGCCTAAATTTTTGCACCCAGGTCCATGTCTCGTGGCCCTCTATCAGAATCCAGAGTTTTGAGAAGATTGGAGAAACTTTATTTTTCACCCCCCGAAAAAAAATGTAAGGGGTAACACTGTCATTTTTTTTTCTGGTCAAAATTTTGAGTTTCAATATCTCAGCTCTGGAAGGGTCTACAGTCTCAATTTTTGCACCCAGGTCCATGTCTCGTGGCCCTCTATCAGAATCCAGAGTTTTGAGAAGATTGGAGAAACTTTATTTTTCACCCCCCGAAAAAAAATGTAAGGGGTAACACTGTCATTTTTTTTTTTCTGGTCAAAATTTTGAGTTTCAATATCTCAGCTCTGGAAGGGTCTACAGCCTCAATTTTTGCACCCAGGTCCATGTCTCGTGGCCCTCTATCAGAATCCAGAGTTTTGAGAAGATTGGAGAAACTTTATTTTTCACCCCCCGAAAAAAAATGTAAGGGGTAACACTGTCATTTTTTTTTCTGGTCAAAAATTTGAGTTTCAATATCTCAGCTCAGGAAGGGTCTACAGCCTAAATTTTTGCACCCAGGTCCATGTCTCGTGGCCCTCTATCAGAATCCAGAGTTTTGAGAAGATTGGAGAAACTTTATTTTTCACCCCCCGAAAAAAAATGTAAGGGGTAACACTGTCATTTTTTTTTTCTGGTCAAAATTTTGAGTTTCAATATCTCAGCTCTGGAAGGGTCTACAGCCTCAATTTTTGCACCCAGGTCCATGTCTCGTGGCCCTCTATCAGAATCCAGAGTTTTGAGAAGATTGGAGAAACTTTATTTTTCACCCCCCGAAAAAAAATGTAAGGGGTAACACTGTCATTTTTTTTTTCTGGTCAAAATTTTGAGTTTCAATATCTCAGCTCTGGAAGTGTCTACAGCCTCAATTTTTGCACCCAGGTCCATGTCTCGTGGCCCTCTATCAGAATCCAGAGTTTTGAGAAGATTGGAGAAACTTTATTTTTCACCCCCCGAAAAAAAATGTAAGGGGTAACACTGTCATTTTTTTTTTCTGGTCAAAATTTTGAGTTTCAATATCTCAGCTCAGGAAGGGTCTACAGCCTAAATTTTTGCACCCAGGTCCATGTCTCGTGGCCCTCTATCAGAATCCAGAGTTTTGAGAAGATTGGAGAAACTTTATTTTTCACCCCCCGAAAAAAAATGTAAGGGGTAACACTGTCATTTTTTTTTCTGGTCAAAATTTTGAGTTTCAATATCTCAGCTCAGGAAGGGTCTACAGCCTCAATTTTTGCACCCAGGTCCATGTCTCGTGGCCCTTTATCAGAATCCAGAGTTTTGAGAAGATTGGAGAAACTTTATTTTTCACCCCCCGAAAAAAAAAATGTAAGGGGTAACACTGTCATTTTTTTTTTCTGGTCAAAATTTTGAGTTTCAATATCTCAGCTCTGGAAGGGTCTACAGCCTCAATTTTTGCACCCAGGTCCATGTCTCGTGGCCCTCTATCAGAATCCAGAGTTTTGAGAAGATTGGAGAAACTTTATTTTTCACCCCCCGAAAAAAAATGTAAGGGGTAACACTGTCATTTTTTTTTCTGGTCAAAATTTTGAGTTTCAATATCTCAGCTCTGGAAGGGTCTACAGTCTAAATTTCTGCACCCAGGTCCATGTCTCGTGGCCCTCTATCAGAATCCAGAGTTTTGAGAAGATTGGAGAAACTTTATTTTTCACCCCCCGAAAAAAAATGTAAGGGGTAACACTGTCATTTTTTTTTTCTGGTCAAAATTTTGAGTTTCAATATCTCAGCTCAGGAAGGGTCTACAGCCTAAATTTTTGCACCCAGGTCCATGTCTCGTGGCCCTCTATCAGAATCCAGAGTTTTGAGAAGATTGGAGAAACTTTATTTTTCACCCCCCCCCCCCCCCCAAAAAAAAATGTAAGGGGTAACACTGTCATTTTTTTTTTCTGGTCAAAATTTTGAGTTTCAATATCTCAGCTCTGGAAGGGTCTACAGCCTAAATTTTTGCACCCAGGTCCATGTCTCGTGGCCCTCTATCAGAATCCAGAGTTTTGAGAAGATTGGAGAAACTTTATTTTTCACCCCCCGAAAAAAAATGTAAGGGGTAACACTGTCATTTTTTTTTCTGGTCAAAATTTTGAGTTTCAATATCTCAGCTCTGGAAGGGTCTACAGCCTCAATTTTTGCACCCAGGTCCATGTCTCGTGGCCCTCTATCAGAATCCAGAGTTTTGAGAAGATTGGAGAAACTTTATTTTTCACCCCCCGAAAAAAAATGTAAGGGGTAACACTGTCATTTTTTTTTTCTGGTCAAAATTTTGAGTTTCAATATCTCAGCTCAGGAAGGGTCTACAGCCTAAATTTTTGCACCCAGGTCCATGTCTCGTGGCCCTCTATCAGAATCCAGAGTTTTGAGAAGATTGGAGAAACTTTATTTTTCACCCCCCGAAAAAAAATGTAAGGGGTAACACTGTCATTTTTTTTTCTGGTCAAAATTTTGAGTTTCAATATCTCAGCTCTGGAAGGGTCTACAGCCTCAATTTTTGCACCCAGGTCCATGTCTCGTGGCCCTCTATCAGAATCCAGAGTTTTGAGAAGATTGGAGAAACTTTATTTTTCACCCCCCGAAAAAAAATGTAAGGGGTAACACTGTCATTTTTTTTTCTGGTCAAAATTTTGAGTTTCAATATCTCAGCTCTGGAAGGGTCTACAGCCTCATTTTTTGCACCCAGGTCCATGTCTCATGACCCTCTATCAGAATCCAGAGTTTTGAGAAGATTGGAGAAACTTTATTTTTCACCCCCCAAAAAAAATGTAAGGGGTAACACTGTCATTTTTTTTTCTGGTCAAAATTTTGAGTTTCAATATCTCAGCTCAGGAAGGGTCTACAGCCCAAATTTTTGCACCCAGGTCCATGTCTCGTGGCCCTCTATCAGAATCTAGAGTTTTGAGAAGATTGGAGAAACTTTATTTTTCACCCCACGAAAAAAAATGTAAGGGGTAACACTGTCATTTTTTTTTCTGGTCAAAATTTTGAGTTTCAATATCTCAGCTCAGGAAGGGTCTACAGCCTAAATTTTTGCACCCAGGTCCATGTCTCGTGGCCCTCTATCAGAATCCAGAGTTTTGAGAAGATTGGAGAAACTTTATTTTTCACACCCCGAAAAAAATGTAAGGGGTAACACTGTCATTTTTTTTTCTGGTCAAAATTTTGAGTTTCAATATCTCAGCTCTGGAAGGGTCTACAGCCTCAATTTTTGCACCCAGGTCCATGTCTCATGGCCCTCTATCAGAATCCAGAGTTTTGAGAAGATTGGAGAAACTTTATTTTTCACCCCCCGAAAAAAAATGTAAGGGGTAACACTGTCATTTTTTTTTTCTGGTCAAAATTTTGAGTTTCAATATCTCAGCTCTGGAAGGGTCTACAGCCTCAATTTTTGCACCCAGGTCCATGTCTCGTGGCCCTCTATCAGAATCCAGAGTTTTGAGAAGATTGGAGAAACTTTATTTTTCACCCCCCGAAAAAAAAATGTAAGGGGTAACACTGTCATTTTTTTTTTTTCTGGTCAAAATTTTGAGTTTCAATATCTCAGCTCTGGAATAGTCTACAGCCTCAATTTTTGCACCCAGGTCCATGTCTCATGACCCTCTATCAGAATCCAGAGTTTTGAGAAGATTGGAGAAACTTTATTTTTCACCCCCCGAAAAAAAATGTAAGGGGTAACACTGTCATTTTTTTTTCTGGTCAAAATTTTGAATTTCAATATCTCAGCTCAGGAAGGGTCTACAGCCTAAATTTTTGCACCCAGGTCCATGTCTCGTGGCCCTCTATCAGAATCCAGAGTTTTGAGAAGATTGGAGAAACTTTATTTATCACCCCGAAAAAAAAATGTAAGGGGTAACACTGTCATTTTTTTTTTCTGGTCAAAATTTTGAGTTTCAATATCTCAGCTCAGGAAGGGTCTACAGCCTAAATTTTTGCACCCAGGTCCATGTCTCGTGGCCCTCTATCAGAATCCAGAGTTTTGAGAAGATTGGAGAAACTTTATTTTTCACCCCCCGAAAAAAAATGTAAGGGGTAACACTGTCATTTTTTTTTTTCTGGTCAAAATTTTGAGTTTCAATATCTCAGCTCTGGAAGGGTCTACAGCCTCAATTTTTGCACCCAGGTCCATGTCTCATGACCCTCTATCAGAATCCAGAGTTTTGAGAAGATTGGAGAAACTTTATTTTTCACCCCCCGAAAAAAAATGTAAGGGGTAACACTGTCATTTTTTTTTCTGGTCAAAATTTTGAGTTTCAATATCTCAGCTCAGGAAGGGTCTACAGCCTAAATTTTTGCACCCAGGTCCATGTCTCGTGGCCCTCTATCAGAATCCAGAGTTTTGAGAAGATTGGAGAAACTTTATTTTTCACCCTCCGAAAAAAAAATGTAAGGGGTAACACTGTCATTTTTTTTTCTGGTCAAAATTTTGAGTTTCAATATCTCAGCTCAGGAAGGGTCTACAGCCTAAATTTTTGCACCCAGGTCCATGTCTCGTGGCCCTCTATCAGAATCCAGAGTTTTGAGAAGATTGGAGAAACTTTATTTTTCACCCCCCGAAAAAAAATGTAAGGGGTAACACTGTCATTTTTTTTTTTCTGGTCAAAATTTTGAGTTTCAATATCTCAGCTCTGGAAGGGTCTACAGCCTCAATTTTTGCACCCAGGTCCATGTCTCGTGGCCCTCTATCAGAATCCAGAGTTTTGAGAAGATTGGAGAAACTTTATTTTTCACCCCCCGAAAAAAAATGTAAGGGGTAACACTGTCATTTTTTTTTCTGGTCAAAATTTTGAGTTTCAATATCTCAGCTCTGGAAGGGTCTACAGCCTCGATTTTTGCACCCAGGTCCATGTCTCGTGGCCCTCTATCAGAATCCAGAGTTTTGAGAAGATTTGAGAAACTTTATTTTTCACCCCCCGAAAAAAAATGTAAGGGGTAACACTGTCATTTCTTTTTCTGGTCAAAATTTTGAGTTTCAATATCTCAGCTCAGGAAGGGTCTAGCCTAAATTTTTGCACCCAGGTCCATGTCTCGTGGCCCTCTATCAGAATCCAGAGTTTTGAGAAGATTGGAGAAACTTTATTTTTCACCCCCCGAAAAAAAATGTAAGGGGTAACACTGTCATTTTTTTTTCTGGTCAAAATTTTGAGTTTCAATATCTCAGCTCTGGAAGGGTCTACAGTCTCAATTTTTGCACCCAGGTCCATGTCTCGTGGCCCTCTATCAGAATCCAGAGTTTTGAGAAGATTGGAGAAACTTTATTTTTCACCCCCCGAAAAAAAATGTAAGGGGTAACACTGTCATTTTTTTTTTTCTGGTCAAAATTTTGAGTTTCAATATCTCAGCTCTGGAAGGGTCTACAGCCTCAATTTTTGCACCCAGGTCCATGTCTCGTGGCCCTCTATCAGAATCCAGAGTTTTGAGAAGATTGGAGAAACTTTATTTTTCACCCCCCGAAAAAAAATGTAAGGGGTAACACTGTCATTTTTTTTTCTGGTCAAAAATTTGAGTTTCAATATCTCAGCTCAGGAAGGGTCTACAGCCTAAATTTTTGCACCCAGGTCCATGTCTCGTGGCCCTCTATCAGAATCCAGAGTTTTGAGAAGATTGGAGAAACTTTATTTTTCACCCCCCGAAAAAAAATGTAAGGGGTAACACTGTCATTTTTTTTTTCTGGTCAAAATTTTGAGTTTCAATATCTCAGCTCTGGAAGGGTCTACAGCCTCAATTTTTGCACCCAGGTCCATGTCTCGTGGCCCTCTATCAGAATCCAGAGTTTTGAGAAGATTGGAGAAACTTTATTTTTCACCCCCCGAAAAAAAATGTAAGGGGTAACACTGTCATTTTTTTTTTTTCTGGTCAAAATTTTGAGTTTCAATATCTCAGCTCTGGAAGTGTCTACAGCCTCAATTTTTGCACCCAGGTCCATGTCTCGTGGCCCTCTATCAGAATCCAGAGTTTTGAGAAGATTGGAGAAACTTTATTTTTCACCCCCCGAAAAAAAATGTAAGGGGTAACACTGTCATTTTTTTTTTTCTGGTCAAAATTTTGAGTTTCAATATCTCAGCTCTGGAATAGTCTACAGCCTAAATTTTTGCACCCAGGTCCATGTCTCGTGGCCCTCTATCAGAATCCAGAGTTTTGAGAAGATTGGAGAAACTTTATTTTTCACCCTCCGAAAAAAAATGTAAGGGGTAACACTGTCATTTTTTTTTTTCTGGTCAAAATTTTGAGTTTCAATATCTCAGCTCAGGAAGGGTCTACAGCCTAAATTTTTGCACCCAGGTCCATGTCTCGTGGCCCTCTATCAGAATCCAGAGTTTTGAGAAGATTGGAGAAACTTTATTTTTCACCCCCCGAAAAAAAATGTAAGGGGTAACACTGTCATTTTTTTTTTCTGGTCAAAATTTTGAGTTTCAATATCTCAGCTCAGGAAGGGTCTACAGCCTAAATTTTTGCACCCAGGTCCATGTCTCGTGGCCCTCTATCAGAATCCAGAGTTTTGAGAAGATTGGAGAAACTTTATTTTTCACCCCCCGAAAAAAAATGTAAGGGGTAACACTGTCATTTTTTTTTCTGGTCAAAATTTTGAGTTTCAATATCTCAGCTCTGGAAGGGTCTACAGCCTCAATTTTTGGACCCAGGTCCATGTCTCGTGGCCCTCTATCAGAATCCAGAGTTTTGAGAAGATTGGAGAAACTTTATTTTTCACCCCCCGAAAAAAAATGTAAGGGGTAACACTGTCATTTTTTTTTCTGGTCAAAATTTTGAGTTTCAATATCTCAGCTCTGGAAGGGTCTACAGCCTCATTTTTTGCACCCAGGTCCATGTCTCATGACCCTCTATCAGAATCCAGAGTTTTGAGAAGATTGGAGAAACTTTATTTTTCACCCCCCAAAAAAAAATGTAAGGGGTAACACTGTCATTTTTTTTTCTGGTCAAAATTTTGAGTTTCAATATCTCAGCTCAGGAAGGGTCTACAGCCCAAATTTTTGCACCCAGGTCCATGTCTCGTGGCCCTCTATCAGAATCCAGAGTTTTGAGAAGATTGGAGAAACTTTATTTTTCACCCCCCGAAAAAAAATGTAAGGGGTAACACTGTCATTTTTTTTTTCTGGTCAAAATTTTGAGTTTCAATATCTCAGCTCAGGAAGGGTCTACAGCCTAAATTTTTGCACCCAGGTCCATGTCTCGTGGCCCTCTATCAGAATCCAGAGTTTTGAGAAGATTGGAGAAACTTTATTTTTCACACCCCGAAAAAAATGTAAGGGGTAACACTGTCATTTTTTTTTTCTGGTCAAAATTTTGAGTTTCAATATCTCAGCTCTGGAAGGGTCTACAGCCTCAATTTTTGCACCCAGGTCCATGTCTCATGGCCCTCTATCAGAATCCAGAGTTTTGAGAAGATTGGAGAAACTTTATTTTTCACCCCCCGAAAAAAAATGTAAGGGGTAACACTGTCATTTTTTTTTTCTGGTCAAAATTTTGAGTTTCAATATCTCAGCTCTGGAAGGGTCTACAGCCTCAATTTTTGCACCCAGGTCCATGTCTCGTGGCCCTCTATCAGAATCCAGAGTTTTGAGAAGATTGGAGAAACTTTATTTTTCACCCCCCGAAAAAAAAATGTAAGGGGTAACACTGTCATTTTTTTTTTTCTGGTCAAAATTTTGAGTTTCAATATCTCAGCTCTGGAATAGTCTACAGCCTCAATTTTTGCACCCAGGTCCATGTCTCATGACCCTCTATCAGAATCCAGAGTTTTGAGAAGATTGGAGAAACTTTATTTTTCACCCCCCGAAAAAAAATGTAAGGGGTAACACTGTCATTTTTTTTTCTGGTCAAAATTTTGAATTTCAATATCTCAGCTCAGGAAGGGTCTACAGCCTAAATTTTTGCACCCAGGTCCATGTCTCGTGGCCCTCTATCAGAATCCAGAGTTTTGAGAAGATTGGAGAAACTTTATTTTTCACCCCCCGAAAAAAAATGTAAGGGGTAACACTGTCATTTTTTTTTCTGGTCAAAATTTTGAGTTTCAATATCTCAGCTCAGGAAGGGTCTACAGCCTAAATGTTTGCACCCAGGTCCATGTCTCGTGGCCCTCTATCATAATCCAGAGTTTTGAGAAGATTGGAGAAACTTTATTTTTCACCCTCCGAAAAAAAATATAAGGGGTAACACTGTCATTTTTTTTTTCTGGTCAAAATTTTGAGTTTCAATATCTCAGCTCTGGAAGGGTCTACAGCCTCAATTTTTGCACCCAGGTCCATGTCTCGTGGCCCTCTATCAGAATCCAGAGTTTTGAGAAGATTGGAGAAACTTTATTTTTCACCCCCCGAAAAAAAATGTAAGGGGTAACACTGTCATTTTTTTTTCTGGTCAAAATTTTGAGTTTCAATATCTCAACTCTGGAAGGGTCTACAGCCTCAATTTTTGCACCCAGGTCCATGTCTCAAAGCCCTCTATCAGAATCCAGAGTTTTGAGAAGATTGGAGAAACTTTATTTTTCACCCCCCGAAAAAAAATGTAAGGGGTAACACTGTCATTTTTTTTTCTGGTCAAAATTTTGAGTTTCAATATCTCAGCTCAGGAAGGGTCTACAGCCTAAATTTTTGCACCCAGGTCCTTGTCTCGTGGCCCTCTATCAGAATCCAGAGTTTTGAGAGGATTGGAGAAACTTTATTTTTCACCCCCCGAAAAAAAATGTAAGGGGTAACACTGTCATTTTTTTTTCTGGTCAAAATTTTGAGTTTCAATATCTCAGCTCTGGAAGGGTCTACAGCCTCAATTTTTGCACCCAGGTCCATGTCTCGTGGCCCTCTATCAGAATCCAGAGTTTTGAGAAGATTGGAGAAACTTTATTTTTCACCCCCCGAAAAAAAATGTAAGGGGTAACACTGTCATTTTTTTTTTTCTGGTCAAAATTTTGAGTTTCAATATCTCAGCTCAGGAAGGGTCTACAGCCTAAATTTTTGCACCCAGGTCCATGTCTCGTGGCCCTCTATCAGAATCCAGAGTTTTGAGAAGATTGGAGAAACTTTATTTTTCACCCCCCGAAAAAAAATGTAAGGGGTAACACTGTCATTTTTTTTTTCTGGTCAAAATTTTGAGTTTCAATATCTCAGCTCTGGAAGGGTCTACAGCCTCGATTTTTGCACCCAGGTCCATGTCTCGTGGCCCTCTATCAGAATCCAGAGTTTTGAGAAGATTGGAGAAACTTTATTTTTCACCCCCCGAAAAAAAATGTAAGGGGTAACACTGTCATTTTTTTTTCTGGTCAAAATTTTGAGTTTCAATATCTCAGCTCAGGAAGGGTCTACAGCCTAAATTTTTGCACCCAGGTCCATGTCTCGTGGCCCTCTATCAGAATCCAGAGTTTTGAGAGGATTGGAGAAACTTTATTTTTCACCCCCCGAAAAAAAATGTAAGGGGTAACACTGTCATTTTTTTTTCTGGTCAAAATTTTGAGTTTCAATATCTCAGCTCTGGAAGGGTCTACAGCCTCAATTTTTGCACCCAGGTCCATGTCTCGTGGCCCTCTATCAGAATCCAGAGTTTTGAGAAGATTGGAGAAACTTTATTTTTCACCCCCCGAAAAAAAATGTAAGGGGTAACACTGTCATTTTTTTTTCTGGTCAAAATTTTGAGTTTCAATATCTCAGCTCTGGAAGGGTCTACAGCCTCAATTTTTGCACCCAGGTCCATGTCTCGTGGCCCTCTATCAGAATCCAGAGTTTTGAGAAGATTGGAGAAACTTTATTTTTCACCCCCCGAAAAAAAATGTAAGGGGTAACACTGTCATTTTTTTTTCTGGTCAAAAATTTGAGTTTCAATATCTCAGCTCAGGAAGGGTCTACAGCCTAAATTTTTGCACCCAGGTCCATGTCTCGTGGCCCTCTATCAGAATCCAGAGTTTTGAGAAGATTGGAGAAACTTTAATTTTCACCCCCCGAAAAAAAATGTAAGGGGTAACACTGTCATTTTTTTTTCTGGTCAAAATTTTGAGTTTCAATATCTCAGCTCTGGAAGGGTCTACAGCCTCAATTTTTGCACCCACGTCCATGTCTCGTGGCCCTCTATCAGAATCCAGAGTTTTGAGAAGATTGGAGAAACTTTATTTATCACCCCGAAAAAAAAAATGTAAGGGGTAACACTGTCATTTTTTTTTTCTGGTCAAAATTTTGAGTTTCAATATCTCAGCTCAGGAAGGGTCTACAGCCTAAATTTTTGCACCCAGGTCCATGTCTCGTGGCCCTCTATCAGAATCCAGAGTTTTGAGAAGATTGGAGAAACTTTATTTTTCACCCCCCGAAAAAAAATGTAAGGGGTAACACTGTCATTTTTTTTTTTCTGGTCAAAATTTTGAGTTTCAATATCTCAGCTCTGGAAGGGTCTACAGCCTCAATTTTTGCACCCAGGTCCATGTCTCATGACCCTCTATCAGAATCCAGAGTTTTGAGAAGATTGGAGAAACTTTATTTTTCACCCCCCGAAAAAAAATGTAAGGGGTAACACTGTCATTTTTTTTTCTGGTCAAAATTTTGAGTTTCAATATCTCAGCTCAGGAAGGGTCTACAGCCTAAATTTTTGCACCCAGGTCCATGTCTCGTGGCCCTCTATCAGAATCCAGAGTTTTGAGAAGATTGGAGAAACTTTATTTTTCACCCTCCGAAAAAAAAATGTAAGGGGTAACACTGTCATTTTTTTTTCTGGTCAAAATTTTGAGTTTCAATATCTCAGCTCAGGAAGGGTCTACAGCCTAAATTTTTGCACCCAGGTCCATGTCTCGTGGCCCTCTATCAGAATCCAGAGTTTTGAGAAGATTGGAGAAACTTTATTTTTCACCCCCCGAAAAAAAAATGTAAGGGGTAACACTGTCATTTTTTTTTTCTGGTCAAAATTTTGAGTTTCAATATCTCAGCTCAGGAAGGGTCTACAGCCTAAATTTTTGCACCCAGGTCCATGTCTCGTGGCCCTCTATCAGAATCCAGAGTTTTGAGAAGATTGGAGAAACTTTATTTTTCACCCCCCGAAAAAAAATGTAAGGGGTAACACTGTCATTTTTTTTTTCTGGTCAAAATTTTGAGTTTCAATATCTCAGCTCTGGAAGGGTCTACAGCCTCGATTTTTGCACCCAGGTCCATGTCTCGTGGCCCTCTATCAGAATCCAGAGTTTTGAGAAGATTGGAGAAACTTTATTTTTCACCCCCCGAAAAAAAATGTAAGGGGTAACACTGTCATTTTTTTTTCTGGTCAAAATTTTGAGTTTCAATATCTCAGCTCAGGAAGGGTCTACAGCCTAAATTTTTGCACCCAGGTCCATGTCTCGTGGCCCTCTATCAGAATCCAGAGTTTTGAGAAGATTGGAGAAACTTTATTTTTCACCCCCCGAAAAAAAATGTAAGGGGTAACACTGTCATTTTTTTTTTCTGGTCAAAATTTTGAGTTTCAATATCTCAGCTCAGGAAGGGTCTACAGCCTAAATTTTTGCACCCAGGTCCATGTCTCGTGGCCCTCTATCAGAATCCAGAGTTTTGAGAAGATTGGAGAAACTTTATTTTTCACCCCCCGAAAAAAAATGTAAGGGGTAACACTGTCATTTTTTTTTTCTGGTCAAAATTTTGAGTTTCAATATCTCAGCTCTGGAAGGGTCTACAGCCTCGATTTTTGCACCCAGGTCCATGTCTCGTGGCCCTCTATCAGAATCCAGAGTTTTGAGAAGATTGGAGAAACTTTATTTTTCACCCCCCGAAAAAAAATGTAAGGGGTAACACTGTCATTTTTTTTTCTGGTCAAAATTTTGAGTTTCAATATCTCAGCTCAGGAAGGGTCTACAGCCTAAATTTTTGCACCCAGGTCCATGTCTCGTGGCCCTCTATCAGAATCCAGAGTTTTGAGAGGATTGGAGAAACTTTATTTTTCACCCCCCGAAAAAAAATGTAAGGGGTAACACTGTCATTTTTTTTTCTGGTCAAAATTTTGAGTTTCAATATCTCAGCTCTGGAAGGGTCTACAGCCTCAATTTTTGCACCCAGGTCCATGTCTCGTGGCCCTCTATCAGAATCCAGAGTTTTGAGAAGATTGGAGAAACTTTATTTTTCACCCCCTGAAAAAAAATGTAAGGGGTAACACTGTCATTTTTTTTTCTGGTCAAAATTTTGAGTTTCAATATCTCAGCTCTGGAAGGGTCTACAGCCTCAATTTTTGCACCCAGGTCCATGTCTCGTGGCCCTCTATCAGAATCCAGAGTTTTGAGAAGATTGGAGAAACTTTATTTTTCACCCCCCGAAAAAAAATGTAAGGGGTAACACTGTCATTTTTTTTTCTGGTCAAAATTTTGAGTTTCAATATCTCAGCTCAGGAAGGGTCTACAGCCTAAATTTTTGCACCCAGGTCCATGTCTCGTGGCCCTCTATCAGAATCCAGAGTTTTGAGAAGATTGGAGAAACTTTATTTTTCACCCCCCGAAAAAAAATGTAAGGGGTAACACTGTCATTTTTTTTTCTGGTCAAAATTTTGAGTTTCAATATCTCAGCTCTGGAAGGGTCTACAGCCTCAATTTTTGCACCCAGGTCCATGTCTCGTGGCCCTCTATCAGAATCCAGAGTTTTGAGAAGATTGGAGAAACTTTATTTATCACCCCGAAAAAAAAATGTAAGGGGTAACACTGTCATTTTTTTTTTCTGGTCAAAATTTTGAGTTTCAATATCTCAGCTCAGGAAGGGTCTACAGCCTAAATTTTTGCACCCAGGTCCTTGTCTCGTGGCCCTCTATCAGAATCCAGAGTTTTGAGAGGATTGGAGAAACTTTATTTTTCACCCCCCGAAAAAAAATGTAAGGGGTAACACTGTCATTTTTTTTTTCTGGTCAAAATTTTGAGTTTCAATATCTCAGCTCTGGAAGGGTCTACAGCCTCAATTTTTGCACCCAGGTCCATGTCTCGTGGCCCTCTATCAGAATCCAGAGTTTTGAGAAGATTGGAGAAACTTTATTTTTCACCCCCCGAAAAAAAATGTAAGGGGTAACACTGTCATTTTTTTTTTCTGGTCAAAATTTTGAGTTTCAATATCTCAGCTCAGGAAGGGTCTACAGCCTAAATTTTTGCACCCAGGTCCATGTCTCGTGGCCCTCTATCAGAATCCAGAGTTTTGAGAAGATTGGAGAAACTTTATTTTTCACCCCCCCCCCCCCCCCAAAAAAAATGTAAGGGGTAACACTGTCATTTTTTTTTTCTGGTCAAAATTTTGAGTTTCAATATCTCAGCTCTGGAAGGGTCTACAGCCTAAATTTTTGCACCCAGGTCCATGTCTCGTGGCCCTCTATCAGAATCCAGAGTTTTGAGAAGATTGGAGAAACTTTATTTTTCACCCCCCGAAAAAAAATGTAAGGGGTAACACTGTCATTTTTTTTTCTGGTCAAAATTTTGAGTTTCAATATCTCAGCTCTGGAAGGGTCTACAGCCTCAATTTTTGCACCCAGGTCCATGTCTCGTGGCCCTCTATAGCCCCTTTTCCACCAAAGCATTTTGAGAGCCGGTTCGGAGCCGGTGCCCGCGCGCGAACCAGTTCTTTGTGTTTCGACAGCCAAAGAACCGGTTCGCGGCCGCGAGAACTGGTTCCATAGCAGCACCAACTCTTTGCTGGACTAGAACCGTTCTTTTAGCACGTCATGTTTACGTCGGGGGCTGGGGCGGGTTTTAATGCGTTCTAAACATATTTTCTGACCATCGCAAATGGTCGAAACCGCATCGAAACTGCAGAAACAAGCAAGCGTTTTTATTTATTTATTTTTTTTAAACATAAGCAAAGAAGAAAACAATCGCGATTGAACAAATAAATGGAAAGACAAAAAAGACACAAGACAGGGGTACATAACTTATCAGAAAAGATTACATATCAAACGAAAAGTTTAAAAGACTTACATATTTCAATTGTTTTTAAAGTTTTCTTGGTAAACGAGTTAGAGATAATCCCAAAGCTAGGTACTTGCAAGCGACGTAAACAGTGACGTAACGACGTCGACCCCTGTGCGCTCTAGTCAGTGGAAAAGCAAACAGGTTCTGAACGGGTTCGCAAGTTGAACCAGCTCCGAACCAACTTTGAACCAGCACCAGTTCCGAACCAGTTCTTTTTTCGGTGGAAAAGGGGTATATCAGAATCCAGAGTTTTGAGAAGATTGGAGAAACTTTATTTTTCACCCCCCGAAAAAAAATGTAAGGGGTAACACTGTCATTTTTTTTTTCTGGTCAAAATTTTGAGTTTCAATATCTCAGCTCAGGAAGGGTCTACAGCCTAAATTTTTGCACCCAGGTCCATGTCTCGTGGCCCTCTATCAGAATCCAGAGTTTTGAGAAGATTGGAGAAACTTTATTTTTCACCCCCCGAAAAAAAATGTAAGGGGTAACACTGTCATTTTTTTTTCTGGTCAAAATTTTGAGTTTCAATATCTCAGCTCTGGAAGGGTCTACAGCCTCAATTTTTGCACCCAGGTCCATGTCTCGTGGCCCTCTATCAGAATCCAGAGTTTTGAGAAGATTGGAGAAACTTTATTTTTCACCCCCCGAAAAAAAATGTAAGGGGTAACACTGTCATTTTTTTTTCTGGTCAAAATTTTGAGTTTCAATATCTCAGCTCTGGAAGGGTCTACAGCCTCATTTTTTGCACCCAGGTCCATGTCTCATGACCCTCTATCAGAATCCAGAGTTTTGAGAAGATTGGAGAAACTTTATTTTTCACCCCCCAAAAAAAAATGTAAGGGGTAACACTGTCATTTTTTTTTCTGGTCAAAATTTTGAGTTTCAATATCTCAGCTCAGGAAGGGTCTACAGCCCAAATTTTTGCACCCAGGTCCATGTCTCGTGGCCCTCTATCAGAATCCAGAGTTTTGAGAAGATTGGAGAAACTTTATTTTTCACCCCCCGAAAAAAAATGTAAGGGGTAACACTGTCATTTTTTTTTTCTGGTCAAAATTTTGAGTTTCAATATCTCAGCTCAGGAAGGGTCTACAGCCTAAATTTTTGCACCCAGGTCCATGTCTCGTGGCCCTCTATCAGAATCCAGAGTTTTGAGAAGATTGGAGAAACTTTATTTTTCACACCCCGAAAAAAATGTAAGGGGTAACACTGTCATTTTTTTTTTCTGGTCAAAATTTTGAGTTTCAATATCTCAGCTCTGGAAGGGTCTACAGCCTCAATTTTTGCACCCAGGTCCATGTCTCATGGCCCTCTATCAGAATCCAGAGTTTTGAGAAGATTGGAGAAACTTTATTTTTCACCCCCCGAAAAAAAATGTAAGGGGTAACACTGTCATTTTTTTTTTCTGGTCAAAATTTTGAGTTTCAATATCTCAGCTCTGGAAGGGTCTACAGCCTCAATTTTTGCACCCAGGTCCATGTCTCGTGGCCCTCTATCAGAATCCAGAGTTTTGAGAAGATTGGAGAAACTTTATTTTTCACCCCCCGAAAAAAAAATGTAAGGGGTAACACTGTCATTTTTTTTTTTCTGGTCAAAATTTTGAGTTTCAATATCTCAGCTCTGGAATAGTCTACAGCCTCAATTTTTGCACCCAGGTCCATGTCTCATGACCCTCTATCAGAATCCAGAGTTTTGAGAAGATTGGAGAAACTTTATTTTTCACCCCCCGAAAAAAAATGTAAGGGGTAACACTGTCATTTTTTTTTCTGGTCAAAATTTTGAATTTCAATATCTCAGCTCAGGAAGGGTCTACAGCCTAAATTTTTGCACCCAGGTCCATGTCTCGTGGCCCTCTATCAGAATCCAGAGTTTTGAGAAGATTGGAGAAACTTTATTTTTCACCCCCCGAAAAAAAATGTAAGGGGTAACACTGTCATTTTTTTTTCTGGTCAAAATTTTGAGTTTCAATATCTCAGCTCAGGAAGGGTCTACAGCCTAAATGTTTGCACCCAGGTCCATGTCTCGTGGCCCTCTATCATAATCCAGAGTTTTGAGAAGATTGGAGAAACTTTATTTTTCACCCTCCGAAAAAAAATGTAAGGGGTAACACTGTCATTTTTTTTTTCTGGTCAAAATTTTGAGTTTCAATATCTCAGCTCTGGAAGGGTCTACAGCCTCAATTTTTGCACCCAGGTCCATGTCTCGTGGCCCTCTATCAGAATCCAGAGTTTTGAGAAGATTGGAGAAACTTTATTTTTCACCCCCCGAAAAAAAATGTAAGGGGTAACACTGTCATTTTTTTTTCTGGTCAAAATTTTGAGTTTCAATATCTCAACTCTGGAAGGGTCTACAGCCTCAATTTTTGCACCCAGGTCCATGTCTCAAAGCCCTCTATCAGAATCCAGAGTTTTGAGAAGATTGGAGAAACTTTATTTTTCACCCCCCGAAAAAAAATGTAAGGGGTAACACTGTCATTTTTTTTTTCTGGTCAAAATTTTGAGTTTCAATATCTCAGCTCAGGAAGGGTCTACAGCCTAAATTTTTGCACCCAGGTCCTTGTCTCGTGGCCCTCTATCAGAATCCAGAGTTTTGAGAGGATTGGAGAAACTTTATTTTTCACCCCCCGAAAAAAAATGTAAGGGGTAACACTGTCATTTTTTTTTTCTGGTCAAAATTTTGAGTTTCAATATCTCAGCTCTGGAAGGGTCTACAGCCTCAATTTTTGCACCCAGGTCCATGTCTCGTGGCCCTCTATCAGAATCCAGAGTTTTGAGAAGATTGGAGAAACTTTATTTTTCACCCCCCGAAAAAAAATGTAAGGGGTAACACTGTCATTTTTTTTTTCTGGTCAAAATTTTGAGTTTCAATATCTCAGCTCAGGAAGGGTCTACAGCCTAAATTTTTGCACCCAGGTCCATGTCTCGTGGCCCTCTATCAGAATCCAGAGTTTTGAGAAGATTGGAGAAACTTTATTTTTCACCCCCCGAAAAAAAATGTAAGGGGTAACACTGTCATTTTTTTTTTCTGGTCAAAATTTTGAGTTTCAATATCTCAGCTCTGGAAGGGTCTACAGCCTCGATTTTTGCACCCAGGTCCATGTCTCGTGGCCCTCTATCAGAATCCAGAGTTTTGAGAAGATTGGAGAAACTTTATTTTTCACCCCCCGAAAAAAAATGTAAGGGGTAACACTGTCATTTTTTTTTCTGGTCAAAATTTTGAGTTTCAATATCTCAGCTCAGGAAGGGTCTACAGCCTAAATTTTTGCACCCAGGTCCATGTCTCGTGGCCCTCTATCAGAATCCAGAGTTTTGAGAGGATTGGAGAAACTTTATTTTTCACCCCCCGAAAAAAAATGTAAGGGGTAACACTGTCATTTTTTTTTCTGGTCAAAATTTTGAGTTTCAATATCTCAGCTCTGGAAGGGTCTACAGCCTCAATTTTTGCACCCAGGTCCATGTCTCGTGGCCCTCTATCAGAATCCAGAGTTTTGAGAAGATTGGAGAAACTTTATTTTTCACCCCCCGAAAAAAAATGTAAGGGGTAACACTGTCATTTTTTTTTCTGGTCAAAATTTTGAGTTTCAATATCTCAGCTCTGGAAGGGTCTACAGCCTCAATTTTTGCACCCAGGTCCATGTCTCGTGGCCCTCTATCAGAATCCAGAGTTTTGAGAAGATTGGAGAAACTTTATTTTTCACCCCCCGAAAAAAAATGTAAGGGGTAACACTGTCATTTTTTTTTCTGGTCAAAAATTTGAGTTTCAATATCTCAGCTCAGGAAGGGTCTACAGCCTAAATTTTTGCACCCAGGTCCATGTCTCGTGGCCCTCTATCAGAATCCAGAGTTTTGAGAAGATTGGAGAAACTTTAATTTTCACCCCCCGAAAAAAAATGTAAGGGGTAACACTGTCATTTTTTTTTCTGGTCAAAATTTTGAGTTTCAATATCTCAGCTCTGGAAGGGTCTACAGCCTCAATTTTTGCACCCACGTCCATGTCTCGTGGCCCTCTATCAGAATCCAGAGTTTTGAGAAGATTGGAGAAACTTTATTTATCACCCCGAAAAAAAAAATGTAAGGGGTAACACTGTCATTTTTTTTTTCTGGTCAAAATTTTGAGTTTCAATATCTCAGCTCAGGAAGGGTCTACAGCCTAAATTTTTGCACCCAGGTCCATGTCTCGTGGCCCTCTATCAGAATCCAGAGTTTTGAGAAGATTGGAGAAACTTTATTTTTCACCCCCCGAAAAAAAATGTAAGGGGTAACACTGTCATTTTTTTTTTCTGGTCAAAATTTTGAGTTTCAATATCTCAGCTCTGGAAGGGTCTACAGCCTCAATTTTTGCACCCAGGTCCATGTCTCATGACCCTCTATCAGAATCCAGAGTTTTGAGAAGATTGGAGAAACTTTATTTTTCACCCCCCGAAAAAAAATGTAAGGGGTAACACTGTCATTTTTTTTTCTGGTCAAAATTTTGAGTTTCAATATCTCAGCTCAGGAAGGGTCTACAGCCTAAATTTTTGCACCCAGGTCCATGTCTCGTGGCCCTCTATCAGAATCCAGAGTTTTGAGAAGATTGGAGAAACTTTATTTTTCACCCTCCGAAAAAAAAATGTAAGGGGTAACACTGTCATTTTTTTTTCTGGTCAAAATTTTGAGTTTCAATATCTCAGCTCAGGAAGGGTCTACAGCCTAAATTTTTGCACCCAGGTCCATGTCTCGTGGCCCTCTATCAGAATCCAGAGTTTTGAGAAGATTGGAGAAACTTTATTTTTCACCCCCCGAAAAAAAAATGTAAGGGGTAACACTGTCATTTTTTTTTTCTGGTCAAAATTTTGAGTTTCAATATCTCAGCTCAGGAAGGGTCTACAGCCTAAATTTTTGCACCCAGGTCCATGTCTCGTGGCCCTCTATCAGAATCCAGAGTTTTGAGAAGATTGGAGAAACTTTATTTTTCACCCCCCGAAAAAAAATGTAAGGGGTAACACTGTCATTTTTTTTTCTGGTCAAAATTTTGAGTTTCAATATCTCAGCTCTGGAAGGGTCTACAGCCTCGATTTTTGCACCCAGGTCCATGTCTCGTGGCCCTCTATCAGAATCCAGAGTTTTGAGAAGATTGGAGAAACTTTATTTTTCACCCCCCGAAAAAAAATGTAAGGGGTAACACTGTCATTTTTTTTTCTGGTCAAAATTTTGAGTTTCAATATCTCAGCTCAGGAAGGGTCTACAGCCTAAATTTTTGCACCCAGGTCCATGTCTCGTGGCCCTCTATCAGAATCCAGAGTTTTGAGAAGATTGGAGAAACTTTATTTTTCACCCCCCGAAAAAAAATGTAAGGGGTAACACTGTCATTTTTTTTTTTCTGGTCAAAATTTTGAGTTTCAATATCTCAGCTCAGGAAGGGTCTACAGCCTAAATTTTTGCACCCAGGTCCATGTCTCGTGGCCCTCTATCAGAATCCAGAGTTTTGAGAAGATTGGAGAAACTTTATTTTTCACCCCCCGAAAAAAAATGTAAGGGGTAACACTGTCATTTTTTTTTTCTGGTCAAAATTTTGAGTTTCAATATCTCAGCTCTGGAAGGGTCTACAGCCTCGATTTTTGCACCCAGGTCCATGTCTCGTGGCCCTCTATCAGAATCCAGAGTTTTGAGAAGATTGGAGAAACTTTATTTTTCACCCCCCGAAAAAAAATGTAAGGGGTAACACTGTCATTTTTTTTTCTGGTCAAAATTTTGAGTTTCAATATCTCAGCTCAGGAAGGGTCTACAGCCTAAATTTTTGCACCCAGGTCCATGTCTCGTGGCCCTCTATCAGAATCCAGAGTTTTGAGAGGATTGGAGAAACTTTATTTTTCACCCCCCGAAAAAAAATGTAAGGGGTAACACTGTCATTTTTTTTTCTGGTCAAAATTTTGAGTTTCAATATCTCAGCTCTGGAAGGGTCTACAGCCTCAATTTTTGCACCCAGGTCCATGTCTCGTGGCCCTCTATCAGAATCCAGAGTTTTGAGAAGATTGGAGAAACTTTATTTTTCACCCCCCGAAAAAAAATGTAAGGGGTAACACTGTCATTTTTTTTTCTGGTCAAAATTTTGAGTTTCAATATCTCAGCTCTGGAAGGGTCTACAGCCTCAATTTTTGCACCCAGGTCCATGTCTCGTGGCCCTCTATCAGAATCCAGAGTTTTGAGAAGATTGGAGAAACTTTATTTTTCACCCCCCGAAAAAAAATGTAAGGGGTAACACTGTCATTTTTTTTTCTGGTCAAAATTTTGAGTTTCAATATCTCAGCTCAGGAAGGGTCTACAGCCTAAATTTTTGCACCCAGGTCCATGTCTCGTGGCCCTCTATCAGAATCCAGAGTTTTGAGAAGATTGGAGAAACTTTATTTTTCACCCCCCGAAAAAAAATGTAAGGGGTAACACTGTCATTTTTTTTTCTGGTCAAAATTTTGAGTTTCAATATCTCAGCTCTGGAAGGGTCTACAGCCTCAATTTTTGCACCCAGGTCCATGTCTCGTGGCCCTCTATCAGAATCCAGAGTTTTGAGAAGATTGGAGAAACTTTATTTATCACCCCGAAAAAAAAAATGTAAGGGGTAACACTGTCATTTTTTTTTTCTGGTCAAAATTTTGAGTTTCAATATCTCAGCTCAGGAAGGGTCTACAGCCTAAATTTTTGCACCCAGGTCCTTGTCTCGTGGCCCTCTATCAGAATCCAGAGTTTTGAGAGGATTGGAGAAACTTTATTTTTCACCCCCCGAAAAAAAATGTAAGGGGTAACACTGTCATTTTTTTTTTCTGGTCAAAATTTTGAGTTTCAATATCTCAGCTCTGGAAGGGTCTACAGCCTCAATTTTTGCACCCAGGTCCATGTCTCGTGGCCCTCTATCAGAATCCAGAGTTTTGAGAAGATTGGAGAAACTTTATTTTTCACCCCCCGAAAAAAAATGTAAGGGGTAACACTGTCATTTTTTTTTTCTGGTCAAAATTTTGAGTTTCAATATCTCAGCTCAGGAAGGGTCTACAGCCTAAATTTTTGCACCCAGGTCCATGTCTCGTGGCCCTCTATCAGAATCCAGAGTTTTGAGAAGATTGGAGAAACTTTATTTTTCACCCCCCGAAAAAAAATGTAAGGGGTAACACTGTCATTTTTTTTTTCTGGTCAAAATTTTGAGTTTCAATATCTCAGCTCTGGAAGGGTCTACAGCCTCGATTTTTGCACCCAGGTCCATGTCTCGTGGCCCTCTATCAGAATCCAGAGTTTTGAGAAGATTGGAGAAACTTTATTTTTCACCCCCCGAAAAAAAATGTAAGGGGTAACACTGTCATTTTTTTTTCTGGTCAAAATTTTGAGTTTCAATATCTCAGCTCAGGAAGGGTCTACAGCCTAAATTTTTGCACCCAGGTCCATGTCTCGTGGCCCTCTATCAGAATCCAGAGTTTTGAGAGGATTGGAGAAACTTTATTTTTCACCCCCCGAAAAAAAAATGTAAGGGGTAACACTGTCATTTTTTTTTTGGTCAAAATTTTGAGTTTCAATATCTCAGCTCTGGAAGGGTCTACAGCCTCAATTTTTGCACCCAGGTCCATGTCTCATGACCCTCTATCAGAATCCAGAGTTTTGAGAAGATTGGAGAAACTTTATTTTTCACCCCCCGAAAAAAAATGTAAGGGGTAACACTGTCATTTTTTTTTTCTGGTCAAAATTTTGAGTTTCAATATCTCAGCTCAGGAAGGGTCTACAGCCTAAATTTTTGCACCCAGGTCCATGTCTCGTGGCCCTCTATCAGAATCCAGAGTTTTGAGAAGATTGGAGAAACTTTATTTTTCACCCCCCCCCCCAAAAAAAAATGTAAGGGGTAACACTGTCATTTTTTTTTTCTGGTCAAAATTTTGAGTTTCAATATCTCAGCTCTGGAAGGGTCTACAGCCTCAATTTTTGCACCCAGGTCCATGTCTCGTGGCCCTCTATCAGAATCCAGAGTTTTGAGAAAATTGGAGAAACTTTATTTTTCACCCCCCGAAAAAAAATGTAAGGGGTAACACTGTCATTTTTTTTTCTGGTCAAAATTTAGAGTTTCAATATCTCAGCTCTGGAAGGGTCTACAGCCTCAATTTTTGCACCCAGGTCCATGTCTCGTGGCCCTCTATCAGAATCCAGAGTTTTGAGAAGATTGGAGAAACTTTATTTTTCACCCCCCGAAAAAAAATGTAAGGGGTAACACTGTCATTTTTTTTTTCTGGTCAAAATTTTGAGTTTCAATATCTCAGCTCAGGAAGGGTCTACAGCCTAAATTTTTGCACCCAGGTCCATGTCCCGTGGCCCTCTATCAGAATCCAGAGTTTTGAGAGGATTGGAGAAACTTTATTTTTCACCCCCCGAAAAAAAATGTAAGGGGTAACACTGTCATTTTTTTTTTCTGGTCAAAATTTTGAGTTTCAATATATCAGCTCAGGAAGGGTCTACAGCCTAAATTTATGCACCCAGGTCCATGTCTCGTGGCCCTCTATCAGAATCCAGAGTTTTGAGAAGATTTGAGAAACTTAATTTTTCACCCCCCGAAAAAAAACGTAAGGGGTAACACTGTCATTTTTTTTTCTGGTCAAAATTTTGAGTTTCAATATCTCAGCTCAGGAAGGGTCTACAGCCTAAATTTTTGCACCCAGGTCCTTGTCTCGTGGCCCTCTATCAGAATCCAGAGTTTTGAGAGGATTGGAGAAACTTTATTTTTCACCCCCCGAAAAAAAATGTAAGGGGGAACACTGTCATTTTTTTTTTTCTGGTCAAAATTTTGAGTTTCAATATCTCAGCTCTGGAAGGGTCTACAGCCTCAATTTTTGCACCCAGGTCCATGTCTCGTGGCCCTCTATCAGAATCCAGAGTTTTGAGAAGATTGGAGAAACTTTATTTTTCACCCCCCGAAAAAAAATGTAAGGGGTAACACTGTCATTTTTTTTTTCTGGTCAAAATTTTGAGTTTCAATATCTCAGCTCAGGAAGGGTCTAAAGCCTCAATTTTTGCACCCAGGTCCATGTCTCGTGGCCCTCTATCAGAATCCAGAGTTTTGAGAAGATTGGAGAAACTTTATTTTTCACCCCCCGAAAAAAAATGTAAGGGGTAACACTGTCATTTTTTTTTCTGGTCAAAATTTTGAGTTTCAATATCTCAGCTCTGGAAGGGTCTACAGCCTCGATTTTTGCACCCAGGTCCATGTCTCGTGGCCCTCTATCAGAATCCAGAGTTTTGAGAAGATTGGAGAAACTTTATTTTTCACCCCCCGAAAAAAAATGTAAGGGGTAACACTGTCATTTTTTTTTCTGGTCAAAATTTTGAGTTTCAATATCTCAGCTCAAGAAGGGTCTACAGCCTAAATTTTTGCACCCAGGTCCATGTCTCGTGGCCCTCTATCAGAATCCAGAGTTTTGAGAGGATTGGAGAAACTTTATTTTTCACCCCCCGAAAAAAAATGTAAGGGGTAACACTGTCATTTTTTTTTTGGTCAAAATTTTGAGTTTCAATATCTCAGCTCTGGAAGGGTCTACAGCCTCAATTTTTGGACCCAGGTCCATGTCTCATGGCCCTCTATCAGAATCCAGAGTTTTGAGAAGATTGGAGAAACTTTATTTTTCACCCCCCGAAAAAAAATGTAAGGGGTAACACTGTCATTTTTTTTTTCTGGTCAAAATTTTGAGTTTCAATATCTCAGCTCAGGAAGGGTCTACAGCCTAAATTTTTGCACCCAGGTCCATGTCTCGTGGCCCTCTATCAGAATCCAGAGTTTTGAGAAGATTGGAGAAACTTTATTTTTCAGCCCCCCCGAAAAAAAATGTAAGGGGTAACACTGTCATTTTTTTTTTCTGGTCAAAATTTTGAGTTTCAATATCTCAGCTCTGGAAGGGTCTACAGCCTCAATTTTTGCACCCAGGTCCATGTCTCATGGCCCTCTATCAGAATCCAGAGTTTTGAGAAGATTGGAGAAACTTTATTTTTCACCCCCCGAAAAAAAATGTAAGGGGTAACACTGTCATTTTTTTTTTTCTGGTCAAAATTTTGAGTTTCAATATCTCAGCTCTGGAAGGGTCTACAGCCTCAATTTTTGCACCCAGGTCCATGTCTCGTGGCCCTCTATCAGAATCCAGAGTTTTGAGAAGATTGGAGAAACTTTATTTTTCACCCCCCGAAAAAAAATGTAAGGGGTAACACTGTCATTTTTTTTTCTGGTCAAAAATTTGAGTTTCAATATCTCAGCTCAGGAAGGGTCTACAGCCTAAATTTTTGCACCCAGGTCCATGTCTCGTGGCCCTCTATCAGAATCCAGAGTTTTGAGAAGATTGGAGAAACTTTATTTTTCACCCCCCGAAAAAAAATGTAAGGGGTAACACTGTCATTTTTTTTTCTGGTCAAAATTTTGAGTTTCAATATCTCAGCTCTGGAAGGGTCTACAGCCTCAATTTTTGCACCCAGGTCCATGTCTCGTGGCCCTCTATCAGAATCCAGAGTTTTGAGAAGATTGGAGAAACTTTATTTTTCACCCCCCCAAAAAAAATGTAAGGGGTAACACTGTCATTTTTTTTTTTCTGGTCAAAATTTTGAGTTTCAATATCTCAGCTCTGGAAGGGTCTACAGCCTCAATTTTTGCACCCAGGTCCATATCTCGTGGCCCTCTATGAGAATCCAGAGTTTTGAGAAGATTGGAGAAACTTTATTTTTCACCCCCCGAAAAAAAATGTAAGGGGTAACACTGTCATTTTTTTTTCTGGTCAAAATTTTGAGTTTCAATATCTCAGCTCTGGAATAGTCTACAGCCTCAATTTTTGCACCCAGGTCCATGTCTCGTGGCCCTCTATCAGAATCCAGAGTTTTGAGAAGATTGGAGAAACTTTATTTTTCACCCCCCGAAAAAAAAATGTAAGGGGTAACACTGTCATTTTTTTTTTCTGGTCAAAATTTTGAGTTTCAATATCTCAGCTCAGGAAGGGTCTACAGCCTAAATTTTTGCACCCAGGTCCATGTCTCGTGGCCCTCTATCAGAATCCAGAGTTTTGAGAAGATTGGAGAAACTTTATTTTTCACCCTCCGAAAAAAAATGTAAGGGGTAACACTGTCATTTTTTTTTCTGGTCAAAATTTTGAGTTTCAATATCTCAGCTCAGGAAGGGTCTACAGCCTAAATTTTTGCACCCAGGTCCATGTCTCGTGGCCCTCTATCAGAATCCAGAGTTTTGAGAAGATTGGAGAAACTTTATTTTTCACCCCCCGAAAAAAAATGTAAGGGGTAACACTGTCATTTTTTTTCTGGTCAAAATTTTGAGTTTCAATATCTCAGCTCAGGAAGGATCTACAGCCTCAATTTTTGCACCCAGGTCCATGTCTCGTGGCCCTCTATCAGAATCCAGAGTTTTGAGAAGATTTGAGAAACTTTATTTTTCACCCTCCGAAAAAAAATGTAAGGGGTAACACTGTCATTTTTTTTTCTGGTCAAAATTTAGAGTTTCAATATCTCAGCTCTGGAAGGGTCTACAGCCTAATTTTTTGCACCCAGGTCCATGTCTCGTGGCCCTCTATCAGAATCCAGAGTTTTGAGAAGATTGGAGAAACTTTATTTTTCACCCCCCGAAAAAAAATGTAAGGGGTAACACTGTCATTTTTTTTTTTCTGGTCAAAATTTTGAGTTTCAATATCTCAGCTCTGGAAGGGTCTACAGCCTCAATTTTTGCACCCAGGTCCATGTGTCATGGCCCTCTATCAGAATCCAGAGTTTTGAGAAGATTGGAGAAACTTTATTTTTCACCCCCCGAAAAAAAATGTAAGGGGTAACACTGTCATTTTTTTTTTCTGGTCAAAATTTTGAGTTTCAATATCTCAGCTCAGGAAGGGTCTACAGCCTAAATTTTTGCACCCAGGTCCATGTCTCTTGGCCCTCTATCAGAATCCAGAGTTTTGAGAAGATTGGAGAAACTTTATTTTTCACCTCCCGAAAAAAAAATGTAAGGGGTAACACTGTCATTTTTTTTTCTGGTCAAAATTTTGAGTTTCAATATCTCAGCTATGGAAGGGTCTACAGCCTAAATTTTTGCACCCAGGTCCATGTCTCGTGGCCCTCTATCACAATCCAGAGTTTTGAGAAGATTGGAGAAACTTTATTTTTCACCCCCGAAAAAAAATGTAAGGGGTAACACTGTCATTTTTTTTTTCTGGTCAAAATTTTGAGTTTCAATATCTCAGCTCAGGAAGGGTCTACAGCCTAAATTTTTGCACCCAGGTCCATGTCTCGTGGCCCTCTATCAGAATCCAGAGTTTTGAGAAGATTTGAGAAACTTTATTTTTCACCCCCCGAAAAAAAATGTAAGGGGTAACACTGTCATTTTTTTTTCTGGTCAAAATTTTGAGTTTCAATATCTCAGCTCAGGAAGGGTCTACAGCCTAAATTTTTGCACCCAGGTCCATGTCTCGTGGCCCTCTATCAGAATCCAGAGTTTTGAGAGGATTGGAGAAACTTTATTTTTCACCCCCCGAAAAAAATGTAAGGGGTAACACTGTCATTTTTTTTTCTGGTCAAAATTTTGAGTTTCAATATCTCAGCTCTGGAAGGGTCTACAGCATAAATTTTTGCACCCAGGTCCATGTCTCATGGCCCTCTATCAGAATCCAGAGTTTTGAGAAGATTGGAGAAACTTTATTTTTCACCCCCCGAAAAAAAAAATGTAAGGGGTAACACTGTCATTTTTTTTTTCTGGTCAAAATTTTGAGTTTCAATATCTCAGCTCTGGAAGGGTCTACAGCCTAAATTTTTGCACCCAGGTCCATGTCTCGTGGCCCTCTATCAGAATCCAGAGTTTTGAGAAGATTGGAGAAACTTTATTTTTCACCCCCCGAAAAAAAATGTAAGGGGTAACACTGTCATTTTTTTTTCTGGTCAAAATTTTGAGTTTCAATATCTCAGCTCAGGAAGGGTCTACAGCCTAAATTTTTGCACCCAGGTCCATGTCTCGTGGCCCTCTATCAGAATCCAGAGTTTTGAGAAGATTGGAGAAACTTTATTTTTCACCCCCCGAAAAAAAATGTAAGGGGTAACACTGTCATTTTTTTTTTTCTGGTCAAAATTTTGAGTTTCAATATCTCAGCTCTGGAATGGTCTACAGCCTCAATTTTTGCACCCAGGTCCATGTCTCATGGCCCTCTATCAGAATCCAGAGTTTTGAGAAGATTGGAGAAACTTTATTTTTCACCCCCCCGAAAAAAAATGTAAGGGGTAACACTGTCATTTTTTTTTTCTGGTCAAAATTTTGAGTTTCAATATCTCAGCTCTGGAAGGGTCTAAAGCCTCAATTTTTGCACCCAGGTCCATGTCTCGTGGCCCTCTATCAGAATCCAGAGTTTTGAGAAGATTGGAGAAACTTTATTTTTCACCCCCCGAAAAAAAATGTAAGGGGTAACACTGTCATTTTTTTTTTCTGGTTAAAATTTTGAGTTTCAATATCTCAGCTCTGGAAAGGTCTACAGCCTAAATTTTTGCACCCAGGTCCATGTCTCATGGCCCTCTATCAGAATCCAGAGTTTTGAGAAGATTGGAGAAACTTTATTTTTCACCCCCCGAAAAAAAATGTAAGGGGTAACACTGTCATTTTTTTCTGGTCAAAATTTTGAGTTTCAATATCTCAGCTCAGGAAGGGTCTACAGCCTAAATTTTTGCACCCAGGTCCATGTCTCGTGGCCCTCTATCAGAATCCAGAGTTTTGAGAAGATTGGAGAAACTTTATTTTTCACCCCCCGAAAAAAAATGTAAGGGGTAACACTGTCATTTTTTTTTCTGGTCAAAATTTTGAGTTTCAATATCTCAGCTCTGGAAGGGTCTACAGCCTCAATTTTTGCACCCAGGTCCATGTCTCGTGGCCCTCTATCAGAATCCAGAGTTTTGAGAAGATTGGAGAAACTTTATTTATCACCCCGAAAAAAAATGTAAGGGGTAACACTGTCATTTTTTTTTTCTGGTCAAAATTTTGAGTTTCAATATCTCAGCTCAGGAAGGGTCTACAGCCTAAATTTTTGCACCCAGGTCCATGTCTCGTGGCCCTCTATCAGAATCCAGAGTTTTGAGAAGATTGGAGAAACTTTATTTTTCACCCCCCGAAAAAAAATGTAAGGGGTAACACTGTCATTTTTTTTTCTGGTCAAAATTTTGAGTTTCAATATCTCAGCTCTGGAAGGGTCTACAGCCTCAATTTTTGCACCCAGGTCCATGTCTCATGACCCTCTATCAGAATCCAGAGTTTTGAGAAGATTGGAGAAACTTTATTTTTCACCCCCCGAAAAAAAATGTAAGGGGTAACACTGTCATTTTTTTTTCTGGTCAAAATTTTGAGTTTCAATATCTCAGCTCAGGAAGGGTCTACAGCCTAAATTTTTGCACCCAGGTCCATGTCTCGTGGCCCTCTATCAGAATCCAGAGTTTTGAGAAGATTGGAGAAACTTTATTTTTCACCCTCCGAAAAAAAAATGTAAGGGGTAACACTGTCATTTTTTTTTCTGGTCAAAATTTTGAGTTTCAATATCTCAGCTCAGGAAGGGTCTACAGCCTAAATTTTTGCACCCAGGTCCATGTCTCGTGGCCCTCTATCAGAATCCAGAGTTTTGAGAAGATTGGAGAAACTTTATTTTTCACCCCCCGAAAAAAAATGTAAGGGGTAACACTGTCATTTTTTTTTTCTGGTCAAAATTTTGAGTTTCAATATCTCAGCTCTGGAAGGGTCTACAGCCTCAATTTTTGCACCCAGGTCCATGTCTCGTGGCCCTCTATCAGAATCCAGAGTTTTGAGAAGATTGGAGAAACTTTATTTTTCACCCCCCGAAAAAAAATGTAAGGGGTAACACTGTCATTTTTTTTTTCTGGTCAAAATTTTGAGTTTCAATATCTCAGCTCTGGAATTGTCTACAGCCTCAATTTTTGCACCCAGGTCCATGTCTCAAAGCCCTCTATCAGAATCCAGAGTTTTGAGAAGATTGGAGAAACTTTATTTTTCACCCCCTGAAAAAAAAAATGTAAGGGGTAACACTGTCATTTTTTTTTTTCTGGTCAAAATTTTGAGTTTCAATATCTCAGCTCAGGAAGGGTCTACAGCCTAAATTTTTGCACCCAGGTCCATGTCTCGTGGCCCTCTATCAGAATCCAGAGTTTTGAGAAGATTGGAGAAACTTTATTTTTCACCCCCCGAAAAAAAATGTAAGGGGTAACACTGTCATTTTTTTTTCTGGTCAAAATTTTGAGTTTCAATATCTCAGCTCTGGAAGGGTCTACAGCCTCGATTTTTGCACCCAGGTCCATGTCTCGTGGCCCTCTATCAGAATCCAGAGTTTTGAGAAGATTGGAGAAACTTTATTTTTCACCCCCCGAAAAAAATGTAAGGGGTAACACTGTCATTTTTTTTTTCTGGTCAAAATTTTGAGTTTCAATATCTCAGCTCAGGAAGGGTCTACAGCCTAAATTTTTGCACCCAGGTCCATGTCTCGTGGCCCTCTATCAGAATCCAGAGTTTTGAGAAGATTGGAGAAACTTTATTTTTCACCCCCCGAAAAAAAATGTAAGGGGTAACACTGTCATTTTTTTTTCTGGTCAAAATTTTGAGTTTCAATATCTCAGCTCTGGAAGGGTCTACAGCCTCAAATTTTGCACCCAGGTCCATGTCTCGTGGCCCTCTATCAGAATCCAGAGTTTTGAGAAGATTGGAGAAACTTTATTTTTCACCCCCCGAAAAAAAATGTAAGGGGTAACACTGTCATTTTTTTTTCTGGTCAAAATTTTGAGTTTCAATATCTCAGCTCTGGAAGGGTCTACAGCCTCAATTTTTGCACCCAGGTCCATGTCTCGTGGCCCTCTATCAGAATCCAGAGTTTTGAGAAGATTGGAGAAACTTTATTTTTCACCCCCCGAAAAAAAATGTAAGGGGTAACACTGTCATTTTTTTTTCTGGTCAAAAATTTGAGTTTCAATATCTCAGCTCAGGAAGGGTCTACAGCCTAAATTTTTGCACCCAGGTCCATGTCTCGTGGCCCTCTATCAGAATCCAGAGTTTTGAGAAGATTGGAGAAACTTTATTTTTCACCCCCCGAAAAAAAATGTAAGGGGTAACACTGTCATTTTTTTTTTCTGGTCAAAATTTTGAGTTTCAATATCTCAGCTCTGGAAGGGTCTACAGCCTCAATTTTTGCACCCAGGTCCATGTCTCGTGGCCCTCTATCAGAATCCAGAGTTTTGAGAAGATTGGAGAAACTTTATTTATCACCCCGAAAAAAAAATGTAAGGGGTAACACTGTCATTTTTTTTTTCTGGTCAAAATTTTGAGTTTCAATATCTCAGCTCAGGAAGGGTCTACAGCCTAAATTTTTGCACCCAGGTCCATGTCTCGTGGCCCTCTATCAGAATCCAGAGTTTTGAGAAGATTGGAGAAACTTTATTTTTCACCCCCCGAAAAAAAATGTAAGGGGTAACACTGTCATTTTTTTTTTTTCTGGTCAAAATTTTGAGTTTCAATATCTCAGCTCTGGAAGGGTCTACAGCCTCAATTTTTGCACCCAGGTCCATGTCTCATGACCCTCTATCAGAATCCAGAGTTTTGAGAAGATTGGAGAAACTTTATTTTTCACCCCCCGAAAAAAAATGTAAGGGGTAACACTGTCATTTTTTTTTCTGGTCAAAATTTTGAGTTTCAATATCTCAGCTCAGGAAGGGTCTACAGCCTAAATTTTTGCACCCAGGTCCATGTCTCGTGGCCCTCTATCAGAATCCAGAGTTTTGAGAAGATTGGAGAAACTTTATTTTTCACCCTCCGAAAAAAAAATGTAAGGGGTAACACTGTCATTTTTTTTTTCTGGTCAAAATTTTGAGTTTCGATATCTCAGC
The DNA here is from genome assembly GCA_038021265.1 of Cyprinella venusta. Taxonomy (NCBI): domain Eukaryota; kingdom Metazoa; phylum Chordata; class Actinopteri; order Cypriniformes; family Leuciscidae; genus Cyprinella; species Cyprinella venusta. Next base: position 25,718,663 of record CM075863.1, read on the forward strand.
TCAGGAAGGGTCTACAGCCTAAATTTTTGCACCCAGGTCCATGTCTCGTGGCCCTCTATCAGAATCCAGAGTTTTGAGAAGATTGGAGAAACTTTATTTTTCACCCCCCGAAAAAAAATGTAAGGGGTAACACTGTCATTTTTTTTTCTGGTCAAAATTTTGAGTTTCAATATCTCAGCTCTGGAAGGGTCTACAGCCTCAATTTTTGCACCCAGGTCCATGTCTCGTGGCCCTCTATCAGAATCCAGAGTTTTGAGAAGATTGGAGAAACTTTATTTTTCACCCCCCGAAAAAAAAATGTAAGGGGTAACACTGTCATTTTTTTTTTTGGTCAAAATTTTGAGTTTCAATATCTCAGCTCTGGAAGGGTCTACAGCCTCGATTTTTGCACCCAGGTCCATGTCTCGTGGCCCTCTATCAGAATCCAGAGTTTTGAGAAGATTGGAGAAACTTTATTTTTCACCCCCCGAAAAAAAATGTAAGGGGTAATACTGTCATTTTTTTTTCTGGTCAAAAATTTGAGTTTCAATATCTCAGCTCAGGAAGGGTCTACAGCCTAAATTTTTGCACCCAGGTCCATGTCTCGTGGCCCTCTATCAGAATCCAGAGTTTTGAGAAGATTGGAGAAACTTTATTTTTCACCCCCCGAAAAAAAATGTAAGGGGTAACACTGTCATTTTTTTTTTTCTGGTCAAAATTTTGAGTTTCAATATCTCAGCTCTGGAAGGGTCTACAGCCTCAATTTTTGCACCCAGGTCCATGTCTCGTGGCCCTCTATCAGAATCCAGAGTTTTGAGAAGATTGGAGAAACTTTATTTTTCACCCCCCGAAAAAAAATGTAAGGGGTAACACTGTCATTTTTTTTTTTCTGGTCAAAATTTTGAGTTTCAATATCTCAGCTCTGGAAGTGTCTACAGCCTCAATTTTTGCACCCAGGTCCATGTCTCGTGGCCCTCTATCAGAATCCAGAGTTTTGAGAAGATTGGAGAAACTTTATTTTTCACCCCCCGAAAAAAAATGTAAGGGGTAACACTGTCATTTTTTTTTTTCTGGTCAAAATTTTGAGTTTCAATATCTCAGCTCTGGAATAGTCTACAGCCTAAATTTTTGCACCCAGGTCCATGTCTCGTGGCCCTCTATCAGAATCCAGAGTTTTGAGAAGATTGGAGAAACTTTATTTTTCACCCTCCGAAAAAAAATGTAAGGGGTAACACTGTCATTTTTTTTTTCTGGTCAAAATTTTGAGTTTCAATATCTCAGCTCAGGAAGGGTCTACAGCCTAAATTTTTGCACCCAGGTCCATGTCTCGTGGCCCTCTATCAGAATCCAGAGTTTTGAGAAGATTGGAGAAACTTTATTTTTCACCCCCCGAAAAAAAATGTAAGGGGTAACACTGTCATTTTTTTTTCTGGTCAAAATTTTGAGTTTCAATATCTCAGCTCTGGAAGGGTCTACAGCCTCAATTTTTGCACCCAGGTCCATGTCTCGTGGCCCTCTATCAGAATCCAGAGTTTTGAGAAGATTGGAGAAACTTTATTTTTCACCCCCCGAAAAAAAATGTAAGGGGTAACACTGTCATTTTTTTTTCTGGTCAAAATTTTGAGTTTCAATATCTCAGCTCTGGAAGGGTCTACAGCCTCAATTTCTGCACCCAGGTCCATGTCTCGTGGCCCTCTATCAGAATCCAGAGTTTTGAGAAGATTGGAGAAACTTTATTTTTCACCCCCCGAAAAAAAATGTAAGGGGTAACACTGTCATTTTTTTTTTTCTGGTCAAAATTTTGAGTTTCAATATCTCAGCTCAGGAAGGGTCTACAGCCTAAATTTTTGCACCCAGGTCCATGTCTCGTGGCCCTCTATCAGAATCCAGAGTTTTGAGAAGATTGGAGAAACTTTATTTTTCACCCCCCCCCCCCCCCCCCCCCAAAAAAAAATGTAAGGGGTAACACTGTCATTTTTTTTTCTGGTCAAAATTTTGAGTTTCAATATCTCAGCTCTGGAAGGGTCTACAGCCTAAATTTTTGCACCCAGGTCCATGTCTCGTGGCCCTCTATCAGAATCCAGAGTTTTGAGAAGATTGGAGAAACTTTATTTTTCACCCCCCGAAAAAAAATGTAAGGGGTAACACTGTCATTTTTTTTCTGGTCAAAATTTTGAGTTTCAATATCTCAGCTCTGGAAGGGTCTACAGCCTCAATTTTTGCACCCAGGTCCATGTCTCGTGGCCCTCTATCAGAATCCAGAGTTTTGAGAAGATTGGAGAAACTTTATTTTTCACCCCCCGAAAAAAAATGTAAGGGGTAACACTGTCATTTTTTTTTTCTGGTCAAAATTTTGAGTTTCAATATCTCAGCTCTGGAAGGGTCTACAGCCTCAATTTTTGCACCCAGGTCCATGTCTCGTGGCCCTCTATCAGAATCCAGAGTTTTGAGAAGATTGGAGAAACTTTATTTTTCACCCCCCGAAAAAAAATGTAAGGGGTAACACTGTCATTTTTTTTTTTCTGGTCAAAATTTTGAGTTTCAATATCTCAGCTCAGGAAGGGTCTACAGCCTAAATTTTTGCACCCAGGTCCATGTCTCGTGGCCCTCTATCAGAATCCAGAGTTTTGAGAAGATTGGAGAAACTTTATTTTTCACCCCCCGAAAAAAAATGTAAGGGGTAACACTGTCATTTTTTTTTCTGGTCAAAATTTTGAGTTTCAATATCTCAGCTCTGGAAGGGTCTACAGCCTCAATTTTTGCACCCAGGTCCATGTCTCGTGGCCCTCTATCAGAATCCAGAGTTTTGAGAAGATTGGAGAAACTTTATTTTTCACCCCCCGAAAAAAAATGTAAGGGGTAACACTGTCATTTTTTTTTCTGGTCAAAATTTTGAGTTTCAATATCTCAGCTCTGGAAGGGTCTACAGCCTCATTTTTTGCACCCAGGTCCATGTCTCATGACCCTCTATCAGAATCCAGAGTTTTGAGAAGATTGGAGAAACTTTATTTTTCACCCCCCGAAAAAAAATGTAAGGGGTAACACTGTCATTTTTTTTTCTGGTCAAAATTTTGAGTTTCAATATCTCAGCTCAGGAAGGGTCTACAGCCCAAATTTTTGCACCCAGGTCCATGTCTCGTGGCCCTCTATCAGAATCCAGAGTTTTGAGAAGATTGGAGAAACTTTATTTTTCACCCCCCGGAAAAAAATGTAAGGGGTAACACTGTCATTTTTTTTTCTGGTCAAAATTTTGAGTTTCAATATCTCAGCTCAGGAAGGGTCTACAGCCTAAATTTTTGCACCCAGGTCCATGTCTCGTGGCCCTCTATCAGAATCCAGAGTTTTGAGAAGATTGGAGAAACTTTATTTTTCACACCCCGAAAAAAATGTAAGGGGTAACACTGTCATTTTTTTTTCTGGTCAAAATTTTGAGTTTCAATATCTCAGCTCTGGAAGGGTCTACAGCCTCAATTTTTGCACCCAGGTCCATGTCTCATGGCCCTCTATCAGAATCCAGAGTTTTGAGAAGATTGGAGAAACTTTATTTTTCACCCCCCGAAAAAAAATGTAAGGGGTAACACTGTCATTTTTTTTTTTCTGGTCAAAATTTTGAGTTTCAATATCTCAGCTCTGGAAGGGTCTACAGCCTCAATTTTTGCACCCAGGTCCATGTCTCGTGGCCCTCTATCAGAATCCAGAGTTTTGAGAAGATTGGAGAAACTTTATTTTTCACCCCCCGAAAAAAAATGTAAGGGGTAACACTGTAATTTTTTTTTTCTGGTCAAAATTTTGAGTTTCAATATCTCAGCTCTGGAATAGTCTACAGCCTCAATTTTTGCACCCAGGTCCATGTCTCATGGCCCTCTATCAGAATCCAGAGTTTTGAGAAGATTGGAGAAACTTTATTTTTCACCCCCCGAAAAAAAATGTAAGGGGTAACACTGTCATTTTTTTTTCTGGTCAAAATTTTGAATTTCAATATCTCAGCTCAGGAAGGGTCTACAGCCTAAATTTTTGCACCCAGGTCCATGTCTCGTGGCCCTCTATCAGAATCCAGAGTTTTGAGAAGATTGGAGAAACTTTATTTTTCACCCCCCGAAAAAAAATGTAAGGGGTAACACTGTCATTTTTTTTTCTGGTCAAAATTTTGAGTTTCAATATCTCAGCTCAGGAAGGGTCTACAGCCTAAATGTTTGCACCCAGGTCCATGTCTCGTGGCCCTCTATCATAATCCAGAGTTTTGAGAAGATTGGAGAAACTTTATTTTTCACCCTCCGAAAAAAAATGTAAGGGGTAACACTGTCAATTTTTTTTTCTGGTCAAAATTTTGAGTTTCAATATCTCAGCTCTGGAAGGGTCTACAGCCTCAATTTTTGCACCCAGGTCCATGTCTCGTGGCCCTCTATCAGAATCCAGAGTTTTGAGAAGATTGGAGAAACTTTATTTTTCACCCCCCGAAAAAAAATGTAAGGGGTAACACTGTCATTTTTTTTTCTGGTCAAAATTTTGAGTTTCAATATCTCAGCTCTGGAAGGGTCTACAGCCTCAATTTTTGCACCCAGGTCCATGTCTCAAAGCCCTCTATCAGAATCCAGAGTTTTGAGAAGATTGGAGAAACTTTATTTTTCACCCCCCGAAAAAAAATGTAAGGGGTAACACTGTCATTTTTTTTTTCTGGTCAAAATTTTGAGTTTCAATATCTCAGCTCAGGAAGGGTCTACAGCCTAAATTTCTGCACCCAGGTCCATGTCTCGTGGCCCTCTATCAGAATCCAGAGTTTTGAGAAGATTGGAGAAACTTTATTTTTCACCCCCCCCCCCAAAAAAAAAATGTAAGGGGTAACACTGTCATTTTTTTTTCTGGTCAAAATTTTGAGTTTCAATATCTCAGCTCTGGAAGGGTCTACAGCCTAAATTTTTGCACCCAGGTCCATGTCTCGTGGCCCTCTATCAGAATCCAGAGTTTTGAGAAGATTGGAGAACCTTTATTTTTCACCCCCCGAAAAAAAATGTAAGGGGTAACACTGTCATTTATTTTTTCTGGTCAAAATTTTGAGTTTCAATATCTCAGCTCTGGAAGGGTCTACAGCCTAAATTTCTGCACCCAGGTCCATGTCTCGTGGCCCTCTATCAGAATCCAGAGTTTTGAGAAGATTGGAGAAACTTTATTTTTCACCCCCCCCCCCCCCAAAAAAATGTAAGGGGTAACACTGTCATTTTTTTTTCTGGTCAAAATTTTGAGTTTCAATATCTCAGCTCTGGAAGGGTCTACAGCCTAAATTTTTGCACCCAGGTCCATGTCTCGTGGCCCTCTATCAGAATCCAGAGTTTTGAGAAGATTGGAGAACCTTTATTTTTCACCCCCCGAAAAAAAATGTAAGGGGTAACACTGTCATTTTTTTTTTCTGGTCAAAATTTAGAGTTTCAATATCTCAGCTCTGGAAGGGTCTACAGCCTCAATTTTTGCACCCAGGTCCATGTCTCGTGGCCCTCTATCAGAATCCAGAGTTTTGAGAAGATTGGAGAAACTTTATTTTTCACCCCCCGAAAAAAAAATGTAAGGGGTAACACTGTCATTCTTTTTTTCTGGTCAAAATTTTGAGTTTCAATATCTCAGCTCAGGAAGGGTCTACAGCCTAAATTTTTGCACCCAGGTCCATGTCTCGTGGCCCTCTATCAGAATCCAGAGTTTTGAGAAGATTGGAAAAACTTTATTTTTCACCCCCCCCCCCCCAAAAAAAAAAAATGTAAGGGGTAACACTGTCATTTTTTTTTTCTGGTCAAAATTTTGCGTTTCAATATCTCAGCTCTGGAAGGGTCTACAGCCTCAATTTTTGCACCCAGGTCCATGTCTCGTGGCCCTCTATCAGAATCCAGAGTTTTGAGAAGATTGGAGAAACTTTATTTTTCAACCTCCGAAAAAAAATGTAAGGGGTAACACTGTCATTTTTTTTTTCTGGTCAAAATTTAGAGTTTCAATATCTCAGCTCTGGAAGGGTCTACAGCCTAAATTTTTGCACCCAGGTCCATGTCTCGTGGCCCTCTATCAGAATCCAGAGTTTTGAGAAGATTGGAGAAACTTTATTTTTCACCCCCCGAAAAAAAATGTAAGGGGTAACACTGTCATTTTTTTTTTCTGGTCAAAATTTTGAGTTTCAATATCTCAGCTCTGGAAGGGTCTACAGCCTCAATTTTTGCACCCAGGTCCATGTCTCATGGCCCTCTTTCAGAATCCAGAGTTTTGAGAAGATTGGAGAAACTTTATTTTTCACCCCCCGAAAAAAAATGTAAGGGGTAACACTGTCATTTTTTTTTTTCTGGTCAAAATTTTGAGTTTCAATATCTCAGCTCAGGAAGGGTCTACAGCCTCAATTTTTGCACCCAGGTCCATGTCTCGTGGCCCTCTATCAGAATCCAGAGTTTTGAGAAGATTGGAGAAACTTTATTTTTCACCCCCCCCCCCCCCCCCCCCGAAAAAAATGTAAGGGGTAACACTGTCATTTTTTTTTCTGGTCAAAATTTTGAGTTTCAATATCTCAGCTCTGGAAGGGTCTACAGCCTCAATTTTTGCACCCAGGTCCATGTCTCATGGCCCTCTATCAGAATCCAGAGTTTTGAGAAGATTGGAGAAACTTTATTTTTCACCCCCCGAAAAAAAATGTAAGGGGTAACACTGTCATTTTTTTTTCTGGTCAAAATTTTGAGTTTCAATATCTCAGCTCAGGAAGGGTCTACAGCCTAAATTTTTGCACGCAGGTCCATGTCTCGTGGCCCTCTATCAGAATCCAGAGTTTTGAGAAGATTGGAGAAACTTTATTTTTCACCCCCCGAAAAAAAATGTAAGGGGTAACACTGTCATTTTTTTTTTCTGGTCAAAATTTTGAGTTTCAATATCTCAGCTCTGGAAGGGTCTACAGCCTCAATTTTTGCACCCAGGTCCATGTCTCGTGGCCCTCTATCAGAATCCAGAGTTTTGAGAAGATTGGAGAAACTTTATTTTTCACCCCCCGAAAAAAAATGTAAGGGGTAACACTGTCATTTTTTTTTTCTGGTCAAAATTTTGAGTTTCAATATCTCAGCTCTGGAAGGGTCTACAGCCTCAATTTTTGCACCCAGGTCCATGTCTCGTGGCCCTCTATCAGAATCCAGAGTTTTGAGAAGATTGGAGAAACTTTATTTTTCACCCCCCGAAAAAAAATGTAAGGGGTAACACTGTCATTTTTTTTTTCCTGTCAAAATTTTGAGTTTCAATATCTCAGCTCTGGAAGGGTCTACAGCCTCAATTTTTGCACCTAGGTCCATGTCTCGTGGCCCTCTATCAGAATCCAGAGTTTTGAGAAGATTGGAGAAACTTTATTTTTCACCCCCCGAAAAAAAATGTTAGGGGTAACACTGTCATTTTTTTTTTTTTTCTGGTCAAAATTTTGAGTTTCAATATCTCAGCTCTGGAAGGGTCTACAGCCTCAATTTTTGCACCCAGGTCCATGTATCGTGGCCCTCTATCAGAATCCAGAGTTTTGAGAAGATTGGAGAAACTTTATTTTTCACCCCCCGAAAAAAAATGTAAGGGGTAACACTGTCATTTTTTTTTTCTGGTCAAAATTTTGAGTTTCAATATCTCAGCTCTGGAAGGGTCTACAGCTTCAATTTTTGCACCCAGGTCCATGTCTCGTGGCCCTCTATCAGAATCCAGAGTTTTGAGAAGATTGGAGAAACTTTATTTTTCACCCCCCGAAAAAAAATGTAAGGGGTAACACTGTCATTTTTTTTTTTCTGGTCAAAATTTTGAGTTTCAATATTTCAGCTCTGGAAGGGTCTACAGCCTCAATTTTTGCACCCAGGTCCATGTCTCGTGGCCCTCTATCAGAATCCAGAGTTTTGAGAAGATTGGCGAAACTTTATTTTTCACCCCCCGAAAAAAAATGTAAGGGGTAACACTGTCATTTTTTTTTCCTGTCAAAATTTTGAGTTTCAATATCTCAGCTCTGGAAGGGTCTACAGCCTCAATTTTTGCACCCAGGTCCATGTATCGTGGCCCTCTATCAGAATCCAGAGTTTTGAGAAGATTGGAGAAACTTTATTTTTCACCCCCCCAAAAAAAATGTAAGGGGTAACACTGTCATTTTTTTTTTCTGGTCAAAATTTTGAGTTTCAATATCTCAGCTCAGGAAGGGTCTACAGCCTAAATTTTTGCACCCAGGTCCATGTCTCGTGGCCCTCTATCAGAATCCAGAGTTTTGAGAAGATTGGAGAAACTTTATTTTTCACCCCCCGAAAAAAAATGTAAGGGGTAACACTGTCATTTTTTTTCTGGTCAAAATTTTGAGTTTCAATATCTCAGCTCAGGAAGGGTCTACAGCCTAAATTTTTGCACCCAGGTCCATGTCTCGTGGCCCTCTATCAGAATCCAGAATTTTGAGAAGATTGGAGAAACTTTATTTTTCACCCCCCGAAAAAAAATGTAAGGGGTAACACTGTCATTTTTTTTTTCTGGTCAAAATTTTGAGTTTCAATATCTCAGCTCTGGAAGGGTCTACAGCCTCAATTTTTGCACCCAGGTCCATGTCTCGTGGCCCTCTATCAGAATCCAGAGTTTTGAGAAGATTGGAGAAACTTTATTTTTCACCCCCCGAAAAAAAATGTAAGGGGTAACACTGTCATTTTTTTTTTCTGGTCAAAATTTTGAGTTTCAATATCTCAGCTCTGGAAGGGTCTACAGCTTCAATTTTTGCACCCAGGTCCATGTCTCGTGGCCCTCTATCAGAATCCAGAGTTTTGAGAAGATTGGAGAAACTTTATTTTTCACCCCCGAAAAAAAATGTAAGGGGTAACACTGTCATTTTTTTTTTCCTGTCAAAATTTTGAGTTTCAATATCTCAGCTCTGGAAGGGTCTACAGCCTCAATTTTTGCACCTAGGTCCATGTCTCGTGGCCCTCTATCAGAATCCAGAGTTTTGAGAAGATTGGAGAAACTTTATTTTTCACCCCCCGAAAAAAAATGTAAGGGGTAACACTGTCATTTTTTTTTTCTGGTCAAAATTTTGAGTTTCAATATCTCAGCTCTGGAAGGGTCTACAGCCTCAATTTTTGCACCCAGGTCCATGTATCGTGGCCCTCTATCAGAATCCAGAGTTTTGAGAAGATTGGAGAAACTTTATTTTTCACCCCCCGAAAAAAAATGTAAGGGGTAACACTGTCATTTTTTTTTTCTGGTCAAAATTTTGAGTTTCAATATCTCAGCTCTGGAAGGGTCTACAGCCTCAATTTTTGCACCTAGGTCCATGTCTCGTGGCCCTCTATCAGAATCCAGAGTTTTGAGAAGATTGGAGAAACTTTATTTTTCACCCCCCGAAAAAAAATGTAAGGGGTAACACTGTCATTTTTTTTTTCTGGTCAAAATTTTGAGTTTCAATATCTCAGCTCTGGAAGGGTCTACAGCCTCAATTTTTGCACCCAGGTCCATGTCTCGTGGCCCTCTATCAGAATCCAGAGTTTTGAGAAGATTGGAGAAACTTTATTTTTCACTCCCCGAAAAAAAATGTAAGGGGTAACACTGTCATTTTTTTTTTCTGGTCAAAATTTTGAGTTTCAATATCTCAGCTCTGGAAGGGTCTACAGCCTCAATTTTTGCACCCAGGTCCATGTCTCGTGGCCCTCTATCAGAATCCAGAGTTTTGAGAAGATTGGAGAAACTTTATTTTTCACCCCCCGAAAAAAAATGTAAGGGGTAACACTGTCATTTTTTTTTTTCCTGTCAAAATTTTGATTTTCAATATCTCAGCTCTGGAAGGGTCTACAGCCTAAATTTTTGCACCCAGGTCCATGTCTCGTGGCCCTCTATCAGAATCCAGAGTTTTGAGAAGATTGGAGAAACTTTATTTTTCACCCCCCGAAAAAAAATGTAAGGGGTAACACTGTCATTTTTTTTTTTCTGGTCAAAATTTTGAGTTTCAATATCTCAGCTCTGGAAGGGTCTACAGCTTCAATTTTTGCACACAGGTCCATGTCTCGTGGCCCTCTATCAGAATCCAGAGTTTTGAGAAGATTGGAGAAACTTTATTTTTCATCCCCCGAAAAAAAATGTAAGGGGTAACACTGTCATTTTTTTTTTCTGGTCAAAATTTTGAGTTTCAATATCTCAGCTCTGGAAGGGTCTACAGCTTCAATTTTTGCACCCAGGTCCATGTCTCGTGGCCCTCTATCAGAATCCAGAGTTTTGAGAAGATTGGAGAAACTTTATTTTTCACCCCCCGAAAAAAAATGTAAGGGGTAACACTGTCATTTTTTTTTTCTGGTCAAAATTTTGAGTTTCAATATTTCAGCTCTGGAAGGGTCTACAGCCTCAATTTTTGCACCCAGGTCCATGTCTCGTGGCCCTCTATCAGAATCCAGAGTTTTGAGAAGATTGGAAAAACTTTATTTTTCACCCCCCGAAAAAAAATGTAAGGGGTAACACTGTCATTTTTTTTTTCCTGTCAAAATTTTGAGTTTCAATATCTCAGCTCTGGAAGGGTCTACAGCCTCAATTTTTGCACCCAGGTCCATGTCTCGTGGCCCTCTATCAGAATCCAGAGTTTTGAGAAGATTGGAGAAACTTTATTTTTCACCCCCCGAAAAAAAATGTAAGGGGTAACACTGTCATTTTTTTTTCCTATCAAAATTTTGAGTTTCAATATCTCAGCTCTGGAAGGGTCTACAGCCTCAATTTTTGCACCCAGGTCCATGTCTCGTGGCCCTCTATCAGAATCCAGAGTTTTGAGAAGATTGGCGAAACTTTATTTTTCACCCCCCGAAAAAAAAAAGTAAGGGGTAACACTGTCATTTTTTTTTTCTGGTCAAAATTTTGAGTTTCAATATCTCAGCTCTGGAAGGGTCTACAGCCTCAATTTTTGCACCCAGGTCCATGTATCGTGGCCCTCTATCAGAATCCAGAGTTTTGAGAAGATTGGAGAAACTTTATTTTTCACCCCCCGAAAAAAAATGTAAGGGGTAACACTGTCATTTTTTTTTTCTGGTCAAAATTTTGAGTTTCAATATCTCAGCTCTGGAATGGTCTACAGCTTCAATTTTTGCACCCAGGTCCATGTCTCGTGGCCCTCTATCAGAATCCAGAGTTTTGAGAAGATTGGAGAAACTTTATTTTTCACCCCCCGAAAAAAAATGTAAGGGGTAACACTGTCATTTTTTTTTTCTGGTCAAAATTTTGAGTTTCAATATCTCAGCTCTGGAAGGGTCTACAGCCTCAATTTTTGCACCCAGGTCCATGTCTCGTGGCCCTCTATCAGAATCCAGAGTTTTGAGAAGATTGGAAAAACTTTATTTTTCACCCCCCGAAAAAAAATGTAAGGGGTAACACTGTCATTTTTTTTTCCTGTCAAAATTTTGAGTTTCAATATCTCAGCTCTGGAAGGGTCTACAGCCTCAATTTTTGCACCCAGGTCCATGTCTCGTGGCCCTCTATCAGAATCCAGAGTTTTGAGAAGATTGGAGAAACTTTATTTTTCACCCCCCGAAAAAAAATGTAAGGGGTAACACTGTCATTTTTTTTTTCTGGTCAAAATTTTGAGTTTCAATATCTCAGCTCTGGAAGGGTCTACAGCTTCAATTTTTGCACCCAGGTCCATGTCTCGTGGCCCTCTATCAGAATCCAGAGTTTTGAGAAGATTGGAGAAACTTTATTTTTCACCCCCCGAAAAAAATGTAAGGGGTAACACTGTCATTTTTTTTTTCTGGTCAAAATTTTGAGTTTCAATATTTCAGCTCTGGAAGGGTCTACAGCCTCAATTTTTGCACCCAGGTCCATGTCTCGTGGCCCTCTATCAGAATCCAGAGTTTTGAGAAGATTGGAAAAACTTTATTTTTCACCCCCCGAAAAAAAATGTAAGGGGTAACACTGTCATTTTTTTTTCCTGTCAAAATTTTGAGTTTCAATATCTCAGCTCTGGAAGGGTCTACAGCCTCAATTTTTGCACCCAGGTCCATGTCTCGTGGCCCTCTATCAGAATCCAGAGTTTTGAGAAGATTGGAGAAACTTTATTTTTCACCCCCCGAAAAAAAATGTAAGGGGTAACACTGTCATTTTTTTTCCTGTCAAAATTTTGAGTTTCAATATCTCAGCTCTGGAAGGGTCTACAGCCTCAATTTTTGCACCCAGGTCCATGTCTCGTGGCCCTCTATCAGAATCCAGAGTTTTGAGAAGATTGGCGAAACTTTATTTTTCACCCCCCGAAAAAAAAATGTAAGGGGTAACACTGTCATTTTTTTTTTCTGGTCAAAATTTTGAGTTTCAATATCTCAGCTCTGGAAGGGTCTACAGCCTCAATTTTTGCACCCAGGTCCATGTATCGTGGCCCTCTATCAGAATCCAGAGTTTTGAGAAGATTGGAGAAACTTTATTTTTCACCCCCCGAAAAAAAATGTAAGGGGTAACACTGTCATTTTTTTTTTCTGGTCAAAATTTTGAGTTTCAATATCTCAGCTCAGGAAGGGTCTACAGCCTAAATTTTTGCACCCAGGTCCATGTCTCGTGGCCCTCTATCAGAATCCAGAGTTTTGAGAAGATTGGAGAAACTTTATTTTTCACCCCCCGAAAAAAAATGTAAGGGGTAACACTGTCATTTTTTTTTTCTGGTCAAAATTTTGAGTTTCAATATCTCAGCTCTGGAAGGGTCTACAGCTTCAGTTTTTGCACCCAGGTCCATGTCTCGTGGCCCTCTATCAGAATCCAGAGTTTTGAGAAGATTGGAGAAACTTTATTTTTCAACCCCCGAAAAAAAATGTAAGGGGTAACACTGTCATTTTTTTTTTCCTGTCAAAATTTTGAGTTTCAATATCTCAGCTCTGGAAGGGTCTACAGCCTCAATTTTTGCACCCAGGTCCATGTCTCGTGGCCCTCTATCAGAATCCAGAGTTTTGAGAAGATTTGAGAAACTTTATTTTTCACCCCCCGAAAAAAAATGTAAGGGGTAACACTGTCATTTTTTTTTCTGGTCAAAATTTTGAGTTTCAATATCTCAGCTCTGGAAGGGTCTACAGCCTCAATTTTTGCACCCAGGTCCATGTCTCGTGGCCCTCTATCAGAATCCAGAGTTTTGAGAAGATTGGAGAAACTTTATTTTTCACCCCCCGAAAAAAAATGTAAGGGGTAACACTGTCATTTTTTTTTCTGGTCAAAATTTTGAGTTTCAATATCTCAGCTCTGGAAGGGTCTACAGCCTCAATTTTTGCACCCAGGTCCATGTCTCAAAGCCCTCTATCAGAATCCAGAGTTTTGAGAAGATTGGAGAAACTTTATTTTTCACCCCCCGAAAAAAAATGTAAGGGGTAACACTGTCATTTTTTTTTTCTGGTCAAAATTTTGAGTTTCAATATCTCAGCTCAGGAAGGGTCTACAGCCTAAATTTCTGCACCCAGGTCCATGTCTCGTGGCCCTCTATCAGAATCCAGAGTTTTGAGAAGATTGGAGAAACTTTATTTTTCACCCCCCCCCCCCAAAAAAAAAATGTAAGGGGTAACACTGTCATTTTTTTTTCTGGTCAAAATTTTGAGTTTCAATATCTCAGCTCTGGAAGGGTCTACAGCCTAAATTTTTGCACCCAGGTCCATGTCTCGTGGCCCTCTATCAGAATCCAGAGTTTTGAGAAGATTGGAGAACCTTTATTTTTCACCCCCCGAAAAAAAATGTAAGGGGTAACACTGTCATTTTTTTTTTCTGGTCAAAATTTTGAGTTTCAATATCTCAGCTCTGGAAGGGTCTACAGCCTAAATTTCTGCACCCAGGTCCATGTCTCGTGGCCCTCTATCAGAATCCAGAGTTTTGAGAAGATTGGAGAAACTTTATTTTTCACCCCCCCCCCCCCCAAAAAAAAAATGTAAGGGGTAACACTGTCATTTTTTTTTCTGGTCAAAATTTTGAGTTTCAATATCTCAGCTCTGGAAGGGTCTACAGCCTAAATTTTTGCACCCAGGTCCATGTCTCGTGGCCCTCTATCAGAATCCAGAGTTTTGAGAAGATTGGAGAACCTTTATTTTTCACCCCCCGAAAAAAAATGTAAGGGGTAACACTGTCATTTTTTTTTTCTGGTCAAAATTTAGAGTTTCAATATCTCAGCTCTGGAAGGGTCTACAGCCTCAATTTTTGCACCCAGGTCCATGTCTCGTGGCCCTCTATCAGAATCCAGAGTTTTGAGAAGATTGGAGAAACTTTATTTTTCACCCCCCGAAAAAAAAATGTAAGGGGTAACACTGTCATTCTTTTTTTCTGGTCAAAATTTTGAGTTTCAATATCTCAGCTCAGGAAGGGTCTACAGCCTAAATTTTTGCACCCAGGTCCATGTCTCGTGGCCCTCTATCAGAATCCAGAGTTTTGAGAAGATTGGAAAAACTTTATTTTTCACCCCCCCCCCCCCCCCCCCAAAAAAAAAAATGTAAGGGGTAACACTGTCATTTTTTTTTTCTGGTCAAAATTTTGCGTTTCAATATCTCAGCTCTGGAAGGGTCTACAGCCTCAATTTTTGCACCCAGGTCCATGTCTCGTGGCCCTCTATCAGAATCCAGAGTTTTGAGAAGATTGGAGAAACTTTATTTTTCAACCTCCGAAAAAAAATGTAAGGGGTAACACTGTCATTTTTTTTTCTGGTCAAAATTTAGAGTTTCAATATCTCAGCTCTGGAAGGGTCTACAGCCTAAATTTTTGCACCCAGGTCCATGTCTCGTGGCCCTCTATCAGAATCCAGAGTTTTGAGAAGATTGGAGAAACTTTATTTTTCACCCCCCGAAAAAAAATGTAAGGGGTAACACTGTCATTTTTTTTTTCTGGTCAAAATTTTGAGTTTCAATATCTCAGCTCTGGAAGGGTCTACAGCCTCAATTTTTGCACCCAGGTCCATGTCTCATGGCCCTCTTTCAGAATCCAGAGTTTTGAGAAGATTGGAGAAACTTTATTTTTCACCCCCCGAAAAAAAATGTAAGGGGTAACACTGTCATTTTTTTTTTCTGGTCAAAATTTTGAGTTTCAATATCTCAGCTCTGGAAGGGTCTACAGCCTCAATTTTTGCACCCAGGTCCATGTCTCATGGCCCTCTATCAGAATCCAGAGTTTTGAGAAGATTGGAGAAACTTTATTTTTCACCCCCCGAAAAAAATGTAAGGGGTAACACTGTCATTTCTTTTTCTGGTCAAAATTTTGAGTTTCAATATCTCAGCTCAGGAAGGGTCTACAGCCTCAATTTTTGCACCCAGGTCCATGTCTCGTGGCCCTCTATCAGAATCCAGAGTTTTGAGAAGATTGGAGAAACTTTATTTTTCACTCCCCGAAAAAAAATGTAAGGGGTAACACTGTCATTTTTTTTTCTGGTCAAAATTTTGAGTTTCAATATCTCAGCTCTGGAAGGGTCTACAGCCTCAATTTTTGCACCCAGGTCCATGTCTCATGGCCCTCTATCAGAATCCAGAGTTTTGAGAAGATTGGAGAAACTTTATTTTTCACCCCCCGAAAAAAAATGTAAGGGGTAACACTGTCATTTTTTTTTCTGGTCAAAATTTTGAGTTTCAATATCTCAGCTCAGGAAGGGTCTACAGCCTAAATTTTTGCACGCAGGTCCATGTCTCGTGGCCCTCTATCAGAATCCAGAGTTTTGAGAAGATTGGAGAAACTTTATTTTTCACCCCCCGAAAAAAAATGTAAGGGGTAACACTGTCATTTTTTTTTCTGGTCAAAATTTTGAGTTTCAATATCTCAGCTCTGGAAGGGTCTACAGCCTCAATTTTTGCACCCAGGTCCATGTCTCGTGGCCCTCTATCAGAATCCAGAGTTTTGAGAAGATTGGAGAAACTTTATTTTTCACCCCCCGAAAAAAAATGTAAGGGGTAACACTGTCATTTTTTTTTCTGGTCAAAATTTTGAGTTTCAATATTTCAGCTCTGGAAGGGTCTACAGCCTCAATTTTTGCACCCAGGTCCATGTCTCGTGGCCCTCTATCAGAATCCAGAGTTTTGAGAAGATTGGAAAAACTTTATTTTTCACCCCCCGAAAAAAAATGTAAGGGGTAACACTGTCATTTTTTTTTCCTGTCAAAATTTTGAGTTTCAATATCTCAGCTCTGGAAGGGTCTACAGCCTCAATTTTTGCACCCAGGTCCATGTCTCGTGGCCCTCTATCAGAATCCAGAGTTTTGAGAAGATTGGAGAAACTTTATTTTTCACCCCCCGAAAAAAAATGTAAGGGGTAACACTGTCATTTTTTTTTCCTGTCAAAATTTTGAGTTTCAATATCTCAGCTCTGGAAGGGTCTACAGCCTCAATTTTTGCACCCAGGTCCATGTCTCGTGGCCCTCTATCAGAATCCAGAGTTTTGAGAAGATTGGCGAAACTTTATTTTTCACCCCCCGAAAAAAAAATGTAAGGGGTAACACTGTCATTTTTTTTTTCTGGTCAAAATTTTGAGTTTCAATATCTCAGCTCTGGAAGGGTCTACAGCCTCAATTTTTGCACCCAGGTCCATGTATCGTGGCCCTCTATCAGAATCCAGAGTTTTGAGAAGATTGGAGAAACTTTATTTTTCACCCCCCGAAAAAAAATGTAAGGGGTAACACTGTCATTTTTTTTTTCTGGTCAAAATTTTGAGTTTCAATATCTCAGCTCAGGAAGGGTCTACAGCCTAAATTTTTGCACCCAGGTCCATGTCTCGTGGCCCTCTATCAGAATCCAGAGTTTTGAGAAGATTGGAGAAACTTTATTTTTCACCCCCCGAAAAAAAATGTAAGGGGTAACACTGTCATTTTTTTTCTGGTCAAAATTTTGAGTTTCAATATCTCAGCTCAGGAAGGGTCTACAGCCTAAATTTTTGCACCCAGGTCCATGTCTCGTGGCCCTCTATCAGAATCCAGAATTTTGAGAAGATTGGAGAAACTTTATTTTTCACCCCCCGAAAAAAAATGTAAGGGGTAACACTGTCATTTTTTTTTTCTGGTCAAAATTTTGAGTTTCAATATCTCAGCTCTGGAAGGGTCTACAGCCTCAATTTTTGCACCCAGGTCCATGTCTCGTGGCCCTCTATCAGAATCCAGAGTTTTGAGAAGATTGGAGAAACTTTATTTTTCACCCCCCGAAAAAAAATGTAAGGGGTAACACTGTCATTTTTTTTTTCTGGTCAAAATTTTGAGTTTCAATATCTCAGCTCTGGAAGGGTCTACAGCTTCAATTTTTGCACCCAGGTCCATGTCTCGTGGCCCTCTATCAGAATCCAGAGTTTTGAGAAGATTGGAGAAACTTTATTTTTCACCCCCCGAAAAAAAATGTAAGGGGTAACACTGTCATTTTTTTTTTCCTGTCAAAATTTTGAGTTTCAATATCTCAGCTCTGGAAGGGTCTACAGCCTCAATTTTTGCACCTAGGTCCATGTCTCGTGGCCCTCTATCAGAATCCAGAGTTTTGAGAAGATTGGAGAAACTTTATTTTTCACCCCCCGAAAAAAAATGTAAGGGGTAACACTGTCATTTTTTTTTTCTGGTCAAAATTTTGAGTTTCAATATCTCAGCTCTGGAAGGGTCTACAGCCTCAATTTTTGCACCCAGGTCCATGTATCGTGGCCCTCTATCAGAATCCAGAGTTTTGAGAAGATTGGAGAAACTTTATTTTTCACCCCCCGAAAAAAATGTAAGGGGTAACACTGTCATTTTTTTTTTCTGGTCAAAATTTTGAGTTTCAATATCTCAGCTCTGGAAGGGTCTACAGCCTCAATTTTTGCACCCAGGTCCATGTCTCGTGGCCCTCTATCAGAATCCAGAGTTTTGAGAAGATTGGAGAAACTTTATTTTTCACCCCCCGAAAAAAAATGTAAGGGGTAACACTGTCATTTTTTTTTTTCCTGTCAAAATTTTGATTTTCAATATCTCAGCTCTGGAAGGGTCTACAGCCTAAATTTTTGCACCCAGGTCCATGTCTCGTGGCCCTCTATCAGAATCCAGAGTTTTGAGAAGATTGGAGAAACTTTATTTTTCACCCCCCGAAAAAAAATGTAAGGGGTAACACTGTCATTTTTTTTTTCTGGTCAAAATTTTGAGTTTCAATATCTCAGCTCTGGAAGGGTCTACAGCTTCAATTTTTGCACACAGGTCCATGTCTCGTGGCCCTCTATCAGAATCCAGAGTTTTGAGAAGATTGGAGAAACTTTATTTTTCATCCCCCGAAAAAAAATGTAAGGGGTAACACTGTCATTTTTTTTTTCTGGTCAAAATTTTGAGTTTCAATATCTCAGCTCTGGAAGGGTCTACAGCTTCAATTTTTGCACCCAGGTCCATGTCTCGTGGCCCTCTATCAGAATCCAGAGTTTTGAGAAGATTGGAGAAACTTTATTTTTCACCCCCCGAAAAAAAATGTAAGGGGTAACACTGTCATTTTTTTTTTCTGGTCAAAATTTTGAGTTTCAATATTTCAGCTCTGGAAGGGTCTACAGCCTCAATTTTTGCACCCAGGTCCATGTCTCGTGGCCCTCTATCAGAATCCAGAGTTTTGAGAAGATTGGAAAAACTTTATTTTTCACCCCCCGAAAAAAAATGTAAGGGGTAACACTGTCATTTTTTTTTTCCTGTCAAAATTTTGAGTTTCAATATCTCAGCTCTGGAAGGGTCTACAGCCTCAATTTTTGCACCCAGGTCCATGTCTCGTGGCCCTCTATCAGAATCCAGAGTTTTGAGAAGATTGGAGAAACTTTATTTTTCACCCCCCGAAAAAAAATGTAAGGGGTAACACTGTCATTTTTTTTTCCTATCAAAATTTTGAGTTTCAATATCTCAGCTCTGGAAGGGTCTACAGCCTCAATTTTTGCACCCAGGTCCATGTCTCGTGGCCCTCTATCAGAATCCAGAGTTTTGAGAAGATTGGCGAAACTTTATTTTTCACCCCCCGAAAAAAAAAAGTAAGGGGTAACACTGTCATTTTTTTTTTCTGGTCAAAATTTTGAGTTTCAATATCTCAGCTCTGGAAGGGTCTACAGCCTCAATTTTTGCACCCAGGTCCATGTATCGTGGCCCTCTATCAGAATCCAGAGTTTTGAGAAGATTGGAGAAACTTTATTTTTCACCCCCCGAAAAAAAATGTAAGGGGTAACACTGTCATTTTTTTTTTCTGGTCAAAATTTTGAGTTTCAATATCTCAGCTCTGGAATGGTCTACAGCTTCAATTTTTGCACCCAGGTCCATGTCTCGTGGCCCTCTATCAGAATCCAGAGTTTTGAGAAGATTGGAGAAACTTTATTTTTCACCCCCCGAAAAAAAATGTAAGGGGTAACACTGTCATTTTTTTTTTCTGGTCAAAATTTTGAGTTTCAATATCTCAGCTCTGGAAGGGTCTACAGCCTCAATTTTTGCACCCAGGTCCATGTCTCGTGGCCCTCTATCAGAATCCAGAGTTTTGAGAAGATTGGAAAAACTTTATTTTTCACCCCCCGAAAAAAAATGTAAGGGGTAACACTGTCATTTTTTTTTCCTGTCAAAATTTTGAGTTTCAATATCTCAGCTCTGGAAGGGTCTACAGCCTCAATTTTTGCACCCAGGTCCATGTCTCGTGGCCCTCTATCAGAATCCAGAGTTTTGAGAAGATTGGAGAAACTTTATTTTTCACCCCCCGAAAAAAAATGTAAGGGGTAACACTGTCATTTTTTTTTTTTGGTCAAAATTTTGAGTTTCAATATCTCAGCTCTGGAAGGGTCTACAGCTTCAATTTTTGCACCCAGGTCCATGTCTCGTGGCCCTCTATCAGAATCCAGAGTTTTGAGAAGATTGGAGAAACTTTATTTTTCACCCCCCGAAAAAAATGTAAGGGGTAACACTGTCATTTTTTTTTTCTGGTCAAAATTTTGAGTTTCAATATTTCAGCTCTGGAAGGGTCTACAGCCTCAATTTTTGCACCCAGGTCCATGTCTCGTGGCCCTCTATCAGAATCCAGAGTTTTGAGAAGATTGGAAAAACTTTATTTTTCACCCCCCGAAAAAAAATGTAAGGGGTAACACTGTCATTTTTTTTTCCTGTCAAAATTTTGAGTTTCAATATCTCAGCTCTGGAAGGGTCTACAGCCTCAATTTTTGCACCCAGGTCCATGTCTCGTGGCCCTCTATCAGAATCCAGAGTTTTGAGAAGATTGGAGAAACTTTATTTTTCACCCCCCGAAAAAAAATGTAAGGGGTAACACTGTCATTTTTTTTCCTGTCAAAATTTTGAGTTTCAATATCTCAGCTCTGGAAGGGTCTACAGCCTCAATTTTTGCACCCAGGTCCATGTCTCGTGGCCCTCTATCAGAATCCAGAGTTTTGAGAAGATTGGCGAAACTTTATTTTTCACCCCCCGAAAAAAAAATGTAAGGGGTAACACTGTCATTTTTTTTTTCTGGTCAAAATTTTGAGTTTCAATATCTCAGCTCTGGAAGGGTCTACAGCCTCAATTTTTGCACCCAGGTCCATGTATCGTGGCCCTCTATCAGAATCCAGAGTTTTGAGAAGATTGGAGAAACTTTATTTTTCACCCCCCGAAAAAAAATGTAAGGGGTAACACTGTCATTTTTTTTTTCTGGTCAAAATTTTGAGTTTCAATATCTCAGCTCAGGAAGGGTCTACAGCCTAAATTTTTGCACCCAGGTCCATGTCTCGTGGCCCTCTATCAGAATCCAGAGTTTTGAGAAGATTGGAGAAACTTTATTTTTCACCCCCCGAAAAAAAATGTAAGGGGTAACACTGTCATTTTTTTTTTTCTGGTCAAAATTTTGAGTTTCAATATCTCAGCTCTGGAAGGGTCTACAGCTTCAGTTTTTGCACCCAGGTCCATGTCTCGTGGCCCTCTATCAGAATCCAGAGTTTTGAGAAGATTGGAGAAACTTTATTTTTCAACCCCCGAAAAAAAATGTAAGGGGTAACACTGTCATTTTTTTTTTCCTGTCAAAATTTTGAGTTTCAATATCTCAGCTCTGGAAGGGTCTACAGCCTCAATTTTTGCACCCAGGTCCATGTCTCGTGGCCCTCTATCAGAATCCAGAGTTTTGAGAAGATTTGAGAAACTTTATTTTTCACCCCCCGAAAAAAAATGTAAGGGGTAACACTGTCATTTTTTTTTTCTGGTCAAAATTTTGAGTTTCAATATCTCAGCTCTGGAAGGGTCTACAGCTTCAATTTTTGCACACAGGTCCATGTCTCGTGGCCCTCTATCAGAATCCAGAGTTTTGAGAAGATTGGAGAAACTTTATTTTTCATCCCCCGAAAAAAAATGTAAGGGGTAACACTGTCATTTTTTTTTTCTGGTCAAAATTTTGAGTTTCAATATCTCAGCTCTGGAAGGGTCTACAGCCTCAATTTTTGCACCCAGGTCCATGTCTCGTGGCCCTCTATCAGAATCCAGAGTTTTGAGAAGATTGGAAAAACTTTATTTTTCACCCCCCGAAAAAAAATGTAAGGGGTAACACTGTCATTTTTTTTTTCCTGTCAAAATTTTGAGTTTCAATATCTCAGCTCTGGAAGGGTCTACAGCCTCAATTTTTGCACCCAGGTCCATGTCTCGTGGCCCTCTATCAGAATCCAGAGTTTTGAGAAGATTGGAGAAACTTTATTTTTCACCCCCCGAAAAAAAATGTAAGGGGTAACACTGTCATTTTTTTTTCCTATCAAAATTTTGAGTTTCAATATCTCAGCTCTGGAAGGGTCTACAGCCTCAATTTTTGCACCCAGGTCCATGTCTCGTGGCCCTCTATCAGAATCCAGAGTTTTGAGAAGATTGGAGAAACTTTATTTTTCACCCCCCGAAAAAAAATGTAAGGGGTAACACTGTCATTTTTTTTTTTCTGGTCAAAATTTTGAGTTTCAATATCTCAGCTCTGGAAGGGTCTACAGCTTCAATTTTTGCACCCAGGTCCATGTATCGTGGCCCTCTATCAGAATCCAGAGTTTTGAGAAGATTGGAGAAAGATTGGAGAAAAAAAATGTAAGGGGTAACACTGTCATTTTTTTTTTTCTGGTCAAAATTTTGAGTTTCAATATCTCAGCTCTGGAAGGGTCTACAGCCTCAATTTTTGCACCCAGGTCCATGTCTCGTGGCCCTCTATCAGAATCCAGAGTTTTGAGAAGATTGGAGAAACTTTATTTTTCACTCCCCGAAAAAAAATGTAAGGGGTAACACTGTCATTTTTTTTTTCTGGTCAAAATTTTGAGTTTCAATATCTCAGCTCTGGAAGGGTCTACAGCCTCAATTTTTGCACCCAGGTCCATGTCTCGTGGCCCTCTATCAGAATCCAGAGTTTTGAGAAGATTGGAGAAACTTTATTTTTCACCCCCCGAAAAAAAATGTAAGGGGTAACACTGTCATTTTTTTTTTCTGGTCAAAATTTTGAGTTTCAATATCTCAGCTCTGGAAGGGTCTACAGCTTCAGTTTTTGCACCCAGGTCCATGTCTCGTGGCCCTCTATCAGAATCCAGAGTTTTGAGAAGATTGGAGAAACTTTATTTTTCAACCCCCGAAAAAAAATGTAAGGGGTAACACTGTCATTTTTTTTTCTGGTCAAAATTTTGAGTTTCAATATCTCAGCTCTGGAAGGGTCTACAGCCTCAATTTTTGCACCCAGGTCCATGTCTCGTGGCCCTCTATCAGAATCCAGAGTTTTGAGAAGATTGGAAAAACTTTATTTTTCACCCCCCGAAAAAAAATGTAAGGGGTAACACTGTCATTTTTTTTTTTCCTGTCAAAATTTTGAGTTTCAATATCTCAGCTCTGGAAGGGTCTACAGCCTCAATTTTTGCACCCAGGTCCATGTCTCGTGGCCCTCTATCAGAATCCAGAGTTTTGAGAAGATTGGAGAAACTTTATTTTTCACCCCCCGAAAAAAAATGTAAGGGGTAACACTGTCATTTTTTTTTTCTGGTCAAAATTTTGAGTTTCAATATCTCAGCTCTGGAAGGGTCTACAGCTTCAATTTTTGCACCCAGGTCCATGTCTCGTGGCCCTCTATCAGAATCCAGAGTTTTGAGAAGATTGGAGAAACTTTATTTTTCACCCCCCGAAAAAAATGTAAGGGGTAACACTGTCATTTTTTTTTCCTGTCAAAATTTTGAGTTTCAATATCTCAGCTCTGGAAGGGTCTACAGCCTCAATTTTTGCACCCAGGTCCATGTCTCATGGCCCTCTATCAGAATCCAGAGTTTTGAGAAGATTGGAGAAACTTTATTTTTCACCCCCCGAAAAAAAATGTAAGGGGTAACACTGTCATTTTTTTTCTGGTCAAAATTTTGAGTTTCAATATCTCAGCTCAGGAAGGGTCTACACCCTAAATTTTTGCACCCAGGTCCATGTCTCGTGGCCCTCTATCAGAATCCAGAGTTTTGAGAAGATTGGAGAAACTTTATTTTTCACCCCCCGAAAAAAAATGTAAGGGGTAACACTGTCATTTTTTTTTTCTGGTCAAAATTTTGAGTTTCAATATCTCAGCTCTGGAAGGGTCTACAGCCTCAATTTTTGCACCCAGGTCCATGTCTCGTGGCCCTCTATCAGAATCCAGAGTTTTGAGAAGATTGGAGAAACTTTATTTTTCACCCCCCCCCCCCCCCCACCCCCCCCCCCCCCCCCCCCCCCCCAAAAAATGTAAGGGGTAACACTGTCATTTTTTTTTTCTGGTCAAAATTTTGAGTTTCAATATCTCAGCTCTGGAAGGGTCTACAGCCTCAATTTTTGCACCCAGGTCCATGTCTCGTGGCCCTCTATCAGAATCCAGAGTTTTGAGAAGATTGGAGAAACTTTATTTTTCACCCCCCGAAAAAAAATGTAAGGGGTAACACTGTCATTTTTTTTTCTGGTCAAAATTTAGAGTTTCAATATCTCAGCTCTGGAAGGGTCTACAGCCTAAATTTTTGCACCCAGGTCCATGTCTCGTGGCCCTCTATCAGAATCCAGAGTTTTGAGAAGATTGGAGAAACTTTATTTTTCACCCCCCGAAAAAAAATGTAAGGGGTAACACTGTCATTTTTTTTTTTCTGGTCAAAATTTTGAGTTTCAATATCTCAGCTCTGGAAGGGTCTACAGCCTCAATTTTTGCACCCAGGTCCATGTCTCATGGCCCTCTATCAGAATCCAGAGTTTTGAGAAGATTGGAGAAACTTTATTTTTCACCCCCCGAAAAAAAATGTAAGGGGTAACACTGTCATTTTTTTTTTCTGGTCAAAATTTTGAGTTTCAATATCTCAGCTCAGGAAGGGTCTACAGCCTCAATTTTTGCACCCAGGTCCATGTCTCGTGGCCCTCTATCAGAATCCAGAGTTTTGAGAAGATTGGAGAAACTTTATTTTTCACCCCCCCAAAAAAAAATGTAAGGGGTAACACTGTCATTTTTTTTTTCTGGTCAAAATTTTGAGTTTCAATATCTCAGCTCTGGAAGGGTCTACAGCCTCAATTTTTGCACCCAGGTCCATGTCTCATGGCCCTCTATCAGAATCCAGAGTTTTGAGAAGATTGGAGAAACTTTATTTTTCACCCCCCGAAAAAAAATGTAAGGGGTAACACTGTCATTTTTTTTTCTGGTCAAAATTTTGAGTTTCAATATCTCAGCTCAGGAAGGGTCTACAGCCTAAATTTTTGCACCCAGGTCCATGTCTCGTGGCCCTCTATCAGAATCCAGAGTTTTGAGAAGATTGGAGAAACTTTATTTTTCACCCCCCGAAAAAAAATGTAAGGGGTAACACTGTCATTTTTTTTTTCTGGTCAAAATTTTGAGTTTCAATATCTCAGCTCTGGAAGGGTCTACAGCCTCAATTTTTGCACCCAGGTCCATGTCTCGTGGCCCTCTATCAGAATCCAGAGTTTTGAGAAGATTGGAGAAACTTTATTTTTCACCCCCCGAAAAAAAAATGTAAGGGGTAACACTGTCATTTTTTTTTTCTGGTCAAAATTTTGAGTTTCAATATCTCAGCTCTGGAAGGGTCTACAGCCTCAATTTTTGCACCCAGGTCCATGTCTCATGACCCTCTATCAGAATCCAGAGTTTTGAGAAGATTGGAGAAACTTTATTTTTCACCCCCCGAAAAAAAATGTAAGGGGTAACACTGTCATTTTTTTTTTCTGGTCAAAATTTTGAGTTTCAATATCTCAGCTCAGGAAGGGTCTACAGCCTAAATTTTTGCACCCAGGTCCATGTCTCGTGGCCCTCTATCAGAATCCAGAGTTTTGAGAAGATTGGAGAAACTTTATTTTTCACCCCCCGAAAAAAAATGTAAGGGGTAACACTGTCATTTTTTTTTTTCTGGTCAAAATTTTGAGTTTCAATATCTCAGCTCAGGAAGGGTCTACAGCCTAAATTTTTGCACCCAGTTCCATGTCTCGTGGCCCTCTATCCAGAGTTTTGAGAAGATTGGAGAAACTTTATTTTTCACCCCCCCCAAAAAAATGTAAGGGGTAACACTGTCATTTTTTTTTTCTGGTCAAAATTTTGAGTTTCAATATCTCAGCTCAGGAAGGGTCTACAGCCTAAATTTTTGCACCCAGGTCCATGTCTCGTGGCCCTCTATCAGAATCCAGAGTTTTGAGAAGATTGGAGAAACTTTATTTTTCACCCCCCGAAAAAAAATGTAAGGGGTAACACTGTCATTTTTTTTTTCTGGTCAAAATTTTGAGTTTCAATATCTCAGCTCTGGAAGGGTCTACAGCCTCAATTTTTGCACCCAGGTCCATGTCTCATGGCCCTCTATCAGAATCCAGAGTTTTGAGAAGATTGGAGAAACTTTATTTTTCACCCCCCCGAAAAAAAATGTAAGGGGTAACACTGTCATTTTTTTTTCTGGTCAAAATTTTGAGTTTCAATATCTCAGCTCAGGAAGGGTCTACAGCCTAAATTTTTGCACCCAGGTCCATGTCTCGTGGCCCTCTATCAGAATCCAGAGTTTTGAGAAGATTGGAGAAACTTTATTTTTCACCCCCCGAAAAAAAATGTAAGGGGTAACACTGTCATTTTTTTTTTCTGGTCAAAATTTTGAGTTTCAATATCTCAGCTCTGGAAGGGTCTACAGCCTCAATTTTTGCACCCAGGTCCATGTCTCGTGGCCCTCTATCAGAATCCAGAGTTTTGAGAAGATTGGAGAAACTTTATTTTTCACCCCCCGAAAAAAAATGTAAGGGGTAACACTGTCATTTTTTTTCTGGTCAAAATTTTGAGTTTCAATATCTCAGCTCTGGAAGGGTCTACAGCCTCAATTTTTGCACCCAGGTCCATGTCTCGTGGCCCTCTATCAGAATCCAGAGTTTTGAGAAGATTGGAGAAACTTTATTTTTCACCCCCCGAAAAAAAATGTAAGGGGTAACACTGTCATTTTTTTTTCTGGTCAAAATTTTGAGTTTCAATATCTCAGCTCAGTAAGGGTCTACAGCCTAAATTTTTGCACCCAGGTCCATGTCTCGTGGCCCTCTATCAGAATCCAGAGTTTTGAGAGGATTGGAGAAACTTTATTTTTCACCCCCCGAAAAAAAATGTAAGGGGTAACACTGTCATTTTTTTTTCTGGTCAAAATTTTGAGTATCAATATCTCAGCTCAGGAAGGGTCTACAGCCTAAATTTTTGCACCCAGGTCCATGTCTCGTGGCCCTCTATCAGAATCCAGAGTTTTGAGAAGATTGGAGAAACTTTATTTTTCACCCCCCCAAAAAAATGTAAGGGGTAACACTGTCATTTTTTTTTTCTGGTCAAAATTTTGAGTTTCAATATCTCAGCTCTGGAAGGGTCTACAGCCTCAATTTTTGCACCCAGGTCCATGTCTCATGGCCCTCTATCAGAATCCAGAGTTTTGAGAAGATTGGAGAAACTTTATTTTTCACCCCCCGAAAAAAAATGTAAGGGGTAACACTGTCATTTTTTTTTCTGGTCAAAATTTAGAGTTTCAATATCTCAGCTCTGGAAGGGTCTACAGCCTAAATTTTTGCACCCAGGTCCATGTCTCGTGGCCCTCTATCAGAATCCAGAGTTTTGAGAGGATTGGAGAAACTTTATTTTTCACCCCCCGAAAAAAAATGTAAGGGGTAACACTGTCATTTTTTTTTTCTGGTCAAAATTTTGAGTTTCATTATCTCAGCTCTGGAAGGGTCTACAGCCTCAATTTTTGCACCCAGGTCCATGTCTCATGGCCCTCTATCAGAGTCCAGAGTTTTGAGAAGATTGGAGAAACTTAATTTTTCACCCCCCGAAAAAAAACATAAGGGGTAACACTGTCATTTTTTTTTTTCTGGTCAAAATTTTGAGTTTAAATATCTCAGCTCTGGAAGGGTCTAGAGCCTCCATTTTTGCACTCAGGTCTAAGTGTCATGGCCCTCTATCAGAATCCAGAGTTTTGAGAAGATTGGGGAAACTTAGTTTTTCACCAAAAAAAATTTAAAAAAATCATAAGTGGTAACACTGTTGTTTTCACCAAAAAAAAAACGTAAGGGGTAACACTGTCGTTTTTTTTTTTTGTTTTTTTTTTTGGTCAAAATTTTGAGTTTCGTTATCTCAGCTCTAGAAGGGTCTAGAGCCTCCATTTTTGCACTCAGGTCTAAGTGTCATGGCCCTTGTAAGGACTGTGGCCGGACAAAGGACTGTGGCCGGAAAGTGTCTTTCTGGGCTGATTTGAAATGTTTACCAAAGTGCTTCTCCAAGTGATGAAACATAACTAATGAGGTTTAGAAAGTCTGCCTTGATTAAGATGGCGTGTATTTCTAAAGAAACATCTTAAAGCTACGACGATTTTGAAATGATTTGTTTTTACCTTTTTCTTTAGACTGTTGTTGTAACAACTTTACAAGTCCATCTGAACTGATTGCTTTTTATGATACGTGCGTCAACGCTTCCCTCACTCCTTTGGCTTCAAGTTGTTTTTCATTGGAAGACATTACATTTTAATTTTCACTTAATGCTGCTGCTCTCTCATTGAGCCTCTGGGGGAAATACAGTTTGATCTGGTATGAATCGTCCCAAAGGCTGGTTCAAGGTTGCTCAGCCTACTGCTAAACACAGTGGGGTCATTTATCTCCTGATTTATTTGCATATATTAAAACATTATTCTGGCCCAAAAGGAATACCAATGCATGTTTTATTGAAATTCACTGTCAACATCAAATTCAAAACTTCCAACATAACACGTGTTGTGTAGCTACAGTACATTCTATGTAATAAATGAACTGCAGACAGATAAGAAATATTCCAGGTTCTGTACAAGTTAATTATATTTATAACACACACAACATTTTTTTGCGCATCTCTTCTTTTTTTTTAGAAAAATCTAAAAGAAGATTATTGTGAGTCCAATACAAATAAAAAGGGCAGTTTTTTAAAGGATTTAAAACCATAAAAGTGAAGCTTATAATTTTATTAAAGCGCTTACGTTAATTCTGTTAAAACTTATGTGTTGAGATAGCCTAGAAATCTAGATGCACCCTAGCGGCAGCAAAAATTATTTTGCAGCCAGTATGGTCTAGCAACTCTGCATAGACGTTTCAGATGGAAAAACCAAACTCTGGTCAGGCCAATCACATCGTGTATAGAGTCAGAGGGCGGGCTTAACATAATGACGACAGAGTTGCGAGAGTCTTTGGACCATTAAACATTCTGTAAGTTTCATAGCTTAAAACGTCCTCCTCATTATAAACAAAGCATGTATATAATCAAGCTCCAAAAATGGGAAATGTTGTGATTTGTGATGTCACAGTGTGCAAATTCATTTGCACATGTCTGCCTCCAAAGCAAGACATGTTGCTTTTATCAGTGGGCAAAGTTTGCACAGAAATGTATTTTTCCATCCTCACCAATCACAGCAGAGGCCGGTTACACACAGCAGACACGTCTCTTCAAACCGAGTGTTCAGATCAGAGGCTGAAATCAGGCTTGGAAAAATGCCTTTTGTTTCTAAATTATGACTATTTTTGATCTAAAAAAACATATTAACATTATAAGGGCAACCCAGGAAACATTATAAAATAATTTAAAAAAACATTATAGGGCACCTTTAAAACTGATCATATGATATGACGCCCCTTGATGCTTTGTCGACTACATGCAGCTCTTTCTTTTAAAAACGCATGCGGTGGCCGCGGTGCGACACTGGTGGCTGGTGTTGCCAGATTGGGTGTTATTTTCGCAACATATTAAGACATGTGTACATGTGTTTTAGCTGGGTTTTCGCCTGGAAGGCTCTGTAGAAATCTGACACACTATACGAAGTTCATCAGGCAGTAATACAGTACGATCAGTTAACGTTTGCCCAAAATATGAACGAGTTCATGAAGTATCGTTCAATGAACACGTTCAGGCACAACACTAGCCACGGCCAACTGCCGTTCAGTGTTTTGCGTCACGTTTCATTCAAAGCAAATAGAACTCATCATAATCACTGATGTTGTCTACACTGGACAAGTATACAGATACACGTTCAGTTTCTGACACTCATACATGAGTCTGCCGCCAACAAGGACAAATGGAAGAGTGAACGAATGTTCGCTTTTACGCGTCCAGTTCATTTGCATCTTTGTACAAACTTCGGAAAGATCTCAGCATCAGAAAACAAGTGCATGATTAATTGAATGGCGTCCTGGATCGTGTCGGAGGATTATATGTTCACGTTTGTTTACGAGGCAATAATTGAAGAGTTCGCAATGAAACTGTTATTGAAGATGCTGCACCATGTTAAGTCAATTATTTCATAATACTTTGACTGTAAATTATGCTTTTATATGGGTAAGGTTTTCAAAACACTTACTCACTTTCAATAGCGAGGGGGCGTTAATCAATCAAAACAGTGGCCATTTATTTACTGACAAGCCTTAAAGGAGCCGTCCCTTAAAAACAGATCATTTCAGACAGAGGGGAAGAATGAAGGTTGACAATAATTGTCTTCCTACACCCACCCACACACACAAATATATATATATATATATATATATATATATATATATATATATATATATATATATATATATACACTCACATAAAGGATAATTAGGAACACTGGTTCAATTTCTCATTAATGCAATTATCTAATCAACCAATCACTGTGTAGGCACACTTTAGGCCCCTTAGTGCCAATTGGGCATCGGCCTACCTGAGCATTGTTTCTGACCATGTCCATCCCTTTATGGCCACCATCTGATAGCTAATTCCAGCAGGATAATGCACCATGTCACAAAGCTCAAATCATTTCAAAATGGTTCCTTGAACATGATAATGAGTTCACTTTACTAAAATGGCCTCACAGTCACCAGATCTCAACCCGATAGAGCATCTTTGGGATGTGGTGGAACAGGAGCTTCGTGCCCTGGATATGTGCATCCCACAAATTTTGCCTTTTTTAAGAAAAGGAGACACAGTTTTGCAGTAATCATACCATCCATGCTGTCAGTTGAGCTTAACTTGTACTGAATCTGGAATACTATTTTAATGCAACACAAGAATCATACATGGTAAACTGTTGGAACAGCCTGTTTTTAAGGCTTTTGTATTTTAATATGTAATGTGGTTATTGATATAAAACTCGACAATCAAATAATTTCAAGACTTTCCAAAACAGCAAAGAATATTAGAGGTAAAAGCAAGTACGTACAGCATTTAACACAAGCATGTTTTTAAAGAGCTTGTTAAGCGAAGTTGAGGAGCATAATCAAAGAGTCCTCTTAAAAGCTTCAAGCACAGTAGGAAATCACAGAAGCTTTGCTAACATAAAGACACAGGGTTCTTCGGATATTAAAGTGTTACGCACAATAATTGGCAACAAATTTTCACAGGGGAATAGTCATCATCACAGCATTAAATTGAAACATGCTCAGAGGGTAACACTTCAATAGGAAACAAATAGATGGTGCTGCTAAAAAAAGAGAGAAGGTTGCTTGCATTGTTTAGCATTAGCACCAACATAACCAAGCAAAACACAAAGATGCATTATACGAGAACCAAATTGAATATACGATTTCATTTTTGCACAGCGATTTGAATCTTAACTGCCACCTCCACTGTGCTCATTCAGTGCAAAACCATTGTGATGTTGATCAAAGCTGCTGAAATCCTCAGGCTCCATTTGAGTTTTTTAATAAGGCTTCTGTAAGGCATCATTAGCCGAGCGCTTTATTTTCATGGCTGATTCTGGAAGGGTAACGTTATAGTCATAGTGGCGTCCTGCGGCTCTGCGAGTGGGCGGTTGACCATTTCGTTCTCGTTCTGTCTGGCGTTCTCTTCATTCATTTGAGACACTTCAGTGGATCCCGCTTCGAAGCCAGGGACGGTGTTGGCCACATGGACCACGTGCACTTTATTTCGTCCCTTTTTGCTGAGGATGCAGCTGAAAACCTTCTTGAAGCCCTTGCGAAAGTGTTTGGACACCAGGGCGTAAACGATAGGGTTGAGGCAGGAGTTGGCGTAGGCCATGCAGTGGGAGAGCAGCCTGAAGGCATACGTGGTCTGATTGAAGGGAAAGTCTCCGTAGAGGTAGCACAAAATGACCACATGGTACGGTAGCCAGCAGATGCAAAAGAGCACTGTGACAATGATGATCATCTTGGTGACTTTGCGCTTGGCTCGTTTCGACTCCGACATCCCGTCGAGGGGGTCGACTGCTGTCCAGAGGTACTTGATGGTGCGCGTGTAAGAAAGGCTCACGATGAGCACAGGAATAACATAGCCGAAAACAAAGGTGCAGGTGTCCAGAACCTTACGGTTATGCTCCTCCCACCCGGGTACGCACACATTGCTGTTCTCGAAATCGATGAGGTCGTAGTAACTCAAATAAGGCCCGGCGAAAACAAGCGACAAGCCCCAGATGACCACCATCGCGACTACGGCGTTACACGGTGTTCTCAGTTCTCTGGAGCGCAAGGGATAACGGATGGCGAGATACCTGCAAAAGAAGAAATGTTCCAATCACATAAGACATTGATGGCACTGCATGTTTGTGTGTTTTGGGGGCGGAGAAATTATATTTGGGTTGATTTCAGGTATCAACAGTGTTTCTGAGAAATCGCTTACTACACCTTTAAAACAACAAGCTGCACAGTCTTAAGATTTTTCATCCCATCATTGGGGGTGGGTATCGTTTTGATTTGAATGATTCTGATTCCGATTTTGATTCTTCCTTTCGATTTCGGTTCTTTTCGATTCTCGATTCCGATTCTTTGAGGGGTTGAGTCTAAACATGTCACAGGCTCAGTTCACAGAAGAACATTTTATTTTGATTCAATGAGTTTTAGTTTTGTATTTAAATATTTAACGCAATTATGCAGTATCCGTTACGTCCTCATGACTATTCAGCCCGTTCTCATCCTTTAGCGTCACATAGAATGCTATATGACAAAACGGTGCTATACCACACACATGGCACCCTTTATCGTTAATATTCACGCGAACCCAAGACGTCATAAATCTTTAAGCGGAATATGAGACTACCCTACCCTGCCCCACACCTAAACCAACCCATCACAGCGCGGGTTATATTAACGATAACGGGTGTGCCGTTTTGTCATATAGCGTTCGATATGATGCTAAAGGATGAGAATGCGTTGGACTATTACACACACACACACACACACACACATGACCCACAGAATAGATGCGAGTCAGTCTCGATTTTACTTTCGGGCTTGAACAAACACATTATGCCAAAACGTCTGTTTAGTGTATACAGCTTATGAAAGTTCAACGGCTGTTCGAATTCGCTCACTCGTTCTCATTCAATCGTTTACTTAGTGAACAGTAGCCTATTAGTGGACTAACGTAGGGAATGCGCTGATTTCACACAGCCGCCATTTTGAAATGGCTCCGGTGGGAAGAAAACTGGAAGTGTCGCTTTTAAACATAGGAGAGTCGCAAATTTGATGGCGTATTGTTGTGTTTAATGTAGAAATTAGTTATTCTAAAGATGTACATGCATTTCTTTCATACTGTAGACTATATACAGTGAAATTAATTTATAAATAGAATATTTTTTATACAATTCAGAATGTAAAAAAAGAAGCAGGAACAAACTGTAATATCCCATATCGGATATTAATATCTAATAGTTTAAATCACAGCAGCAGCCACAGGTTGGTAGTCCAAGACATTGTTGTCTCTCTGTACTTCCGGGGTTCTTCCCACCGGAGCCTCACTTTCGATTTCAAAATGGTGGCTGCGTGAAATCAGCATATAGGCCTAATTTAGTGAATGAGGATTTAGAGGGTGATTTCAGATTCAACTAGCGAAAAATAGAGGACAGAGGAGAGGTAGGGGATTTAGATTAGTCAGCATGTCAATCAAACTCCCTGCTAAGTACAAATTTACACTAATTTAAAAGTGAAGTGCACACTGACGCGCCAGCTTTTTATAAGCGATGTAAAAAAAAATAATTTGTTTTTTATTTTCCAAATTAGTGCCAATTCAGGGCACAGTAACAACAGTGCTACTCTGCAAGACTACTATACACTATTACGCAAACGTGCGCACTTCCAAAAATCCGGTGGACCAAAACCTGCGTGTTTGGAACCGATGATCGGAATCGAAAACAAATTTTCTAAACGATTCCAAAGGCATCGTTATTTTTTAAACGGTTCCAAGGTGGAACCGGATCTCACCAACCCTACCCATCATTGACTAAACTCTACTCTCTACTCTTTCAAAACTGAAACATAACAGAAACCCTTCTAACACAAACACATCTTCTCATTTATTAATTCCTATATTGATCCTGTGCAAAAACACACCAAATAACACTTAATTTCAACATTTATTCTCCTTATACTTTTTGACGCAAAGCATGCTCTACAGTAAGTCATTCGGATAAATATAATAAGGTTTTTTTTTCACTTTACGTGCATTTAACTATATCTGAGTTAAATGAACTCATTTCATTTGCAGTTATTTCACTTTTTAATTAGAGTTTTGCAGTGTAGTCATGTATAAAAGAAGCACAGGAAATGTTCATCAAAAGATGAGTGGTGCTTCCTGAAATTGAGTTTGACCAAAAACACATGATCAATATAATCAGTGTGTTTCTATGCACAAGATGAATGGGTCTTCTAGTTTTCTAGCTGAAGGTGAGGTAATTTCCGATGGGTAATCTCAGTCTCCGCTGAGCACAGAACCATTTTTCAAAGAGCAGGTTAACACGCTTTTCCAAAGGTAAACACGTTCAGGGTGGATGGAGGGCAGTGGGTCTTTTGCTCAGGCTGCAAGTAACATATTACACTACGGCTTAGAGGTGGCCGTGTTACATTTATGCCATTATTTTGACAAAAAAAGGCTTCCTGGCTCTCCCTTTCAGCGAGTCCCACTCGTCACTGGTGATTTAGCGGGTGCTTCTAAAGGTTCTTTTTTCACTGCTTCATTGAAAAGACAGGAATAATGTGATGCTGGTTTTTGGAGGTGTTTTGTTAATGAAGTGGGTGGTTGCTGATAACTAAATTCCTATAGTGTTCAGAAGATTCAAACCCTGACTAACAATTTTGCTAGGTTCTCGTTTTGGCTGTCATTTTATACCTGCCAAAATGTTATGTCAAGGTACACGGCCGTGAAGTTATTATGCCTAGAGTGAACTTCACTTGACAGTATTATAATGTACAATCATCAGGGTGACCTTTAACTTTTATTTCCCAGAGGTTGATGACGTTTATCAAAACTAATAGTTTTTTCTTCTGATTGCTATACCCTAGTGAAAAAAAACCTATTCCAAAATGTTTTTTTATTATTATTTAAATTTAATATAAATATCCTGCAATTGCACTTTTAGTATACTAAAGTCTGCTATATTGGAACAACTAATTTTGTACTTAATGCACTTTAGTTGTGCAGTTATAGTGCAGAAGTCCAAATATATATACACACACACACACACACACACATATATATATATATATATATATATATATATATATATATATATACTTAAGTGTATTTGATTGTGCCAAAGTCAAACTATTGCAAGTTTAACTTATCATCCTTTAGCGTCACATAAAACGCTATATGCAAAAACGGGGCTATACTACGCACATGGCACCCTTTATCGTTAATATAATATGTGAACCCAAGACGTCATAAATCCTTTAGCGTTAATATGACACGCAGACCCTACCCCACACCTAAACTTAGCCCTCACAGCGCGTGTTATTAGGGCTGTCAAACGATTAATCGCGATTAATCGCATACAAAATAAAGGTTTGTGTTTACATAATATATATGAGTGCACTGTGTATAATTATTTTGTATATATATAAATACACACTCATGCGTATATATTTAAGAAAAAAATATTATTTATATATAAAATATTTATATTTATATATAATATAAATTATATATAAATCTATATACAGTATATACATGAAAATATTACTTAAATATATACAAGCCTGTGTGTGTATCTATTTATATGAAATTATTATACACAGTGCACCCACATATTTTATGTAAACACAAACTTTTATTTTGGATGCGATTAATCGCGATTAATCGTTTGACAGCCCTACGTGTTATATTAACGATAACGGGTGCCATGTCCGTAGTATAGCGCCGTTTTGTCATATAGCGTTCTATATGACGTTAAGTACTTAAATATAAATGTATTTGAAGTATACATAAAATAAATGTATTTCAAATATCACATAACATTCAAATATCACATTAAACATTTTTACCATGTCTGGGACAAGGGTAAAGCAAAATCTTTGCATAAAAGGCATTTGAAAATTAGCACATGCCCTTTCATTTTCATACTATGACAATCCCTCATAAAAATATAATTACATGTTCAAAAAGATAAAATGTTATGAATAAAAATAGCCTTTTCAAGACTTTGGGCCCTAACGATCTGAAACGCAAGTGTCAAAGCGCATGGCGCAAGTAACTTTGTGGGCGGGTCCCGGCGCTATTGCTATTTTCCCGGCGGGATAAATGCCTCTTGCGCCTGGCGCAAATCTAAAAGAGGTTGGTCTGAAGTAGCTTCATTATTCATAGGTGTGGTTTGGGCGTAACGTGAAATAAACCAATCCGAGCGCCATCCAACATACCCTTTAAGAACAGGTGCGCATGTTGCATGACGGATTGTTATTATAACGGCGGGTTTACCAGGCGCGCGCCAGGAGCGTTCACAGCCGATGAGACCGACGTTCTTGTCAGGACAGTGAAAGACAGAGAAGTGACGTTGTATGGGGATGGGAGAAACTCTTGCACATCAGCGTCGGTTAAACATTATAGCCTATACGTATGTTTCTTGCCACTATTGGGCAAACAGGTCTGATCCTTTAGTACTACAATAGCCTTAAGAAATGGTTATTTCGGTTTTTTCATCTTCATGTAAACCACAATGATTTCCCTCTTGTGTTAATATTTTTCCTTGTTATAATGTATGATTTGCAAAAATAAAAACTACTGCATCTATGTTGATGAGAGAATCAGTATATGCGCGTTGTGTACCCGCTACATTATGGGCAAGCATGCGCGCTTAAAATAGCATTATGAACAACGCGCAACGCGCCACTGACTTTAGACCAGGTTTTTTCTGGTCAGTGGCGCAATTGTGTTCTGGAAGTGTAAAATAGCACCAGGGAATGTTTGCGCCGAAACACGCCTCCTTTTTGCGCCAATCCGCCCAGGGAGCGCAAGTTCATTTCCTAGTTTACCGACGTGCGTCTGTGGAGGGGAAAATCCCGCTTCGCGCGCGTGCAAAATAGGAATGAGACATGCGTTTGTGTATAAAGTCATTTGCGCCGGGTGCAAGATAGGGCCCAAAGAAGTTGTCTGTTTTCTTCCAAAAATGTGACAACATAAATCATTTCCACAACCATTATTTCCATCTCAGAATGCCATTAAACACAAAACATAATTGAGATGTAGTGGAACTGACACTGATGGGAATTTCATTAATTGGAGAAAAAAGGAAACACTGTTGGACCTGATATTGACCAAATTAAATAAACCAGCGAGAGTGTGAAAAATGTTTCAAGAGAGTTTATTTAATAATAAAAAAGTCTATAATAGGAAAAACAAAACACCCACCTGTCCACAGACACCGCCGCCAAAGTGAAACTGCTAGCATACATGGTGAGGTTGATGAAGAAATGAACCACCTTGCACATGAAGGACCCGAAAACCCAACCCTCCAGAGAGTAGATGGTTGCTTGGAAAGGCACACAGAAGATGATGAAGAAGAAGTCGGCTACACTGAGGTTGAGGATGAACAGATTGGTGGTGTTGTACCCAACCTGTCCACTTCTGAGGAGCACAGCCAGTACCAGACTGTTCCCAATGGTCCCTAAGAGGAAGATGAGCGAGAAGACCACAGACACAATGACACTGGCTGGGTTGAGCTGGTAGCTCTCGGAGGCGTTCCAGTGTCCCATGGCTTTAGTCAGGTCCTCGTGATCGGACATTTTAAGATGTGAACTTCCAGAGCCCTGCAAAGTGGTCGCAAATGATAAGAAGGAGTTAGATATGGAGTTTCCTCTCACACATTTTTGGGGGGATTTAAGGAATAAGTCATGGTTTCAAATCTCTCAAATCTTTCCGAATCTGAATCATATTATGGTAAGATTTAAAAGCCCTTATGAGAAGTTGTATAGCTAGACCGTCACTGAAAGCAAATCTCAGGAGGATCAGACTCAAGAAGTCATTTTGATGAACATGAAATAAGTACATTTTGATTACAAAAGATCATGAAAGCTGGTGCAAGTACAAAGAGGAATGAAGAATGAAATGGAGACTAGACTAAAATCAATTTCAGAAAGCTATTGAAACCTTGTCGCGGTATGAAGAGCATGTCCTCATCGGGTTGAGAGCTAACCAAAATGAAAATGGACAAATTCACTCTCTAATCATCTGAGATCTTAGTGGGAATTTGTTTGGGGGTAAAAATATAGATGGGTCACTAATGGAATGATATTGTGGACTGAATAGAGGATTATGGAAGGATCACATTAGTATGCTGTTGTTGGTTATAGATCTGACAAAAGAGAAGGAATGCATTTGCTCACCAGCGGTTAATCCCACAGTATGTCCCAGTAGGTGTTGCTCAGAAACAGTCAGCATTGATTTCTCCACTTCAAATATTGATCAGGCTTTGGGAATAAAAAAAGACATAACTTTTTGTCTTTCCCACACACAGAGAGAATTATACATAGGAAATGGAAACATCTTCACAATAAATTACATCTTTATAGCATGTTTTGATTTGATTGGTTTAGATAAATTCAGTTTTGAACTAGTTGATCTCTGTGATCTGGTTACATGTGATCTTCACTGTCAAAAAAAAGTTGCTGCCTTAAATTAAGTACAATTAACTTGGTAAAATTTTATTTTAAATTACATTAAACTGACTTAAATGAGTTGAATCTTGTATAATGTATAAAAAAAGTTGAAAATTGCTTAACTTATTTTGAGGAGTTAAAGCAATATATAAACATGTTGTCATAATTTAGGCTATAGATCATATAATTTAAGACTTGAGATTTTTAATTGATAATTGGGACTTGAGATGCATTCATTTGAGAAATGAAATTGTGTGAGATAAGACTTAGGATCTCATATCTTGAATTCATTGCATCTAAATGTATAGCATTTTGATAGATTTATGCTTTAAACCAGGAAAATTGGCAAAAACTGCGTCAAAAAATAATGATTATTTCTTCAAAATAACTTTGCTTCTCAAATTAATAATAGTGCTGGAATATATTTATTTAAAAAAATATTAGGTAACACTTTATAATATCTACACGCTAATAATCATTAGTTAAGCATGAGTAAACAGTTAATTTATCATTTATAAAGCATTAATAGACATTAATAAGCATTTTATAAATACAGATATAAATGCTTTCTTCTTGATTTAAAAGCATATCTATAATGCATTTAATAATTGTATTTTCATACTTTGTTAATGATCAATTAATCATTTCTAAATGAAGTATAGCATTATTTACATAATAATGTAAATAATAGTTTAAT
Organism: Cyprinella venusta; assembly: GCA_038021265.1. NCBI lineage: Eukaryota > Metazoa > Chordata > Actinopteri > Cypriniformes > Leuciscidae > Cyprinella > Cyprinella venusta. The sequence continues at coordinate 25,757,575 of CM075863.1, forward strand.
AATTGTATTTTATCCTTTATTAATGATAAATTTTTTTATAAACCAGTCATTTAAGAGTTGTCAGTGGTTCATAAGATTACTTAGAATGTGTAAGTAAATGATTAATACACTATTTAAATGTATATTCATACATCTTATTATTCAGACATATAGTGATGGTAACTTAGTGTGTTAATAAATGCATTATTAACATGTATTTATGCTGTAACTGGTTTGTAAATAATGCTATACTTCATTTAGAAATGATTAATTGATCATTAACAAAGTATGAAAATACAATTATTAAATGCATTATAGATATGCTTTTAAATCAAGAAAAAAAGCATTTATAGCTGTATCTATAAATTGCCTATTATAAACTGTCATTAAGGTCTTTATAATGCTTTATAAATGATTAATTAACTGTTTACTCATGCTTAACAAATGATTAATAGCATGCAGTTATTATAAAGTGTCACCAAATATGGCAATTGAATTTAATACAAAACATAATGCAATAGGTGAATTCTTGAAAATGAATGCAAACCTGAAGAGCATCATTAGTGTGGCAAAGAGCATCATTAATGTGCGGAAAGGGAAGGGCTTTCAGGAAATGGGTCTACGCAAATGTAGAGCTGTTCTACCTAATAGGCTGACAAAGTGTGACATAACGAGCTGACAATAAAAAAAAAAAGTATGCAGAATAAAGGTGACTAATCTGCTCCATGCAGAAATATGGACACGTTCTATTAGGCTCTAATTGGTTGTCATACATTCATCATTGGTACAATTAAAATGCTGATCTTCAATCCTTCTTCAAAAACAATTTCATTACATCTAGTGTTTTGTTTGATTAAACAATGCAAGCCATAAGATCACATGATATATATTTTTTCTCAAGCAGCAACAGAGCGTGACTCATTTAGCAAGACCTTTATTGTAGTAAATTGGAGGAAATGAACAGGAAGCCATTTACTCTGAGAGGTGAAGCTTTCCTGGATACATTTATCATATATTTTCTCGCCTCTGCAATGCTTATCCATAATTGAGAGTAAATATGAAGTTAAAAAAAGGATGAAAGGAGAGGAGAGAAAGAATGATGAAGAAAAAAAAATCAAAAGACATTCGATTTCTGAAAAATAAAATAGTGGTTTGTTGATGTGTACTGACTTTGTGAAGTGATCTTTTATTTTTCAAAAGCAGATTTTAAGAGCCTCTCTCTTTTCATCTCGCTCTAGAAGTGTTTTCAGAAATGACTTGAAAATTGCCAATGCAATGTAAAATAAAACGCCTCTTCACCAGATCAGCTCTGAGGATCTGTGTGTTAAACCAAAGCCTTATTGATCAGAAGGTTCAGGTAAGGTCGTTTATGGATTCATACCACACAAGTTTGTTGTTTGGCATCTCTGTCTTTGCTTGGGAGCAATCCTTTTGTAAACACATCTGTCTTCAATGTGAAGCCACACATTGATGTCAATGAATATAACATGAAGTGTCCCTCAAGAAGGAGTGAATCCTTTTATTACAGTCACAGAGTGCGTCCGTTTTGTCAAACTTGTCAAATGGTGCGTGGATCTGCCTCACACAGCACCGCATGTGTCTCTAACCCCCTTTCAAACTCAATTGGCATCTAAAATTAATTGAGTCAAACTTGCATGAACCCATGAGCCAAATAAAAGCATCTCACTACATGAACTGCATGTGGATTGAGATTTTAAAAGAGACCCATTAACGTATATAACTTAAAAATGTTGTAAATGAAGCATGCGAGATGCAGTGTGTAAATATACTAAATGCAAATTGACTATGCATACACGTTGCATTAATAAACATCATAACCCAGACGCATTAGAAATCATATGCATTATGTAAATGCATCATGTAGCGTGAATGGAGATAAGTCATGTAAAATGCACCAAAGCCCATGCTGTCCAAGCTCATCATTGAAATATACATGCACTAAACATCATCCTTGAGGTGTCTTAGGAAATTTCACTTTGTCTAACTGTAAATGCCAGAGAGTCCACCTCTGATGACAGTATGATCATTCAGTTGTTTCTACTCACCGGCTTGTGAGATGACCCATGACTGTATATCCATGACTCAGTGTCATTGTAATATTGAGAAGCTTCTGGTCTCCAGAAAAGCTAGTGTTGCGTGCAGCATGTAACCACTTGAACAGGCTTCATCTCCTCTCATTCCGGCTCTCCGCTTCTCTATGCCTCTCGGGTCCCCTCCCTCACTCCCCCACACATATGGAAGCTCCTCCTCCAACATTGTGGTAAAGCCTCACACTTCACTGCAAGAGAGAGAGAGAAAACATTCAGTGTTTCTTTGCACATTCCCACGGAAATCTTTTCGTGTGGGTTAGTAAAGCTGTGCCTGAACAGTTGCACCAAGACACGTACACGCACAAATCTAGAATATGTACATGGTAAATTATTCGCGAGGCCTGAATCAGAGGGTTTTTACTTTTTGCACACAGGCAGTTTTATTTTTTTTTGAGGCATCATTTAGAAATCGCATTGGAATACATTTCCCAAGAGATTGGAATTCAATTGCATTCTGTTTGCAGTTTTTCCCAGTTGGAGTGGATGATCAAATCAATACACCTCCAAGGCTTCATTGCTCATGGTAATATGACAGAAGGTTGGCATGTCTGCAGTGTTACATTATGAACACATTTGTCTCAAATCAAAATTCAAACGTGATAGACTCCAGCATAAACCAGCATTAATTCAATGTTGGTTAAAGGGATATTTCACTTTGAAATTAATTTTTGGTATGTTTTAGCTTACCTCAAGGACATCCAAGATGTAGGTGTCTTTGTTTCCACAGTATTTTCAATTTTGATATTTGACACGCTCAGAATTTAAAGGGATACTCCACTTTTTTTGGGAAATAGGCTCATTTTACCACTCTCCCAGAGTTAAACAGTTGGGTTTTACCATTTTCGAATCCATTCAGCCGATTTTCTTATATTTAGAAGAATATCAGTAACCGGACAGATTTTGGTATCATTGACTACCATAGTATATTTTTTTCCTATGGAAGTCAATGAGACCAGAAACTGTCTGGTTATTGATATTCTTCTAAATATCAGAAAATTAGATGAATGGATTAGAAAACGGTAAAACTCAAATGTTTGAGGGAATTGTAAAATGAGCCTATTTCCCAAAAAAGTGGAGTATCCCTTTAATGATTTGTAAATGTAAGTACGATCTGATCTTTGTGGCTGTGCTTATAAGAGGTAAAAATGATATAAATACTGTTCGTTTTCTCACACAAACCGCTCGATTCGTGTCTTAGGCCATCAATGTGCACTTACATTTACGAGTCATTAAATCATGTTTAATTTGGACTTCTCTGTGCATGCTCTTTGAGGTGGACCCTATATACCTCCATTATATGACTGACAGACAAGAACGGTTTGACCTAAAAATATCAAAATTGAAAATACTGTGGAAACAAAGACACCTACATCTTGGATGCCCTTGAGGTAAGCTAAAACATACCAAACATTAATTTCAAAGTCAACTATCCCTTTAAATCTCGTATAGCTGTCCACCATCACTCCTGCTTCCCATGCTGGAGACCAGCAACCAGGATCCCATGCTGATCCCAGCATGCAAAACATAGATTTACCTTATCCTGGTGACCATGCAGCAAGTAAAAAATGTTTCTGGATCAACATCTTTGTAGATCGAAGAACAACATTCCAATCAACCAATCAGATTTGAGGGATATGTTAACTAATGCCAAGTTTAGGCTTACAACAGGTTTTAGGGGCTTCTATACCATTTTTCCACATGTAATTTCCCTCTGCTTTTAGGGATAAGTTATGGGTAGGGTTACACGGTGAACCAGGGGCACGTCTTACTTGCCAAAAATCACAGCAACCAAGAAAAATAGAAATATTATTTGCACTGTGTGTTTGCTCCTGGTCTTTGTCAGCAAATGAGTCATTCAGCAAGGCAATGCCTTTGAAATTCATCAATGAATGATGCACAGCCCAGACCACACAACCTGTGCAGACGTATGTGAGACTATTTGCAAAAGTGCACGTACAAGATGGTTCCTTCCCTCTGAGATGACGTTACTATACAACCATATTTCATTAGTACAGTCACTCAGTCCACATGGACTAATGACAGTCTGGCACTCAAGGGTTTCCCCGCTGATGTTCAAGGACCTAAAATCAGATTAAATCATGTTGCCACATCCACATCCAGTTCTTTTGTTGTGCAACGGCCACAGTACTTGACAATGACACATGATGCACTTTCAAGTTTTGGAAACTTTCCTTTCAAAATTGAAATACTAATGGTAATTCGTAATGGTAGTAAACTACTAATGCTGGTGTATGTTTATACATACGAAAATAAAAATACAACGGAAAACCGAAATGGAAAACAACATTCTTTCATCAAAAGTAGCTCAGATGCTGTAATAAAAATTGTGTCACCTATAGTTTTCATTATCACCTATATTTATAAATAACCTTAGATTGATATACATGTGTTCACGTGTCAGTACGTTCTCCATATATTAAACATTCACTTAACACCTCAGGAAAGACCTCGCAGCAATCCCCATAATGTGTGAAACGGGACTTGTGATTCCCTCCCTCAGCTATTCAGCTATCATGCTTGTTAAATGTGTAACACAACAGGAACAGAGTTCACATTACCAACAGAGAGGCTTAAATTAAACAGTCAATCATTGCTAATAAGAATTCAGTATGCTGTCTGCTTTTTTATTTATGTATGCTGTATTTCTTTAGGGTAAAGGTGCTCTTATTGTTATTTCCAATTCTTTACTTGGGGGTTTTGAAATGCTGTGATGAAAAGTCTGGAAACGGGCTGAGTTGGTCACTGGGGACCACTGCCACTTTGATGAAGACTATGGGAATGGATCCCTCCAGCGATCTGTAATAGCAGACGGGACTTGAATACAAAGAGCATCATTACAGTTAGGACCTCTTACTGATCGCGCTGTTGTTATGCTGTGCAAGATTCAGTAGTATGCCTGATCAGTTCATGCTGTCTGTCTTTTTCCTAATTTTTCTATGCTATTGGTTTCAGAATGCTTATTCTTTGAGAAAAGGGCAGGATGCATCAAATTTTTATGTCATCTCTTGTCTGTGTTTTATATGTGTTATTTATTATGGGGAATTTGTAATACAAGTTTCTCGCTGCCTCTGAAATGAAGTGCAGGAGGCTAGTCCATTTGTGGAAATGAACTGAAACATTGAAATCATCTGTTCTTATATGTGACCAGTGTGTTGTAACAGGAAGCTATCACTGCATAATTGTATGGCCCATTTCGCAGATAAATTGCGAGCTGCTAAAGATGTCCTTTCAGCCATTTAGTCTGTAAATTAAAGAGCACTTGCCACTAAAACTAATGAAAATCCTTCCAAATTCAAGGGATGTTTTCACAAATATCAGCACTATTGCGAATGTGATCTTGATTTTATAAAACAGTTCAATAATAATTACAAAAATACCATAAGATTTGATACTTCCATTTCAGCAAAGAAAATGACTCGAATGACAGAACAATTCAATGACTCATTTCTTTAAAGGGATGCTCAATTTTTTGGAAATAGGCTCATTTTACAACTTCCCCAGAGGTAAACAGTTGGGTTTTACCGTTTTCAAATGTATTCAGCCAATTTTCTAAAGTTTAGAAGAATATCAGTAACCAGACAGTTTCTCTCATCGACTTCCATAGTAGGAAAAAATATACTATGGAAGTCAATGGGACCAGAAACTGTCTGGGTTACTGATATTCTTCTAAATATCAGAAAATCGTCTAAATGGATTTGAAAATGGTAAAACCCAACTGTTTACCTCTGGGTGAGTGGTAAAATGAGCCTATTTTCAAAAAAAGTGGAGTATCCCTTTAAGACAGAAGACTTTGTTCCTGAATCAGCTGTTATGAAAGAATCGATCGAATTAATGATTTAATGACTGTGTTTTTTGAATATGCCTGCTAGTATATAAAACACATGTGAGATCTGTAGTATGTCCAAATTCATAATATAAAAAAGTAGGCAAAAAGTAGAACCAAAAATGACCTACTACCACCAGTACAATTTAAAGTGGGCAATCGATGGGCAATTCACTATCCTTTGAGTACATGGGGGAGAATTTGTGAATGGCAGTGAAGCAATGCAACTGACAAGTCACATTTCATTCATACTACACACATTCATACTATATAGAACATACATTTTTTTATGTCACATGGATTCATGCCTCCTTTGAGCAGCATTAAACAGTATGTGTAATGCATCTAAATGCCACTTCAGATACATATTCTGTGCCACTTCTGCTGTGGATACTGATTTCATTTGATAGATAACAGCCCTATATAAATTTCTGTCATGAAACTCTAAATGGCATAGGCTGATAGATCCTTAACTCAATCTCCTTGCAATCACATCGTTCTCTATATGGCGCATCTGATTGGATCATGCTCTATCAGTAGCCAATGAGCTCGCTGCTCATCCTTCTAATACTAGGTCAGCATTTGCTGTAGCAGTTGCAACTGTCATGAATGCCGAAGTAAACAGAGTGGTCAGAGAGTCCAAAGCACGACCAACACTATCTCACGCCCAATTCATACGAATACGACGAATGAGTACAAAATGTTTAATTCGTACGACCTCACTCGTACGAATTTGTACGATTTGTCTAAACCCACGTGACGGTTAGGTTTAGGGGCGGGGTAAGGGGTAGGTCATTCGTACGAATTCATACGAATTGGCCAATTCGTAAAATATGTACGATTTAGCAAAATCATACTAATTTGTATGAGTGAGGTCGTATGAATTGTTACAAATTAGCCACTTTTTGATCATTCGTCGAATTCGTACGACTTGGTCGTGAGATCGGGTTGGCACGACACACAGTTACGGGAGAGTGACGCAAGGACCTTGACGAGCAACCGGGCTGGTGATGAGTGATGATCCAAGTGATGATCCGAATCCAGGCGAGTGATGACAAAAACAGAGACAAAGACATCGACGATGAATAATCCAACTGGAGTGCAGGTTACAGGAAAACAGCCAAATGAGGGTGTCATGTATTTAGAAAGTCCTGCACGTACTTGCTCTGCAATAATCAACAACAACACCAGGCTATTCCAAGACCAAACAATCTTCCTAATATTGTCTGGGAAGCAGACACACTCTGTCAGTTCAAATCTAGACTACAAACACATGTCTTTGGCCTAGCACACACATAATACACTATAGACTTCCTAAATTCAAAATTAGGCTGTATAGTTTAGATCAGCGGGAACACGTCTCGTAAATCCTGATGTATTCGGTACATTATAAGAAGGATGGCGTCTACGCTAATATTAGTCTCTCTGTTTATCCCGAGGGACCCTCTATGGTGGACCTGCACCTGGACTCATCCCAACTCATCGATCATCGACACAACCGCCATCGGTACTGATCCTCAACATCTCGTCTCCAAAGCGGTGTGATTACTTCGACTTCCAAACAGATGGAAATGGACAAATACTTGAAATGTTCCAATCTAATTTGACTTGTAATGCTGCCCGAATCACACACTGTTCCTTCGTTGGCCAGAGTAGAACTGGCCCCCGACTGAGCCAGGGTTCTCCAAAGGTTTTTTTTTTTTTTTTCTCCATTCAGTCACCTGATGGAGTTTTGGTTCCTTGCCACTGTTGCCTTGGCTTTTGGCTTGCTTAGTTGGGGATTATTTTCATGTTATCACTGTGAAGCTGCTTTGAGACAATCTGTATTGTAAAAAGCGCTATAAATAAAGGTGACTTGACTTGACTTGACCAAACATATCAACATGGTCATACCCATTACCATGACAAACACTCCAAGAGTTGTCATGATAAAAATCGTATTACTCCAATTTAATTTATTGTAATAATATTGAATTTAACATAAAAGGTGATGCAATTTTTTTAACATTCCCATTTAGAGTCAAAAAATGCCCTTGGAAATCAATTTAACGTGACCAATTAATGTCCTCGACATATCAGATGCAGCCTAAAAGTTTTCAAAAGCTCTGAAGTGTAAGTCAAGTGGTGGTCAACTCTAGCCATTTCAGCCTAGATTGATTAAGTTGCTGCAGAACTGAGAGCAAAACAAGGCACGTTTCAGTCTGTTTTCTTTTCTGTCATCCTGTATCACCAGTTAAATAATTAAACAGCACAATCAAATGAAATTCATAAGACATTCTGAGAATTCTCCCTTGTTGTCATAGCAACACAAGCAGCGAGATCTGGGCCGACTAGTGTGGGTCTTTAAATCAGAAAATATCTTAAAAGGATTGTGGCCGGCATTTCGGGGGAAGAATGATGTGATTGCTGATGAGCGACACCCGAGTACTGATGAACGCACCGGTCTCGTATCTCTCACGAGAGCGAAAGGGAGGATCTGGAGAAGAAGCTTGTTGATGAGAATCAACAACTGGAGGAGTATCAGCAGAAATGGGAGATGGTGATAAAGGAAAAAAGACCACCTGTCAATGGAAGTATCCTCTCTCAATGATAAAATCTGTAGTAACCAGGACACTGAAGTGCAAAAGCAACAGGAGATGTCTGTTTTAGCGCTTGAATGCAACCAGTTAAAAGAAAACATGGCTGCCCTTGAGAAGAAGTTATTAGAGGAGACGTCTACAGCTTTGCAGAAAACATCTGAGCTCCTCTTGCTTCAAAAGGATCAGGAGCTTGAGACTGCCAAGTGGGAAGGACTCGAGAAATACCATAAAGCTGCAATTCTGGAGCTGAAGGAAAAGAACGAGAGTCTTCTCCGCAGATTGTACGAGGTCTTGAAGCAGTGCATAGATTTTTAAACAATTAAAATGATCAGAAAGAGAAGGAAATGCATGAACTAATGGAGGAGAACCCGATTCTCGCTGCTCGGGTGGCGAGAGCTGAGGAGGAAGTTACCAAATTCGCATTAGCTCAACAATGATCTCCGTAGAGAGCTGGAGGAGAAGGTAGAAACCCTACAGCGGTTAATCGACAAACACAATCTGCCGCCACACATAATAAAACAAAACATCAAATAAAATAGTCCAGGCCTGATCCTTTGCCTTCATCTGTGATCCATTACCATGATTAAAACAAGAACAAATGCATCGGGTGGACAAAGAAAACTTGCTTCCACAAACACTGAAGCAGTTTTAAATGTTCAGATTTGCATTTACAAATTGCTCTTTTAAAGATTGCCTGATTTTTAGCATGTTCGTTTGATTCTCATAAGGGGGGACAGAGGAAGAGATGATGAAGATGAAGTGATGAAACAGCTAGATGGTTGGAGTATTCATCGCTAAACACGACAAGAGAACATGAACGAAAGAAAGTCGTGTATGAAGAGTGATGTTAAATAATTCAATCTGACTGACTCATTCAGTTGTCTAATTTTCTCAGAAACACAAAGCAGATTAAAGGTGACCACTGAATGACAGGCAGTAAAATTTAAAATCAATTATGCCTGTGTCCTTTAATCAAAGACAGGCCAAAAGCATTTGAATTAAAAGGATCACGAGCTGATGTTTAACCTTGATACTGTCATAGACACACAGTTTTCAGCTCAATTTAAGAGTCTTAACAGAAAACTCAAGAGCATGCATTCCATTCACAGAGATCTCCGAGTTAAGGCCATGTTGCACATGTAATGGTTATTTTAAAAGGACTGGTAAATGCTTTGACAAAACTAATTTAAAGGCAAAATATGATACGCTAGCAGAATTGATACGTTTTTATAAGATAAAAGTTATTTTTAAACAATTGAATGTTGTAGAATTAGGACAATTACTATTTCAGGCTTTTATAAATAAAGTATTACCAAAAGAATTTAAAAAAATTCTGATTACACTATACATGATGGAAAGAAACACACTGACTAATTCGGACAACAAGAAACCATGATTTTCATCTGTATAAGACACTTTTAACATAAAATATTATATTGTTATAGCCTTGTGATCCATGCAAATGAGTAACAAATTTTTAAAATAATTTAAAATATAACCATTTGAAAAAGCAGCAAAACCCCCCAAAAAACAAGGACTTTGAATGTCAAATCAGCAATTATAGACTCAGCTACATGTGAACATGAACATGATGAACACGCTCCTGAAGACTAAAAGTTTTTTCCTTATTTTTAATCTCCACCATTCATTTTCAATTGATGGTCATTTTTGACTAATATAAGCTTAGATCAATGAGGCCATCAATTAGTCCATTTCAAAATTAAATACAAAGCCTATATAAACTGAAAGAAAATGAGTTGACAAAAAGACTGAGGCCAATATTTGGTGACAATATATATATATATATATATATATATATATGAAGAGTTCAGATGCAAAAGCCTCTAAATGCCATTTGAAATTTTCTCCTAAAATGACCATTTTTATCAAACTTGTATATTTAAGTTCTGTAATTTCACTTAAATGACAATTAATAGGTAATCTTCATTGCCATTTAAGTGAAATTACTGAACTTTAATATACAAGCTTGATAAAAATGATCATTTTAGTAAAAAATTTCAAATGGCACTTAGAGGCTTTTGCATCTGAACTCTTCATATATATATTCTTTTTTTAAAGTAACTACAAAAATGATCCAAAAATGTTTGGGAAGAAGCAAAGTCAGTATGATTTAGTCCAATGCAATAACATTAACTAACTAAAAATAAAATCCTCTCTGGATCAAAATGACCTTAACACAACATAAGGGGTTAAGTATCTCTTCAAGTTGGCCACTGTAGAGTCTGTACAGACAAATAATTCCAATACATGAGTGACCATTATGTATACTATATACAGACACTGACCTTAGGACCAAAGGTTTTTAACAAATGGATTCTAAACTACATTCAACTGATACTTCAAGAGCTTTTGTGGCTTTAACGAGAGAGATAATGATACTGACATTTGGAACTTGCAGAGAATAGCCTAGTCCCCATGTATTGGCTAATTGCACTCAGCTACCTTGAGTCAGTAAATGACTGGCTTAATTAAGCCGTGCATACACTGTGCGATTTCAGCAACGTTTTTTTTTTTTTTTTAAATAACATGCTTTCCCAGGAGAAACTCGCTTCTTTGCACATACACTCACCTAAAGGATTATTAGGAATGCTGTACTAATATGTGTTTGACCCCCTTTCGCCTTCAGAAGTGCCTTAATTCTACGTGGCATTGTTCAACAAGGAGCTGAAAGCATTCTTTAGGAACGTTGGCCCATATTAATAGGATAGCATCTTGCAGTTGATGGAGATTTGCACATCCAGGGCAAGAAGCTCCTGTTCCACCACATCCCAAAGATGCTCTATCGGGTTGAGATCTGGTGACTGTGGAGGCCATTTTAGTACAGTGAACTCATTGTCATGTTCAAGAAACCAATTTGAAATGATTCGAGCTTTGTGATGGTGCATTATCCTGCTGGAAGAAGCCATCAGAGGATGGGTACATGGTGGCCAAAAAGGAATGGACATGGTCAGAAACAATGCTCAGGTGGGGCGTGACAGTCAAACGATGCCCAATTTGGCACTAAGGGGCCTAAAGTGTGCCAAGAAAACATCCCCCACACCATTACACCACCACCACCAGCCTGCACAGTGGTAACAAGGCATGATGGATCCATGTTCTCATTCTGTTTACGCCAAATTCTGACTCTACCATCTGAATGTCTCAACAGAAATCGAGACTCATCAGACCAGGCAACATTTTTCCAGTCTTCAACTGTCCAATTTTGGTGAGCTCTTGCAAATTGTAGCCTCTTTTTCCTATTTGTAGTGGAGATTTGTAGTGGAGATCTCGGTGGGGTCTTCTGTTGTTGTAGCCCATCCACCTCAAGGTTGTGGCTTCAAAAATGCTTCGGTTATACCTCGGTTGTAACGAGTGGTTATTTCAGTCCAAGTTGCTCTTCTATCAGCTTGAACCAGTCGGCCCATTCTCCTCTGACCTCTAGCATCAACAAGACATTTTCGCCCACAGGATTGCCGCATAATGGATGTTTTTCCCTTTTCACACCATTCTTTGTAAACCCTAGAAATGGTTGTGAGTGAAAATCCCAGTAACTGAGCAGATTGTGAAATACTCAGACCGACCCGTCTGGCACCAACAACCACACCCAAAATTGCTTAAATCACCTTTCTTCCCCATTCTGACTTTCAGTTTGGCGAGATTGTCTTGACCACACCCCTAAATGCATTGAAGCAACTGCCATGTGATTGGTTGATTAGATAATTGCATTAATGAGAAATAGTGTTCCTAATAATCCTTTAGGTGAGAGTATGTAGAATTCTATGTGCTGAAACGTAAAAAAGAAAAGAAAGGGTGGCTTGAAAGAAGTGGGCAAAAAGGTTCATTCAATTTTGCAACATGAACTGGAGGAAAGCATCAGTCTACTAAATTGCAGCGATCATCTGATCATCCGATTGCCGGTCGGTAGAGGTTAATCGCCTCTCATTTCCCCCTGTACAACAAAATCTAAAACTTTGCCTGACACGTACGACTCAGAAGTCAGCTCAAATTGGAACGAAATCCCCTGTCTGGGGTTAGAGGTGAGAAAAGAACAGACAGCTCCCTTCCTCCTGCTCATGAGTCACACATCTAGCAAGTTAATATTCTGAAAATGTTATGCAATAAGCTCCTTTACAGCAGGTCAATTTTCATATGGCGTAAAGCTTCTCTAAACATCTATTTATCCGCGCCACAAGACCTGTCAGTGTGCCGCAAACACATTGATTGCAGAATAACTGCAGAATAAGAGAGTGTCTGAGGCGTAATGGACAACTAGCTTAATCATTCTTACTAAACCATCATTTATGTGTCCTGTCCCTTGTTAAATATAGGCTAATCGATACCACCATTTATGCCATGCAAAAGAGCAAACAATATGCCTCATGCACACAAATGATACAAAAGTGCAAATATGATCTACAACACCAATTTACTCTGCATCAGGCTTTTATCAATTATTTTTTTGTGCAATGTCTATTTGTTCATTTGAATATAGATAGAGATAATCGTGACACAGCTTCATTATTCAGTCTTGAGCATTTCTGTTGTCACTAACCTCTATTTTTGTTCTTGTGAAATCATTCTGACACATAGAATATCCATATAACATGTGCAGCATCAAAATACAAGCCACTTCTGATAGAAATGTGTGTCAGTGAGCATGGACTGAGTAAATGCAGAAAAAATGTGGTAAGCCTCCGCATAGTGATTCAACGTATGTGCGTCATTGTGAAAATAATCATACAGCTGGAGAGAGCTTGAGGCTTGTACAAAAACACTAGGCTACGTGTCATTTCATAACCACACCTAACAGAAGTGCCATCAGGTCAGATTGGCTTCAGGAAGTTCATTGACTGAGTGTGAGATTGAATTTGAGAATTATTTATTTGCCATGCGGTGACAGTGTGTGAATTGGGATTCTCTTTTGTTATAGACTTGCTCGATTGCAAAAAACAACCACAGCAGTCTGTTTGTACAAACCGCAGTTATTGTGTAGGGGGGACTGCAGGCAATAGTGAAATTATGTATAAAAAAGCATTGGCATATGCATAAACAGATGCAAGCTGTGCTAGAGGCCAGGCAAAGCCTACAGGGTATCGGAATGACAAATACAGTGTTTGTGAACTAAATAATATGTGACAAAAACATCAATTCATACTGTTTACCATTAAGATCACGAAACAGCATGAGAGCCCTCACGTCAATACATAGAAAAACATACAACAAACATACACAAAATCATACAAAAAATCTGAATGTATGTGTGTTTAGTTAAGTTTTCATGGACTATTAGTTTGCATTCGTCAGTCACCTTTTTGCTGTTTCCATTGCTCCCAGTTTCCCGCCATTAATCATCCCAGCTGTTTGTCTTTGTCTCATCACCACAAAGTATTTAAAAGAGTAGTTCACTTAAAAAAACAAAACAAAAAAAAACCCTTTGCTGATAATTTACTCACCCCCATGTCATCCTAGATGTTCATGTCTTTCTTTTACCAAAAGAAATTAAGGTTTTTGATGGAAACATTCTGGAATCCTGGAATGTTTTCATCAAAAACCTTAATTTCTTTGCGAACTACTCCTTTAAGTTCCTCCTTTTCATCCAGTTGTTGTCTGCAGACACTGTTATGTTGCTTTTATAACCTTAAACCGGTTTGAACCTTTTTTCATCATCTTCATCTGAACAAACTGTGACAGTACTGAAAAAAATTCTAGTAACATCTCCTTTCACATCCAAAAAAGATCCAAAAAAACATGATTTGGGTTTTGAGGATAAGTATCAGAGTTATTATCATTGACTAAAATTAAAACCGTGTCTTATCGTGACTTGATTAACTGAAATAAATCAAAACGTTGCATTCGTAACAAATATATAAATTTAACATTAATATACAAAATAATTATATAAATATGAAATTATAAGTTAAAACTCTGTTGCTGGGACAAACATTTGGTATTTCAGTTTCAGTTGATTTGCTTAATAATTAGCTGTGAAGCAATTAATCGCATCCAAAATAAAAGTTGTGTTTACATAATACATGTGTGTGTGGTGTGTATAATTATTTTGTAAATTGAAATACACACATATGCATTTATATATTTAAGAAAAATGTGTTAGTAATATATCAAATATTTATATTTATGTATAATATTAATTTTGTATAAATATATAGAAAGCATATACATGCATGTGTGTGTATTTATATATACAAAATAATTATACACACTACATGCACATATATTATGTATAAACAAACTTTTCTTTTGAATGCGATTAATCATGATTAATCGTTTCACAGCTCTATTAATAATACCGGGAATTCTGAAGCTATTCTTGTTAAACATGATTCATCATGGCTAACAATTAGCAATTAGGCTAATTACTGTTGTGCTTTGACTGCGATGGTTAAAAGGTGTTTAACCACAGCAGGAGTAGAAAATAACAACACTTTATAGATTCACTCATATTTTAGCATTGTGAGATAGTCTTGCATTTTCAAGACTATATTTAATACAGGAAGGATCAGTGGTTTGTGGCTATCAATATGCGTTGCACAGCAAATGTCTAATTAAATTAAACCAGATTCAATTTCGCTATTGATGTTAAAGCTGGGTCCTAAAATCTATCCTAAGACCACTCTCCAGATAATGCATCCTTGACATCCCTGAGGACTTCACGACTCTTCAATGTTCTCCAGTGTTCCATCACTTCAATAGAAGAACAGTACTTTCTAGCAGAGACAGACTGAATACATGGCATAAATCTCACGGTGTACTCACTTTGCTATCAACAATGCATATAGGCGATTCTATCGCAAAATCACCTCAATTTGTCCCAGTTTTAATGGATATATCCGCTATATGGCTCGGTTGTGAATCTGGACAATGGTAAAATATTAATATCAGTGACATCAAACCTGACAATGCACACTGCCCACACAGCGTTTTCTTTTGGAGAGCTATAAGCCCGTCACCAGAATAATAATGGAGCAGGGAGGCAGGGTGAAGCTCTGTACACTGGCCCTTTGCCCTCCCACTCATTAAGCCAGGGGAAATGGAGGCTCTCTTTAAACTCCACAGCGCTCAGTAAACAGTGACCCGTCTCACTGACGACTGTAATCATTGGAGAAAGGCTGAATACAAAGCAGTTTATGCTCTTTTCAGAGAAACTACACCAGAGGAGAACCACTTACGTGACAAGAAAATTGAAGTCTTGCTTAAAATGCTCTAGTACGCCCCTACACATATTTATTTTTGTTTATTTTTTCACCATGAAAGTTGAAGTGCACTTACTTCCGATACAGTAAACTGTTGACATCGGAAAATGCCATTTGGGGTTTGAACCTGCAGTGTTTGGATGAACAGATCAGCTCATAACTGCTAAACTGCACTGTAAGCAGCTTATATTTATGAACTATAAAACTGCAGTTCAGCAAAGAACCCTCTTCTCATCACATACTTCTTGGGTTATTGATTGTTTTCAAATCAGCTGCATGCAAATTGACCCATATTTGTTTTTCGACCACTGAAGATGCATGTGTACAATTCACCAATTTACTCTTGGAGCCACATTGAGATCCCAATATCCCTGGAAATTAATCATATTGAGCCTTACAAAATAAGATTCCACAAGACAAGTTTGTTAAGAGTTAGAATCTAAAAGGATATTAAAGGAGTAGTTCACTTTTAAAAAAAAAACTGTTGCTGATAATTTACTAATAGAATAGTAATAATTTTACTCACCCCCATGTCATCCAAGATATCCATGTCATTCAATCCTTTCTTCAGTCGAAAAGAAATTAAGGTTTTTGATGAAAACATTCCAGCATTTTTCTAAATATAATGGACTTCAATGGGAACCAAACGGTTCAAGGTCCAAAAGACAGTTTCAGTGCAAACTTTTCAAAGGGCTTTAAATGATTCCAGATGATAAATAAGGGTCTTATCAAGCGAAACGATCGTTCATTTAAAAAAAAAAAAGTTTAAGTTTTATAAGCTTAAATGCTCGGCTTGCTCTGTTATGGTTAGGGTGGGATCTGCGTTCGTGACTCTACTGTTCGAACTCGTTCATCAAAATGAACGAATCTTTTCCGGAGTCAACTAGTTCATTTCGTTCTTTGAATGAACCAAATGACACGAAAAAAGATTCGTTCATTTTGATAAACAAGTTCGAACAGGAGAGTCACAAACGCGCATCACAGAACAGAGCAAGGCGAGCATTTGAGCTTATAAAACTTAAACTTTGTTATTTATTATTTTAAATGAGCAATCGTTTCACTTGATAAGACCCTTATTCATCGTCTGGAATCATTTAAAGCCCTTTGAACAGTTTACAGTTTGCACTGAAACTGTCTTTTGGACCTTGAACCATTTGGTTCCTATTGAATTTCATTATATGCCGAAAAATCCTGGAATGTTTTCATCAAAAACCTCAATTTCTTTTCGACTGAAGAAAGAATGACAAGGGTATCTTGGATGACATGGGGGTGAGTAAATTATCAGCAAAAGTTTTTTTGTTTTTTTTTTTTTTTTTAAAGTTAACTACTCCTTTAAGATGTCTTTAATACTTCTTGAGTTACAGGCGTGCAAACCTTTGGGTGAAAAACACAAGAAGTGCTTTTTCTCATTTTTGAACTTTCACTGTTGGCACATAATGCAACAAAGATTGCTAAAGTCAACAGATTTTACTAACAGACCTACAAATCTCTGTGTAAAAATAAAGTAATGATGCTGCCATCTTTCTAAAGTCCTTTTTTACCCTTCTGTAATTTGGCTCAATCTCAAATTAAAATTGTCATTTTGACCATCCTCAACAAAAATAGTGGATTACTTATACTTACTAATTTACATCCTCGACATTTAATATTCTGGCTTTCTTCTTCATTTATGTTTGTCTTTCTTCAAATAAGTATAAACAATATTAAAAATATATATATATGCCTGTGGAGTTTCGGAAATGTGGTTGATTTGATATGAAATGACCCAACTGCCAATCAAAATCTAATCATTGCTATTGCAGTACTGGCTGCAGATACAACCAGAATAAAAAAAGCGAAAGGACTTGACATAGCATACAGTATATCACAACTGTAAGACAATGAAACAGCCTTATTTTACTGTTTTACTCATTTCATCAATTGTTTTGTTTTTGTAGAAAATGTATCTTATCCATGTTAACCTCTGTCAATTCTACAAACATACAGTACTGTTAAAAAGTTTGAGGTCGGTAAGATCAGTAAAAAATAGTCTATTTAAAATTCTTCCTGTGATCAAAGCTGAATTTTCAGCATCATTACTCTAGTCTTCTGTGTCACATGATCCATCAGAAATCATTCATGCTTTGATGCACAAGAAACATTTCTGATTATTATCAATGCTGAAAACAGTTGTACTGATGCTAAATATATTTTTTGTGGAAACCGTTACTTCTTTGGGGGATTTTTTGATAAATGGGAAGTTCAAAAGAACAGCATTTATTTGACTGAGAAATCTTTTGCAACATTATAAATGTCACTTTGCTCAATTTAGTGTTTCATTGCTGTATAAATGTCTTATAACTTCGGTAACATACTTGAAGGGGTGTGCATAAGACTAACATGACACATTCATAATCATGGCATGACATATGTTATGAATATGAAGGAAGTTTCATGCATGTTTGTGACAACTGTCATTAAGTGTCATTTGCTCAGTTATGACATTTTTAATGCAAATATGACATTGTTTGAGAAGTCTATGTTATGACACCTTGACATAAACCAATAGATCATAACCTGTCAGTGTCTTTGCCATGATAACTTGACATTACTAAGACAACACAACCTGTCATAAACATGACATAGCAGATTAATTATAAAACTTAAGAAACCACCTAGCTTTATTGGTTAAATTTACATTAAACTTTCAGGTGGTTGGTTTTGACATTAGCTGTCATGGGGCCATTATAACATTTTAATGCCAAATTTAATTAGTACCACTATAGCTGAGGTCATGAAAAATATTCATGACAGTTATAATGGCCTCATGACAACCAATGTAAAAGCCAACCACATGACAGTTTAACCAAATTTAATGTCAAGATGTCATGACAAAGACACTGACAGGTTATGATGTATTGGTTTATGTCAAGATGTCATAACAAAGACATGTCATATTTGCATTTAGAATTGTCATGTCATGGTTATGAAGGTGTCACGCCAGTCTTACACACACCACTTCAAGTAAAGTGTTACCACTAGATCTGAACATTTCTCAAGGAAATGTGAGTAATGCTTTCCACGCAAGATTCGCCCCCACAATGCTAGGGGGGCTTTGCCAAAGACTGTTGATGATGATATAATGAATTTATCCCAAGCTAAAGTGTATTAGGCAAATTGGAGCCCTTCAAAATATGTAAACAGACTAAACAGTACTGTTTTGTGAAACCCCTCGAAGGATAATTAATTTGAAAGAGAGACAAAGACATTTGTGATGCCTTACACAAAATGTTGCAGTGCGTTTGATTCAAGTTGCTGTACGATCGTATGCTAACGATAAACTTAATTTTGAAAAAATATTTGATTCTTATATTGAATTGTAGTGGACTTTATTTCAACCGTTTGTGGTTATTTCCAAATTATGAAATCCTATTAGCATTAATGAATGAAGTACAACAGGGACAAATTTCTTCTATGGCTGAATTGACGCAATTTAGTTTAGAAGAGCTTGTAAATATTGACAGATGCTTGCAGTGTCACAGCTGCAGACTACGGCTGGTGCCGTTAGTGTGGACTGGTGTTTGCCTCACAGACTCTGTGATGGGAATCTATTCAGACTGACGGCAAAAGCCCCCAGTGCACTTCTGTCACGATGAGGAATGGATGCACACATTTGAACAAGCCTGAATCCATGTTGTGCTCAGAGAAAAAAACACTCAAACCCACCTGCGCTTGTGATCCCCCCAACACTGCCGTCATCAATCTGTCTCCAAACAACCTCTGTCCTCGCTTCTGGAAACGTGGTGGCATGACGTATGCCAGTGTGCTGAAAAGAAACACAGATATGTCTTTAAATGTACACTATCTAACTTTCTTTCCTCTAGCAGTTAAAAACAAAACAAAACAAAATGTGCATTTTGTGGAAGAACATTGTTTTGGCTGTGCTTTGGGTCTGCGTGACTGTGCGGATGAATATGGTAATCCTACTGTTCATAATGCATTACCAATAAGGCTTAAGAGGTATCAGTTTAGATGGAAAGGATCACAAGATGACTCTAGCTAAAGACTTTACTGCAGTTTTACCCATTAATATTCATGGTACCGTCTGGAAAATAAATTCCAGCACAGCGCCACAACAGCCATACTGAAATGAATGATCCTTCACAATAAGTAATGCTTTATAATATACTCTGTTAGAGAGATAAATATGGAAATGTATTCAATGAAATATATCTCACCTGTTGAGTAATAAAAACTCCATCTCCGCGTCAGTTTTACAACATTTCAAATCCCTCCGTTCACACCATCTCAGAAAAGCGACGAGATGACTAAACGCCTGTGAAGAGACGACTCAACGCCGGCGATATGTTATACCCTAAATGAATACATGATTAACTAAATGTATTTTGCCATGTACATTTCTGAAATGCACTTTCTGTAAAGCTGCTTTGAAACAATATATTGTGAAAAATGCTATTTGAATTGAATTGAAAAGCCAAGGTGATGTTGATTCTTGTTTTATTACGAGCTCTGTCGTGTTCTATTTTTACCAGCAGACTCTCCTGTTTGGCGTTTGTTTTTAAAATATGTGTGTCACCAGAGGTTCAAGATTTAGCTGCTCCATGTAGAGTGAAAAGAAGTCCCGAAAAATTCTCGCTCTCTCTCTGTGCCGTGCTCTCTCACTTTCACTTTCTCCTCACATTCATGACGTAGATCAACAGCTAGATCAATGAGTATAGAAGCACTAAGATTACAATGACCTCTGTCACAAAATTCTGAAATTATCGTACATTATGGGATTTTTATCATTATTGATCATACATTGTACAGAGGTCAAAACTAT
The DNA here is from genome assembly GCA_038021265.1 of Cyprinella venusta. Lineage (NCBI taxonomy): Eukaryota > Metazoa > Chordata > Actinopteri > Cypriniformes > Leuciscidae > Cyprinella > Cyprinella venusta. Next base: position 25,778,121 of record CM075863.1, read on the forward strand.
CGTACAAATACGATAATTATCGTACGTCTGGCAACACTGGCAAATGTGCAGCTAGTCTAAACTTTTATTTTTTACGATTTTTTTTGTACACAGTGACACGACCAATCAATCACTCCTTTAATGATGGTTCACACCAGAGGCGAATAGCGTGTCAAATTCACGCCTATATGCATAAACACTTTGAATACATTTACGCGTAATGAGTGAAATTGACGCGTGAATGGATTCAAAGTGTTTACGGATATAAGTAGACGCGATAGGCGTGAATTTGACGTGTTATTCGCGTCTAGTGTGAACGCACTATTAAAGGAGTGATTGATTTTAACACACTGTGTTAAAAAAAACATTCGCCCGGGCCTTAATGTCTAATGTCGGGTTACACTTGAAGCAAATCATCTACACAATGAATTAATGACCGACAATTTAGTTGTAATAATAATTTGAATAATTTCTCATGATGACGCACAGGTGAGTGACGTATGTATGCAATTTCCCACGAAAACCATCCTGTCATATCTAAATTTTAAACACTTGTAATACGCATAGTGAATCAGAGTTATTGACAAAAACACGTTTTGGAAGGATTTATGATATATTGGCTCATTATTTAAATTTGGTTAATTTTTAACAAAAAAACTACATCATTTAATGACACTCAAAAAAAAACCTGATCGGAATATGAATTAGTGTAATTATCTATAATTGTCTCTGTGTAAGTGAGGTCTGTGTAATTTTTAAATGACCCTGAATGAAGAGGCATGATGCTCTGACGTGCTAGAGCACTTAGCTTTTCTGTGTTAATGCATGGGTTATATCATTATGTGAATGTTTTGGCCTCATAATTGATGTGATTACCTAGATCCCAGATTTTAAGAAAGAACCCAAGTCTATTATTTTATTTTTCATGTTTGGAGAGCACAATCACAGCAAGCAAAAAAGATTGCTGCAGTGCCGCCAGCATCTAAAAAACAAAAATGCATATTAATGCTCGTTAATCTATCAGCATTTCATATACAGTTGGCAGGTTGACAGTGTCTTTATTGCAAACATTAATCATATTTCAGAGACAAACCACCAGTTCTGGTTCTACTGATGGATCCACTGAGTAAGTCTGTTTTAAAGCTAGACTTTTGATAAAAACAAAATATTAGGCTATTATGTAATCTTCCAAACCATGTCTTTACCCAAAAATCCTTTGATAAACATCTAACAATGATTGATAGTGTAGAGGAATTTCACAGTAAATGCCAAGTTTCATGGAAATTTGGAAATATTTTGGCAAATATAGGTTTAGGGGAGGGTTATTCGTCATTTCATGATCTTGGTATTCTTGTATTGTTAAAATCCTTTTAAAAGGTAAATGCCTTTCAGAATTATATACTTTGCCTGCAATGTTACAGCTTACGTTTAACTCGTTCAAGGTGCGACCAATAGAGTAGAGAGTGAAATCACTTTAAAATAATTTATTTCAAAAGACATCTACACTGATTAACAGATTAACATGATGACTATATAAAATATTTACATGAAGCACCACTTGCCAAATCGGCACAATTGCCTGTCTAAGAAGCACGCTGAAGAGTGACGCAAAACAGAAAAACTTTGACAACATAACAGCCTTCAGATGTGTTGATTTGGAAAGCAGAAGCTTTATATGCTGGACTGAGGAATCCACATGTGCAGCTCACTGGTACATTATTGGTGCTTATGTGCAGATTGAGGCAGATTAAAGTTGGTCAGTGCCACCTCACATTACGACAGGCAGCAGCTGGACTGTTTTGAAACGCCTCCCTGTGGATTGAGAAGACATTGAATAAACAATTAGAGATCAAGTATTCCATCACTGTAGTAGTAGTAGTGTCTTTCACAGGCAAACCTTGTAGATAGTGACCAACATGCAGCCTATGTGCTGTCTTTAAAACGACTAAATAAGGGTTTGGCTGGTTAGCTCCTGCTGGCGATATACCATAACTACACCATACTAACAAAACAATGTTTTTAAATCGTACAATGCTATTGCATTCCCAGATGCAGCCCAGATGTTACCTCTCACCCACTTTCAATGTGTCAAATGTTGATCCTTCAAAATATTTAACAGCATCCTTAAAAAACACAAACCATTTCAGTATTCTTCAGTATGCCCAGCACCCAAAAGATTAGACATAAACAGAGATGCCACTTGGGCCATGTACCTAGATGAGGTCCTGTTAGCATAGGATGCTATGCTACTGACTGTAAGGGTTTCTGGCTACCTGTCTCTGCTGCTGTCGCTGGTATTCCTCCTCACTAGCAGCGAGAGCCTGAGCCATGGCCAGATCCTCCTGCTCCTGAGGACTGAAACGTACAGTCAGCTATCAGCATCGATTTAAATAATAATAATAAAAAAACAACAACAGGAAATACATGTTTTTTTTTTGCTTGTGGCAAAATGGGCTTTTAATAAAACTTGGCAGCCTACAATAGAAAGGCAAAAGAAAGAAATCGGGTTTACCTAACTAGAGAAAAGAGGCTGTTGTCTTCCTTTTTGACAAATAAGTGGAAGAACTTCAACACCCATCGTGCACTTATGTATTTAAGACCACCCCCACAAGTATGCTGTGGATACGCTTACCATAGTCAAATACTGCCTTGCTATAGTAGAAAATGCTTCTTAGCAAGCTTTTAGTCAATGGCATCAACCTGTATTGTTCATGTGGGTGCTAGAATCCAAAGCGTGTTGTAGGCGGTGGCTAAAGGCTGCAAAGAATTGTAAATATGAAAAGAACACCTGCGACAGAAAACCAAAAAAAAAAAAAAACTCTGGTTGTAGTTAGGCTTTCAAACTGGATGACAACAAATATTGTGTTTTTATGCCAAACAGAAACTGCAGTGCCGCCCAACCCCCGACGACACGTACAGATAAAGGTCAATTCACACCACACCAACAGCCGCTGACAGACGACCACAGGCAGTTCGTTGGGTTTTGTCGGATCAGTGTGTCGGAGCCTGTTTTCGCCGATAGAGCATGCCGAGTCTGAATTAGACTGAGAAGTGACGTGCTGTGATCTGGTGACTGGTCTGTGTCTGTCAGTGTGAATTGGCTTTACGAAAGCTGTTGCTTTACTGTCCCATTCTAAACATGATGCCGTTTAAAGAGATTTTGATTTTTGATAAACCTACCCTAATAATAACCGTTTCAAACATGGACAATGCACAATTAAAAGTAATTGCACCAGAGTTAGCCAATAGCTAATTTACATCTGCTGTCCCTGTCCAGGTAAACAAATAAATTAACATACAATATTAAAACAACACAATACATATGTCCAGGGATGTAAGATTGACAAAATCAGTATATAAAACAGATATTTAATTTTTTGTTCTGATAGTAGGCAGTACTTTAAAAATTGAGAAGCTGTCAATGCTGTTTATGGAGGGAGTACACAGGCTGAAGTGTAGTTGCACCTGGTTGATGTTATGTTGTTAAGTTGTTATATAATACGACAAGTGAGGGAGAATCAGAGTATGTACAAAAAGTAGTGCAGCTGATTGAGAAAGCCTTGAGAAATTATTGAAATTCAATTAAACATTATTTATAACCCTTGTTACTTGCTTTTTAAAAAAAAAAGGTTTTGGTATATTATTATTACTAAATATTTAACATGCATCGCAGATTTGATAGCTTCACCAATAAATATGATCTGAGTTCTGTTTTCGTACAGTGAAATACAGTGTTAATAACCCTCTGTCGATCCGACTGTCCGGGGGCAAGTATATAAAAACGTGGAAATATAATCTGTAGTTTTCACAAAAGCCCTGACCCTGTCAAAAGTCTTTTAGCTGACAAATAAACGTAAATATCTCAGTCCGGGTGACAAGGAGAATGAGTAAACATTGCTCATTTACATATACTACCTACACTGTAACAATACAAAGCGAGTTGAAAATCGGTAGTTACACTTCAAAAATTTATTGCATAAATGTTTGGTAACGCTTCCTTTTACACTCCAGTTACCCATGTAAATACAATGTACTTATTTTATTAACTTCAATTACTGGGTAATAACTACTAACCCTGAACCTACCCCTGTTCCATGTACTTACCTTATATTATCCAGTACTTTCTAGGTAAGTACACTGTAAGTACACTATAAGTACTGTACTGTATAAGGATGCGTCACCAAATGTTTTGCATCTAACTACAATCTTGCAAACGTTCCAGAACCGTTAAAACAACCAAATATCAAACTATTAATTTACCAGTATTTTTTATTTTTAAGGACTTTTTTAATCTGAACTGTTTAACAATAGTAATTTTAAAAGTCTAAATGTCTATTGTTAGGCCAGAAGAGTTACCTTAGAGTAGGCTGGCTTGTTCGAGCAGATTCAGCCAGTGACATTTCTAATGCTCTCTGGAGGGCCTGCTCCTCCGTCTGTGAAAAAACAACAACAATGCATGTTTGAAAGACACTCAAATATAGACTTTTAAAAACTCTGTAAACCGTCTCAAAATGAGCAACGCACCAGCCCGCCTTGATATGACACTGATGAGGGAATTACATTCTGTGCTGTGGGAGACACCATGGGAGGAGATGCAGGAGATGTCCATAATGTACTGAGGGGCAACAAACGGTAATTAGTACCTGAAAACGTGTCATTTCAATTGCCGCTCAAAAGTTGGGATCAGTAAGACTTTGTGAACGTGATTTTAATAAGCAAGGACGCATTTCAATTAAATGCTGGCCTTTTAAACTTTACATTCGTCAAAGATAATATTCAAGCATGTCAACATTGTAGTTCATTCGTGCAGCAACAAGAATTGCCATAGTGACTTGCATTCGTTCAAGGAGAAAACTGAACAATATAATACATTTTTTTCATATTTTCTAGTGTATTAAGCAATGAACAACAAAGAAATGACTCAACTTCTTTCAGACTGTTAAACACATTTCTATTTGTTCATTTCTACCATGTGACAGCTTGTGCAGTAGCGAGCGCCCATGTGACTAACTGAAGACTGGAGTAAAGATGCTGAAAATTCAGCTTTGCCATCACAGGAATACAATGTTTTTGTGTGTGAAATGGTAATATTTCACAACATTACACTTTTTGCTGTATTTTTGAGCACATGCATGCAGCCTAGGTAAGCAAAAGACTTCAAAAACATCTACCAACCACAAACTTCTGAACATAAGTGTTTATTTACTTGACATTTCTGAGGGGATCGCTTACACCAAAAATGCTTACCTGCTGCTCTGAGGTCTCGTGTTTCCAGTGACTCCATTAGACATGGTCCTAGAGCTCCCTCTAGTGGATGACGCCCCAGAGTTGCCAGAAGAGGAGGCTTGAGCCCTCAATAAAGCAGCATGCCTAATAAAACAAACCCCACTATTACTAGTGTACTAGTCCTCCAGAAAGCATAACTTATCATTATTAAAAGTAAACTACTATGCTTACCCTGTTTTAGAGACTGGCTTGCCGTCAGTCTTACAGTCATGGTCGAGTGGATGTCTATGTTTGAGACAGTAGTTCAAGTGGCACTGGTCACATGTCACCCGAATCATTTCCTTCTGCTTACAGCCGCCCTTGGAGCATTTATTTGTAAATATCTGTTCGAGGGGAAATCAGGTCAGAATAGATTTTGCTGCTGCACTTATAGAAAAAAGGGTTCATTGGGGTTTTATATATGAAGCATAGGGTTCTTTACTCAACTCCAAAGAACCTTTTATGCTAAAAAAGGTTCTATAATGACAAGAATGTAAACTTTTGGTACAAAGGTTCTTTATAGGCTATTATTAATTCATATATTACATTATTCTGCAACCTTTTGGTACAAAGGTTCTTTATAGGCTATTATTAATTCATATATTACATTATTCTGCAATATTTTGTAGTAATTAAATTATTGTTTATTTAACTGTTGTAGTAACTTAATATCACATTTTAATCATGCTGATTTTTACTACATTAACTACATAAAATGATATAAATATAAACATTTTTTTAACCCCCATATCTTGAATTTTGTGATCATTCACATGCATTCATAAATGCATTTTAGGGTATTGATGTTTGTCAATAATATGAAATATTTAATCTGGAAAGGACAAAACAAATGATAATGAATGAACCCAAAAGGCTCCGTATAGAACCTTTTCCTGGTTACAAAAAATCCTAAAGTGTTCTTATTATTGAACCATTAAAAAGGGTTCTGTATAGAACCTTTTAGGGGTTCCAAATACGTAGTGCTGATAGAACCTTTGAAGGTTCTATATAGAACCTTTTCTTCTAAGAGTGTGATTACATATCTTTCTCTATTTTCCCTTTTGCTGTAATTTATAGTAGCATTTCCAGTAGTACTCAGCCAATAATTCTTTTGAAGTGACTGTGCTTTTTGTAACGTTATCCAGTGTCAAGTGATAAATCCTATTTGACATTTGTACTGGCCACAATATAGATCTTATCAAAGAACTTGATGATTTTAAAATGGAATTAGTACAGGAACTTGCTGATTTAATAAACATGTAGATAATGAAAAAGATGAATTGAGATTGTCCTTTACAGACTTTCTAAGCTCTATTGGAGTTAGACAACATGAGTCAGGAGCCACTTATTGTCGTTATCATACTTTGGGTGGCGTTGAAATTCTGCAACAGAGCAATGACATCTCAGATCATCTAATCTCGTGTTTACTACATTTAGCCAAGGCTGCGGAGCCAAATATGGGAGAAAAATCACTTCTAACAATAACTAAAGATTGCTTCTGGTAAAATCTTCCTGATCAGTTTCTATTCCTCTGCATTCCAGATAGCTCAGAAGAACTGGATGTTGCAACAGAAACTACTAACTCTCTCTTTTCCAGCACTTTAGACATGGTTGCTCCTTTGCACTTATAGAAGATAATAGGAAAATTGTCAGATGCTGTGATATAACAAGCACACTCGGGCACACTCGGGCAGCCAAAAAAATGGAGCGCAGGTGGAAGAAAAAAAACAAAAAAAACTAGAGGTATTTCGCATTTTGTGGAAGGAAAGTGTTACTGCATACAGAAAGGCCTTCAAAACGGCTAGATCTGCTTACTTTTTAACTGTCTTAGAAGAGAACAAAGACCACAAGAACCAGACCGGCTCTGGCTCCATACTGGTGTGATGAATCCGATCTTCAAGCAAAAGGAACTGAATGAATATTTGAATGCTGCCGATTCCGATCTGAATTCCGACTTGTGATGCAGCCTGAATCACGGCCAGTGGAAAACTGGCGCCCTGGCTGAACATGGTTTCTCAAAAGTTTTTTTTTTTTGTTTTTTTTTTTCCATTCTGTCATCTGATGGAGTTTGGGTTCCTTGCCGCTGTTGCCTCTGGCTTGCTTAGTTGGGGACACCTAATATTCAACAATATTATTGGTCTGACTGTACTGACGCTGTAGTATGAGAACTGACCTGGATTTTTTTTTTTTTTTTGCAAAACTGCTTTATAGAATAAATGATCATCTTCACAATAGAACTGAATCAACACGCTGAACATACAATATTTCTCCTATTATCACTGTGAATCTGCTTTGAAACAATCTGTATCGTATAAAGCACTATAAAAATAAAGGTGACTTGACTTTTTGTTTTCGTGCTACCTTTCGTTTCCTCTGAGCAGGGTCAGATCTGCAGTCTCTGTCTATGTGTTCCCCAACTTTGATGTCTGGCATTTCCCCTCTTCTAATGGGAATGGGGGTGTTGCACAACGGACATACAGGAACCTGGACATCCTGCACGAGAAAACAAACATGTATCAGCCACAACTTCTAGGCTATGTTTTAAGCATTAGTTAAATAAATAGTGGGCCAAGATTATTATTCATTAGACAATTATACACACCTTCTTATATGATGAAGTGCACTTGTGATTTGCATAAGTTATGTGGTCTTTGCAGAAAATTTCTTCACAGGCATCACATTTCATGGGAAGAAAATCTATAGTGTACACACAGGACATTATGAAAAGACCAAAACAGTGTTATACATCAACTAACGCTGAATCAATGTTATAAACGTTCTTAGTGACCTGTATGGGGTTTTCAGTGTGTGATGGCTGTTCAAGTGTGTGTAAATAACTTATGGCAAATAATAGAACTAATCGCTGAAACTACACAACATAAATAAGGGTACAATTATTAGACAATGCTTTTGATCAACTTGACTGAATACTGCACAATTAAATGACCCGGCTGACATACTGGTTTATCACATGACTAGATTTTGTGGTTATAAACAAGGTCAGAAAACAGGAAATGCTACACCTAATGTAATTTAACGTATTAGCCATTCACCATGTAGAGTCCATATCCAAACATTAATAATTCACATGCTGCACAGGGTTTAATAATAATGACGGCCTAATGGTAGAAACAGCGAGTGTGACTTTTCATAGGCTTAGAAGCATTAGTTAAAAACAGGTTTGAAATTATTAACAATTTTTGCCAGGAATGCCGTCATGTGTATAGGAATTTTTATTTCATGCTCTCCAATTCTGATTGGTCAATCAATCACAGTACTTCCGAAAATGGCCGATGCCCAAAGCAACACTGTATAACCGCTCATCCAGAAAAACTCAACATTCATGTTCATTTATTTGGTAAACAGTTAATAAGTAATAAGCAGGTTAATGATTATCATCACCATGTCTGATTTGCAATATTATTTACAAAGCCGTCATGGAGTTTAGCTGTAAAAGTTTGAACTATTATTACCAAAGAAAAAGCTAATAATTGTTTTTGTGAAATAAATGAAGGTTTGTAAAAGTAAAAATGTAAAAGTTCAGGGTCTGTTAAAAAGTCTCTTCTGCTCTGCCTCACCAAGGCTGCATTTACTTTTTGAAAATACAGTAATATTGTGAAATATCATCACAACTGTACTACAAATATATTTTAACAATGTAATTTATTCTTGTGATTAAGACTTCAGGTCACATGATCCTTCAGATATCATTTTAACGTTATGATCTTCTGCTGAAACATTTATTTATTCATATTATTTATTATGAATTATCTTCGGTAACATTGTAAAGGTCTTTGTCAACTTAATTTTGTACTTGTTGGGAAAAAAAACTATTTCTGCCAAATAAACCATCTGACCTCAAACATTTGAAAGAGACTGTATTGTTCAAAAAATATTGTTTTGAGGCCAGTGAAAATGTTGACAGACAAAGTAACAAGTCTGACCAGGTCACTAAGACTACTCGGCCTTTACTATATTGGTCACAGTGTTTATTCTGAGAGAAAACACATACCGAGACGTTTGCAGGTCTTCTCTGAGCAGTGCTCCCCGAGATCAGGAAACTCCATGGCACAGCGGTGAAAAGCCTTCAGCTGCTGGACTGGGAATATGAAAATAAAACCATCACCTCTGACCGACAGTGAGCTGTTGTCATACCAATCAACCAAGCTGCCAATACTAACATCATGAGTCAACCTAAAGAGTAAACGGGCTTTAAATGCCTAAGGCCTGTCAAGAGTTGAGCTGATCCATCTTGTTTAGCATGATAAGCTAACGCCATTACGTAACTGTTGTGTATCTGGAAGCGACTTCGATCAACTACAAGTCAAATGCTGAATCATACAGGATCAGAAACATATCAATTCTACAAACTGAGTTACAATACTAAAACGCTCAAATCTTATTTATTATAAACAATTGACGTGATGGGGAACAAACACCAACTTTAAATGTTGTCAGAATTAGGTACAATAACTAGACAATAACACAATTTCGTTAAAGACCGAACCGGGAAAGGTGAAATGAAACGTCAAAACGTCGCGCGATGTAACGTTAAATAACAGCGAACGTTACAGAAAGAAAAACAATATCTGGTTGTCGTTTGGTTTACGTTAAAAACGTCATTTTTAACCAAGGTATTTCACTTGGAATGACGGTAAATGTGTATCTTACCGAAATTATACGCAAATCCAATTGTACGTGCCCCCAATCCTTTCTAAATCCTTTCGCTTCGAACGAGCACAGCCAGTTTGCTTTGCGTTTTTCTAGTCGTCTGCGGGGTTTTGAGATGTCATCGCTGGAGGTGTGAATTTGGCAGCCACAGGGGATTGTATTTTCAAAATAAAAGTAAGTTAGTCGAGGTTTATAAAGACTATTGTTCAGTTTATGGCTGGGTGTCTCAAACCAGCACGTAAATTGTTTATTTCTACTATACTGGTCAGCACTTTATCGTTGTTGCTATCATACATAACGTACTGGTATGATAGCTTGCAATGCAGTCATTAGTGAGGCCGGTTCACACGTTTTTGTTGTGAAAAGCGCGAGACGCGGGTCATTAACAAAAATTGTAAGGTCTAGAAACGCGGGTTTTTTTACGTGTTTTTTTTTTAACTTGAGGTCTGTGTATTTTGAATACCGTGGCGAGACGCGAGAAGTTTGTTTTGAAAAGTTTGTTTTGAAAAGTGAACGAAAACAAATTACTTTTCATTGTGCAATGACATCTTCCAATTGAAAATCAATGCATGCATGGGCATTTGCTAACAATGCAATTGTGGGATTTGCACTTCCATACAATTATTGCACTTCCATACAGTAGTAATTAAGGGATATCAAAAAAGCAAAGTTTATGAATATTGATTTCTGCAAAACCGATTTACAATAGCCTACTTATAAATTCTATAAAGGAATTCAATAGCTTATTCTTTAGGCTATTAAAAACTATTACAGCCACTTGTATTACAGGAGCCATACATTTGAACCAATTATTGATAGTTTACTGCTGTGCCATTATAGCCCTGTATCAGGGCATCGGGGGCCACTGTCCTGCAGAGTTTAGTTCCAACCCTAATCAAACAAGGTAATCAATGTCTTCTGGCTAAAACATACAGATTGTTTTTTTTTTTTTTTTTTTTTTTGCTCAAATAACTAATCTGCGATGTTATTCTATACCACGAGGAAAAAAATAACACAAAAAATAACACATTAGCTTAACCACTGGCACTTTTATAGGACTTTTACAAGTGGAAAGCAGCTTGGCAGAATTGTGCTTCCGGTACTTTGGTGGGTTTAGAGTTCTGGCTTCCGGCGTCCTTTACCAACCAACACGCCCTGACGGCCCTGACTAGTCACGCTCTGGCTGACGTAATCACGTTATTGCTAGAGATTTCCAGAAAATACCACAAGAGGACGTGATTCAGCAATTTTCTTAGTAAATAGTAAAAACAAATCACTACCATATATTACTATTTGAACACATTTGATATTGTGCGCTGTCGTATTTTTATTTAATTTTTTCTTAAGAGAAAAAATAAATAAATGAAAAGAATATGGATGCATATAATAATAATAATAATAAACAAAATAAAATTATGCATAATACATGATCAAACTATCAGATATAAGATTAACAAGGTAGTTTGCTCTGTGACTAAAAAGACTAATTTTCCTTGAGTTTCATTTGGATATTATATTTTATCATCATAATGTCAACATAAAGAAATAGAAAACCATATAATACGCTTTATATCTCAATTTCAAACTGTTCACAAAGATTTTTTTTTTTTTAATCACAAGAAATATTAAATAATCAGAAGGTGGCTAGGGCCTATTCTCTCTGGAAAGTGCTGGAAAGGTAAATGTCACAATGACAGTGCTGGAAATGACTCTGGAACATTGTGGCTGCATATGTGTCATCAATTGCTCAGCAATAAAGGCTATGTTCTCTCTTTTTGATTCTTGCCAGGTCTTGCATACATCACATCAGATATCAGAGGAGGACTCTGGACTGGGATCCCCTGTCAGAATTTCGACGGCATGGAGAAGAGGTGTTAGAAAAAAGGACCTTAGTTGCTGCAGATCTGTTTTGTTACAATACTTTTTGTACGAAAAGAGAAGGTACAGGCGAATTAACTTAGACTTAACTTACTTACTATGACAATATTTGGTCTTGAGAACAACATAGACAATATCAATAATTAGCCTAAGAAAAGCAATATTCTTTAATGGAATACCACAAGCTGGAAAAGGACAATATGTGTCGTAATTATTTTTTGGTATATATATATATATATATATATATATATATATATATATGTTGTGTGTGTGTGTGTGTGTGTGCGTGCGTGCGTGCGTGCGTGTGCCCTGCATCTTTTCACCACAAGGAGGCAGTAATGTTGTTTTCTTATAATATTCTAGTGGGACCTACAACATAGGCCTATCCTTAAAATGTTATACTTTTAATACTTTTTAATTATACGCCATTACAAATATGCCTGTAAATGTACATAAAAGCTTTCAATGTTACTATCAAATTATGCAATAGAAATGCAGGGGTGAAACTGTCAATATTAGAGTTTGTTTTCTTTTAAATGAATTATTTTATTAAATAATTATATAGCTAGAGATCTAGTGTATAGCCAGAGATCACTAAATAAAAAAGGGCATTATTTAATATTATGTTTCAGAATCTGTCATGCAAGATTGACGTTCTGTTCAATGTTTACATCTATAACCTGTAGACAAAGCATCAATCCAAGAGTTTGCCACATTTGCTCGGTATAATTTACTATAAAATAGGTGGCATATATGCCTAAAATAATGTTCGATAAATCCCATGAATGGGGAGCTGACTGTCACAGTTACAAAACAGCACCAATAGAGAAAGTCAAGATAAGGTCATGGTGTTTCTTTTTGTTGTTGTTGTTGTTGTTGTTGTTTTAATATAATTTGTCTTTCTGTGCTTAATCTTATGTTTTGTTGCCTTAGTCTCAAATGGAAGAGGGGTAATAACCTAATTATTGTCATAAGTTCAACCAAAATAAAAAAAAATCTGTCATCATTCACTAACCCTCATGATCCACACCTTCAGGACTTTAATTCTTTATATAAAAGAAGATACTTTGAGCAATGTCGGTTTTCGTCTTCATTAATAAAAAGCAGTGGGGTCCAATGCTGTTGGGTTAGTAAATGATGCCAGAATTTTCATTTGAAGTTGAACTATCCCTTTAAAAGAGCGTGAAAAAGCAATGCAGTCGAGAAGATTAACAGCTAATGTGCAGGCTGTGAAAACACATGGATTCTGAAACCCTCAATAATCTCTAACAGGTTAATTAGTCTATTGATCACTCAAGCAATGATCCAGTTTAAAGATGGGAAATTCCTATATTTGCAGAATAGGTTTACACAACACGCATAAACACCCTCGCATTTAAATAATCCAAAACAAAGAGCACCCAGTCGTCGCCTCTCATTATGCAACAGTGCTCAGTCATGCTCCTGGAGGCCCGTGTAAAAGATCACTTCGGAGCTCATCTCCGATTCTTCCCTGGTACAAGAGCACCTGGCTCATAAGCTGCTAATTTTGCTGCCAGATGGCACCTCTCGGAGAACACCTGCTTCATCATCGGGATTCCTTTACGTCGCTGAAACTCTGTCTGCTTGAATGCTAAAATGATTGCAATAATTTCATATCCGCTTATTAACCCTTCTTTGCAAGAGCAAACGTTTATGCCTACAAATGTGTGGTGGCTTTCTGCCAAAAAGTCTCCCTAGGTCAGCCTCCTTTTCTCTGCGCGGTGACAGTGTCTGTCAAATAGCATCATAAACGCTTTTGTTTAGGGGCCGCTCATCACCGTTTCTCACTCACCCTGTCAGTGGTGTCACAAATTTCCCAGGTGTCCAGTACTTGCAAAGCATTTCACTTTTTTATAGGTGTGTTTGACATTCCTTGCCTCATACGCACATTCACACCGTCTAAACTGCGGGGGTTCCCTGCTGAAATGTGACTACACTCTTCTACGCTGAGCTCTAAAGCTCATTGGTGTGAGATTCAGAGGGACATGCATGATGCAAACATTATAAATGAAAATTTGCATAGGTGGTCTCTGTTGTCCAGAAGATGTTGCTGCAAAGTCAGTATCAAACAAGCAATTGAGTCTTATAATGATTTCTCACAGCTAAAATGCCTTAAATTAAGTAGTCAACTTTAATGTTTAAGTAATTTCAACTTAAATTGCATTAAACTGAGTTGAAACTTGTATAGCTTATAAAAAAGTTGAAAATTGCTAACTTATTTTGATGAGTTAAAGGGATACTCCACTTTTTTTGGAAAGAGACTCATTTTACAACTCCCTCAGAGTTAAACAGTTGCGTTTTACCATTTTCGAATCCATTCAGCCGATTTTCTGCTATTTCGAAGAATATCAGTAACCAGACAGTTTCTGGTCACATTGACTTCAACACATTCTCACCCCAAGGCGTCACCTCTGACCATGCTTCAATATTTGACGTTTTAGGCGCCCTTTAGCGTCTCTTACATGACGCGATCCTACAGCGTCATCTAACTGACGCTAAAGGAAAGCGTCAGTCAGAGGAAGCGGTTAGGTTTAGGTGTGGGGTGGGGGTAGGGTACACGCGATCCTAGGGCGTACATCTAACTGACGCCAAAGGACGCCTAAAGCGTCAAATATTGAAGCATGGTCAAAATGCTCCCAAGGCGTCAGTTAGGTGACGCCTTGGGGGGTGAGAATAGTAGGAAAAAAAATATACTATGGTAGTAGATTACTATGAATATACTATGGTAGTAGAAAAGTGGAGTATCCCTTTAAAGCAATGTAAAACATATACTATTTTTTATATTAAGCTATATTATATATAGTAATTATTAGGGCTGTCAAAACGATTAATCGCGATTAATCGCATCCAAAATAAAAGTTTGTGTTTACATAATATATGTGGGTGCACTGTGTATAATTATTTTGTATATATATAAAAACACACATGCATGTATATTTAAGAAAAAAAATATTATTTATATATAAAATATTTATATTTATATATAATATAAATTATATATAAATCTATAAACAGAATATACATGAAAATATTTCTTAAATATATACAAGCATGTGTGTGTGTTTATATATCTAAAATAATTATACACGGTGCCCCCACATATATTATGTAAACACAAACTTTTATTTTGGATGCGATTAATCGCGATTAATCGTTTTGACAGCCCTAGTAATTATACAACTATAAATATACTATGGTAGTAGAAAAGTGGAGTATCCCTTTAGAACAATGTAAAAAACATAGCATATATGTTGTTATATATGATATTTGAATTTTGCAGTAAAGTTATTTTAAAAGTACATGATCAAACTTTCTTTGCACTGAAGTATTTTCAGTGACCCAGCGGTGACCAACTCCTTGAGTCCAACTATAAACAAATAAGTCTTTCTTTGTTTTGTCCTTACATTCAGTTGAGCGCATCCAGAAATATAAGCTAGGCAGTGACTCTAAATTGGATAGTAATTACTGCCACGACAAATTGAAGGGAAGCAATCCAACGTATTTTCTATTATGAGATAGTATTATTCTTGGTTAATAATCCCTTTATGCATGATTGAATTTTGATAGGCTGTCTGAATGATAATTGCGCGTAATAAACCATTGCATCTGAAGGCTTGTTAAGCTTTTGTGATTGGGCATATCAGTATTTCTTATTAAGAATTGCAAAGCAGGTTTGGATGTGTAAATTTTAGCTCACTCTTAGTCTAAATGTATGCAAAAGCTCTACAGAAAAAAGGGTCTAATTTACCTAAAGTTTGTGCCAAGATGTTAAACACTTTTAAGGTTGTAGAAGGGTTTTCACACTCTTAAAAAAAGTTTCAATGGGATATAGAACTCTAGGCTGACTCCGTTTTAAGAAACCCAGAAATGATATTAAGGTTATTACAGGTTATTAAAAAACAATTTTAGTAATGAATTATATTTACGAGCTGTGTAATTCATAACATTTAATTAAAATTAAAAATTAATTAAAGCTAAATTAATTAATTAAAACTAAATAAATGATGCCATAATGGGAACCCCTAAAAGATTCTGACAAGCTTCTTTAGAACTGGAATGTTGTTATTTTAAGAAACTGTATACTTTGAAGAGGAAATTAAAAAAAAAAAACAATATAGCAACTCATGAACCCAAGACAAAAATTATTTTTGGTATAAGATTTTTTTTTTTTTTTTTTTTGTGAACTTTTGAAGAATCTTTATTTTAAGACTGAAAACATATACACATAATTCTCACCATACCCATGTATAGATTTATTATAGCCATCACAGTAAACAATTATATGATCAATATTTCTATAACTTTCAACTTTTTTTTAAGTTATCCAAGATGCACCTATTTTTCTCAGTTTAATGTAATTTTAGTTGAAATGACTTAAACATCCAAGTTGTTTGTACTTAAAAAAATGAAGGCAGTAACATTTTTACAAATTTGCTGGGTTTATGTTGAAATGACAATTCCTGTTTCATCTGTGATACCTAATGGATGACATAGTTATTGCATTAATATTACTACTTACTACTAAGAAAAAAAGTTGCTGCCTTTCATTTAATAAGTACAATCAAATTGGATTTTTAAGTCATTTCAACTTAAATTACATTAAACTGACTTAAAAATGAGTTGAATCTTGTATAACTTATTAAATAAGTTGAAATGGCTGAACTCATTTTGATGAGTCAATGTAAACATAACTTATTGATCATTTAATTGTTTACATGGTACTACTACTTCTACAATAATAATCATTATGATAATAATAATAATTCTTGTTGTTATTGTTTTAGAATATATACAATATATTCATAAAATAAATCATTGAAATGTTTCTTAATTATAAAATCATTTTAAGTATTATACAAATTCGCTTGTAAATACTTTTGTTGTTGTTGCTGCTGAACAAAAGGAGGCTGCCTTGACAAAATTGACAGCGCGACTTGTTAACGCCGAGTATCGCCTTTCAGCTTTTTGTTTAAGCAGATTTTCTCAACGAGTTAATGGGCCAGAAGAGGAGGCGGCTCGGGGCTATCGAGTAAAGTTAGAGGGAGGGTGAATGTAAAGGAGGCGTCAATAAACGTGTCAGAGACAATGAACTATATAACTCGAATTAAGAGACGATAGAAGTGAACAGATGGGGTGGGGTATGCAGGAAACGAAATGTCAAGACCATTTAGGATGTTAATAGAAGATCATCATGGCATGGAAAAACGAAATAAACGTGACTTTAATACGGGTATAATGACTTGCTTGAATAGCAGCTATTTTGCTTGGTCAAAAAGGTAAAATACACAGGTGTGAAATGCTAGGCCTATGGCCTATTGAAAACAAACCACCGCGTGATGGCGCTCATGCATTCGATTTCTGACTAAATTGTCTTCGAAGAGTGGTAATTAAAAAGACACAAGCTCATTAATGTACAATATATAACTTTTATCAATTAAGCACGTCGACGCATGCTTAAAAGTGACTTGATGCGACGAGTCGCTGACGATGATTAAACTAGTAGGCTAGTGTAAAATTTAGGAGGCCTAATAAACGGGTGAGCATAATGCACCTTTCATGGATGGTGCTGTGGGGACTGGTTTTTGGAAATGAAATATGTCCTATTCGCTTCATAGAAAGAGAACAGCACACACAATTCATTAAGAAGATAGCTTGTTAATTAGCGCTAAGTTAACCTGATTTCTCTTAATTAAAACATCTTTCCTCGTTTACGATGTGGATATATGCAGATCTCCTGGGCTTTGAATTTTCTACAGCAGCAGATGGCCAGGCTGTGGATAATAGTTAACGCTCTCCGTGCCT